>JABUIW010000019.1:17577803-17587870 GCA_013363375.1 Menidia beryllina
TAGATAGATAGATAGATAGATAGATAGATAGATAGATAGATAGATAGTTTAATGTCTACAATTATAATATTCACAGGTGATGTATTTGGATATTCAACCACTTTAATGTCATATCAAGAACTTCTGTCTGTTAAAAGGTCAAAGGTCAAAGGTGTTTTATGCTAAGATCATTAGGCCTTTGATTGAGAGAAACATCTAGATGACCATTTAAGATTGATTCACATGTTGATATATGAGTGATGTAACACCCATATGTCAACTATTTGAAAACCACTTTTTCTAAGTTATCAACTGCCAAGTCATAACTGACAGCTGTTGTTAGCTAACATACACTGACACAAGTTATCCCACTGATTCTGGACTAGACATGGGTGTGTAACAACAGAGACCGACATCTCCTTAAATTCTATTTTCGTTTTCTTGCTCTGTAGATAAATTAAATAGATGGCCCCTTTATCACTTCATAACAATAACTCCAGGGGCCGCACATAATTCCTGTTATCCCCACATTCAGTCTGGGAACAGGTCTAGTCAGCCATCTGAAAAGACCAAAGAGCCCCTTGGTTTTTGGTAGCAATGAGTCAAACGTAAGCTGTTTCTCTTACCTAATCCCTCTAGTCTGTGATGAAAAGTCACAAAAGTCCCACTCATTGTAATTGGTCTGGGCTTCACTGACTATTCTTTTGGCAAATGTCAAGGACCAAGCTTTGTTTCATCAAGAGTGAAGTATGAACTTGTTCACTAGATCAGGGTTCCAGGTGTATAGGCATACTTGACAATTCTCGTTTCTTGTCTCTTGATCTAAAGCACCTAATCTTGGACATCTGATTCCATCCGATGTCCAGAGGTATCACTTCCAGAACTTTCTGGACAAACATCCCAGTGGGATTTGAGGAACGAGCATTGACATATACAGTACCTAAAATTATATGTTAATGTTTTACTGTAGTTATATTGTTTTTATTTATATGAAAAATATTCTACATCTGTTCATTTTGAATTAGTTTTTTTTTATTCATTTTTAAATATGAAGTTGACATAAGACATGTTTTGTTCCTTTTTCTTTTTACTAGATTAAAATGAAAGAATACTAACAAAAAATTCAGAAGCTGTTTTGTATCTATTTCAGATTTGTCATAACTGACTGTTTAGCAGACTAGAAAAATGTTTTGCCCAGCTACATTTCTTTGTTTAAATGTATTTTAATAGTCTGAATAGAGGATAAGAAGGAATACAACATCCATTAAGCCCACATGCCTGCAGCTTTACAGACAGCAAAGAAAGCAAATGAACCCAAACAAACATCAAATCATCAGCAAATCAGTTATTTCAGACTCTTACCAACAAAAAGACAGTCTATCATTCTCTACATCTTTTTTCCCCTCAAACTGTATTTGTCATTGTGAGTGTCTTTCTTTTTTACTTGATTATGATGAATTCGACACTCCAGACCCACTAAAACTAACCAGTATAACGATAGATCCTGTCGTACTCATTGGTGTTTGTTATGCCATTTCCCCAGTTTCAAGATTGCTGTAAAAAAAACTGTAGAAAAAAAAACGTGTTATTTATTGGATTATTTATTCCAACACTAAAGGGTTAAAGTTTATTCTAGCTATTTCAGTATTGGAATAATCCAATAAGGAGATCAGTGGAACCAGACGGCCCAAAATTTAGATCAAAATATCTTTTTTTTTTTCTTTTTTGATTTTTAGATCAAAATATCTAAGTCTTATTTTTGTTTGTTGAATTAAAAAGATGAACGTTTAGCTACGGCACACATCAATGCTGTGATTTCTTAAATAAGTTCTATGATCATTCAAAATAAATCAATTTCTCATATTATTTACACGTGGAACTCTGATCATCTTGACTAACACATTGTACAGTATGTTAATGTCTTCAGTCAGACCTCAGATGATTAGATGATTAACTCTTGCCAAGAATTTGTTTTTACAGGATAGAAAAAGGAGCATAGATGGCAGGTAATAAAAAATGTTCTTTATTTTTTTCTGCTAAAAAGAATGGTTACAATTCAAATCAAGACGTTCTTGACGGCTTGACAAATTGCTTTGGGGAAATCGTGGTATCGAGTTGTTTGCGAAAAACTTTTCAGGTGGCTGTTCAAATTATTCAAATGAAAAGTGAAACTGGAGCAGAATTATGATGAGCATTTTTTTTTTCATCTAGGTTACAAAAGTATATCATCTTAAGGTGATTACAAAAGAAAACTGATGATAAAAAATGTTTTCACATACACCCGACTTTCACCCTATTGATAATAACACATTTTTAATGCATACAAAGACACTGCGGTGAGCAAAGACGCACGCATACACACACGTTTTCTTGCAGCCTGGCACTCGTCTTGGTCCGTCTCGCGCCTTCACTCCACCAACACAATGCTGTCACATTTGCCATGTCACATGGATTCAAAGACAGACAAGGCTGCATTATTAACAGCTGGCTGTGGTCATGCTTGTGTGTGTTTCAGTTCAGTTCCCAGACGCTGGGATTGTATAAGATAAAAAAAAACGACTTCAGTAGTTCAGGTTCAGGCTGATCCCTCAGCGGCAGACAAGCCTTGTCAAGTATTCCTCCGCTGTCTAACACACACTCAGCTTCTTGCCTCAGGAGGTGAGAAACCGCTAATTGGCAAGGGCAAAAAACACACACTGACTGACAGTCAGGTACAGTCTCACAAGTCTCATACACACACACACAGAGGCGAGTAAGAACAAAGAGACAGACGGACACAGGAGTCTGGCTCAGAAAGGGCAACTCTGCTGTGTGTCTGCCCTGCAAAGCTCAACCGAGCAGACAAGAACACACCAATGTGGCTAAGAATACACACTCTCTATTGACTGCCTCTACTCAACTTTCCCTTTTGTTCAACTTATTATTCTGTTCACCTTTCAATTAACAAGCTATATCTGCACACTTTATCATGTGCACAGAACTGAAACATAAAATATATAAGTTGTCACTCAGTTTTATTTGATTAATGAGCTGAATTCAGTGACAAACTGCTATGCCACTGTTGGCCAAAGCATCTACTCCATAGATGCCTTATTTTTCAAATTACAGCTATTTCCAGGGCCATAGTCTCAAATACAGTCAAGCTTTATAAAAATATCATACCCTGGCCATAGTATGGAGGGCTAACTCAGGAACTGGGGCCTATCCCAGCCGACAACGGGCGAGATGCAGGGTACACCCCATCGCAAGGCCACACAGAGACAAACAACCACACCCAGTCACAGTCAGTAATTTGGAATGTCCAATTAACCCAAGATGTATGTTTTTGAAAAGTGGGAGGAAGCTGGAGTAGCCGGAGAGAACCCATTCAGACACAGGGAGAACAGGCCCTCGAATCAGGAACCCTCCTGCTGTGAGGTGACAGTGCAAGAGAAGGATGTAACACTCTAGGGACAACAACCATCAAGAAGGACACCCAGATTGCTTGCAATCTTTGTTGAAGAAACATCTAAAGAGCTGACCAGTAAGGGGCTTATTTTATGGAGCTCCTACATATGTGTGGCTATATCAGAAAGACAAAGCTGAGACTTTATGCTGCTTTTGTTGACAGCTTTATCAAGATTAACAGGTACAAGGTAGGGCCAAAGAAGGTGGAGTACATTACAAAGAGAAGGGACCCCTATATATTGGGGCATTTGGTTAGAAGAAAGATCGCAAGGACCAATTTGCTTTGACAAGGAACCATCTGACTGGACAGCAACATTGGAATGACTGGATTAAGAATGTTTTGTTTGAAATGGACCTTTTAGAAAACTCTGGTTTTGATAACCTTAGTTAAAAGAAAGTTTGCTAAATGTGCACTAAGCTCTCAGAAACCAGTGTTGTGAGCAGAACTGTTTGGCGGGAATCTAAGCCAATAAAGCATACAAGACCAGATTATAATTTACTGCCTGGTGATTGCTGGAACAACTGCTGAAGAAATCCAAGAAAGAATCAAAATGACCAAATATGTTGTTTATCACAGACCTCCTGCTCTTCAAGAAAGAGCGAGCACCTTAAAACAAAACTTGTCAGCAAAGCGACCTGTGGACATAGGCAGTGGAGGAGGAAGACGAAATAACAAAAGGTTTTGAAAGGGGATTATTGTCTATATTTGAGTAGGCTTGTCCTAGTAAAAAGTAGAGCTGATGCTGCATACAAAAGAGGATAGGTGTGAACAGACCATGAGATCGGACAAGATCAGACATGAGTCTGATGATGAGTTTATCTTTTTTTACAAATTCAAGGCCCGATTTCAAATATTGTATGAAAACAGGAATAATAAAAAAAAGAATAATCAAGAAATAAGGCCAAATTTTGCAGGGTATGAATGTTTTAAACTGAATGTAACACATTAACCATCTACAAAACTTCAGTTTGGTTCAATGTGTGGACTTCAGGTGTGACAACTGGCCACAAGACCATAATTAATACCCTCCATAGGATGGGTTAGCCATAAAATTCATAGCTAAGGAGGCTGGCTGTTCACAGTTCTGTATTCAAGCATATCCATAGAAAATCTAGTGGAAGGGCAAAATGTGGCAGGAGAAGATACACCAGCAAAAGAGATGACTGTGGTTTACGGCATATTTCTGCATAAGATTCCAGAATCTGGCAGAGATCCAAAAAGAGGAATGAGACGGGAGTCACAGCTTAAAAAACTACCACATTCCAACGTATCCGGGAGAGCAGCTACAACTGTCGGGTTCTTCCTGTCAAGCCACTTCTGAACGTGAACCTACGTAGGAAGCATCTCAACTGAGCCAAGGACAAGAAGGACTGGACTGTTGGCCAGTGGTCCAAGGTCCTCTTTTCCAAAGAAAGCAAAGTGTGTCTTTCATTAGGGAATCAATGTTTAAGGGTCTGGAGGAAGACGGTTGAGGAACAGAGCCCAAGCTGCTTGAGTACCAGTGTGAAATATCCAGTCAGTCATGATTTGGGGTACAATGTCCTGTTCAGGTGTTAGTAAAAACTCTGCTATCTAAATACAAGGTCTCAGCCTGGCCCCTGCCCATACTGCCCAAAGCACCACAGCCTGGTTTGTTGGCTATGCCATCCAGTGCTTGACTAACCAGCCAATTCGCTGGACATAAAGCCTATTGAGACTCCATAGGGTATTCTCAAGAGAGGCCCCAGAATTAACAAAAAAAGAAGCGCAGACAGAAATCATCTAGGAAATCTACGCTTCCATAACTCCCAGGCAATGCCACAAGTTTGACTGGATCAATGCCACGTCCCATCGAACCAGTGATTAAGACCATATTTTGTTTGATTTGATGTGATCCCAATTTATTTGGGGTTTTTTTCTGCAAAAACTGAGAAGTAAATGGTGATTTCTTCACAGTTATACCTGTTTTCATTGATTTATGAGCGGGAAGCCTAAATTATGTATTAATAAAAAAAATATTAAATAAACAAATAAATACCTGAAATTATCTAAATAAGTTTTTTACTTTTTGAAAGGAATTATGGAAACTAAAAAAATGTTTCCATGTTATTCCAATTTTTGGGAAAGGATCTGTGTGTGTATATATAATATCTTATATTATCATATACTGTATATATGATATTACAAAATATAAAATATTTGGTTTAGTTTTTAAAAACTTGTATCCTGTCCAAGAGTATCAGCCGAAGCAAAGGTAGTAATCTAGAAAATGACTGTAGGTTTTGTCTGGTGCACCTTTTATACTGGTTTAAAGTTTGCATGAAGTTTGACAAAGCAATTCCAAATTTAGGAATATCTCCACACTCTCAGTCTCAAAAGACAATATTTTCCATCTCTGCTGGATCGACATCAGATTAGATGTGAACACCACAAATGTCAGGAGTAGGTTTCAAAACTTGCCAACCTGCACAGTAATGTTAAATCAAGCCAAATTATTTCAGAGTAATGTCATATTCATCTCTTCCTGTAAGACGTCAATCAACTAGAAAAATTAGAAGAATCATCAAGACGAAATATCAGTGTAAAGTAATACATATTTTATTGACAAGATAGATTTGGCATCCTGATTTTGGTGCTGGTTACGATGTTCTTTCACTAAATCTGGCATGTCGAGCTTTTACCTGAACATCTTCCCACATCAGTGCTGCAGAGGATAAAGAAACATCAGCACTAGTCCCTCCTGCTATTCTGCAGTTCACTCTGCTGCCACATACGGACTCAAAGTCAGCAGCGCACCGGTTTTGCTGTGAGAACGATCTTAGAAAAACGACAGAAAAACCAAAGCGCAGGGATTTCAGAGCGGGGATGTTTCATCAGCGCCGCCTGGGTCACAGACAGGTCATCAGACAGGAGGAAACTATTACGCCAACGCTTTACGGGCTCTTGCTTAAGAGCTTCTGAAGTGAAACCTTTAGGACAAGCAGAGGCATAACAAGTTGTCAGAGGGCTAATGTACAGTACAGCCGGCTGAGCCCAGCTGATGAGCTGCAACAAACTACGTATTTCCATTCAACCTCTTTGAATCACACAGAGAAAAAACTCCTGCTCTTAGTAAACAAAGCTCAGTAATCAAGTTATTATAGATCCGATCAGAGGGCTGGAATATAGCTCAGCAGTAGGTCAAAATCAAAAATACTACAAGGCTGTGTGGGTGTGTTGGGAGTATTTTCAGATGTCACTTCACTACTACTCCCACCGATTAATCCGCTTTGGTCATTTTAAAACAGACTAAACTATATCCAGACTCAATATAAGTGTAATAAAAATAAGATCTCCTGCTCACTTTTGAGTCGAAAAGTAACCAGTCATTAAAATTACATAAAGGCGTCCTGACTTTCTTTGGGTTCATTTAAAAAAGGATAAACACATAATTACAATGCATAGAGTTAGAGAGGGCTGGGGTAAGAAATCAATCAATTTAGACTTGTGAGTGTGTGTTTATGTTTTTTTTAACCCACTGATATCCCTCCTCCACCCTGTAATGTTGGACCCATCACACGACCTGTTCAGATGAACCCACTCCATCAATGAGCATTTTTAAAAGTTGGGGAGCCCTCTGGCCTAAAATATGAGTGTCACCAGAGATTATCAGACTTCTGTTCCTCTTGTTTTCTTAGCTAGCTTACTCATTAAAATACCACTAGACAACAGCTTACAACACAGAAAAGGGTCCCGGTGTCAGTTCGAACATGGGAACGGCAAACGAGGTGGGTCACGGTCAGTGTGAGAGGCGGGAGAAGAAGGGACACGGACATGAAAGGTGCCGTGACCCCGCCGGATACGTGGGCGCCCGGGGGCGAGCCTGCCTTCACGAGCCTGCTTCTTCACGACCGTTAACTTAGCACAGTTAGCTTAGCTCAGCAGTCTGGCGCAGCTCGGAAAGCGGGTCCAACTCTGCCCAAAGTCAGACCCCCACCACCCTCCCCACACACCGGACAGCTTGACTAGCGTTTAGCCACGTCAGCTAGCATAACGAGAACATTCCTCCATCCGCCTACGATAGCAGCAATATGCATTTCAAATGCGCAAAGTGTGCAGTTATAACTGGGGAAAATGTCGCAGGGCTTCCTACCTGTCAATGCAGTGGGTCTCGTGCACAGTCCACCGTGGGTTTGAATTGAAAGTCTTTGATATCGCGTTGCTAGACGTCAAGTTCAACTGCACCACAGTGATGTCAAGCAGGGGAGCAAAATAAAGCTCAGCTGTCCTACTGTACAGCGCACGGTGCGGCGCTGACAGCCGGCTGTAAATAACGTTTTGTCGACATCTGCAGGAAAACACAACACACGGCGGAGAAAGTAGGAGTAGTAGAAGGTTTCCCCAACTCAAACATTTGACAGCCCAGGGCTAACTAACTTAAGAAGAACACCAAACTGACTGCTGAGAGGCGTTTAACAAGTTCGCCTCCTCGTTTGGCGGGAATACATTTTTTAAAAATATATCAGGGTAGAATTGTCTTAATTTATTCTATAGATAGATACTGATTTTTTAAAAATAATTTGAGATAATCATATCTATTTTCAGAAGTTATTCCTCAACATCCTCGTCACTGTACTATTAAATGCTGACAGTTAATATACTTTTTTAAAATAAAAACGTGCAGAATTGTTTATTACAAAACTTTATTTAAAATTTGTACAATTTTATGTCACATAACAGTGCCCACTGAAAATCAAACTGCCCAGATTGAGATCTGGACCTAGCTGTGACAGAATACTGCCTTCATATTAAAAGTTGAATACATGCAACGAAATGATGGTAAACATCCGCGTTCTTCAAAACTGCTGAGACAATGTGAAGTACCCAACAGGTTAATAACACATTCTTGATGACGTTTGCATCATTTACCCTGCGCCAATCCAGTTCCAAAACTGATGTCAGAGGGCAATCCAATGCCCCCTGACCCCCGAAAACAAAGCAACCCTGGCCTCCTGCTTAGAGCCAAAAGAGGAAATTGGGGAGCTAATTTTCTATGACTGGAACAGTGAGTAGTGTCATTTTACCATGGTAACCATACCAAGTAGACCTGGCAAGCTGCCGAACAAAAGCCCCATCAAAGAGAACTCTTTTAGCGTGTAATAACAGACATTAACAGTACTCGTCTTGCTGCGAGCCGCCCTGGTCAGGACTTAATTAAGTACATCTAGGCTGTTTGGAATGAGCCTACAAGGTTGCTGGGACCTCAGCACATGGCATCAACAAAGACTACAGTGCAAGTGGACACTGCATGGCTAATAACCATCTCCATAGAAACCATACCAAAATTAGTACAAAATCATGAAATGTAGACAGACCTAGAGCATTCGTCAAAAAAAAAAAAAAATAGAATCTATAAATAGAATTCTTAAATATTTTGTGGTCCTTCCACAGTCATAATGCAGAAGTTAAATCAGGTTTTCAGACTACATTTATTTTACCATCTTCTACTATGCAATAACAGTGGAATAAAACATTATGCAGCTTTCCAAAAAAAAAAAAAAAGGCCCTGCAGTCATGTTGCCAAACAACAGACAAAGGCATTGCTGTGTGACCAACTGCAAGTAATCCCGAATGTATCTCAACTGGTACTGCCACTGTCTGACAGGGCTTGTGGTAACAACAATGCTGCCTTGTGACATGAGTAAAGGATCAAGCAAATACCACATCTAGAGTAAAGTGACAAAGGCCATCAGCTGTTAAAAAACTAAACAAAAAACCCCCAGAAATGTGCAGACCCATTCTAAGCCAGTCCGACTGAGCATCTAGCTTCAGGCACAAATTAAGAGGGCCATCTGAGAACAGCTATGTCCTGTTCAGAGGCTCATCAGACTGTGTATCACTAAGCTCAGTTTAATCAGAAAACATCCTGATATAAAAGGGAGTTTTAAATCAAAACTTGTTTTTAATTTGATCCAAGGCAGTTTTTGGTTAGGTCTTTTTTTGTCGTCACTTGTGTCATTAGCTGGGTAGCCCAAGGAGGTAGCAGATGATGGTGGTTGGAGAATTCAAGGCAAAGCGTCACCAGTCAGCTGAATTACAATACTTCCACTGGTTTCTGACTGGATGAGCAGCAGGCCCGTGTGTCTGCCTGCTGTACTTGGCTTGAACTTGACTGGTAACTTCAGATAGTGCTGTGATCTAACAGATGAGTAAGAGAAATAACAGTTACAAGACAAATTGTAAGCATTTTATAGAATGGATAAAAAGACATAAGCACAAATCAACATGCTTTACCTTTAGATAGTGACAAATATGTAGAATTGCACTCTTAAAAAAAACAAGAATGCAGTACTCCAGCTCTCATGCACACTAAATGTCACGCACTAGCATGAATGTCATTTATAGATATTATGGGTAAATGCATCAATTTCATGTGGATGTGATCAAAACTAGTGTAAAATACAGGAATCCCTTTACTATTTTACCTATTTCAAATACTGCTATTTACTTGCCATTTATTGTGCATTTGATGACCACATCAAAATTTTGAATATTAATGAAAACTTCCTGAGTCTACACAAAGTATAGACTGAAGGTATTTATCTTCATATTTATATATATATATATATATATATAAATATATATATAAATATATATATATATATATATATATATATATATA
>JABUIW010000019.1:17588780-17659923 GCA_013363375.1 Menidia beryllina
ATAAGCCCAAACGTTATTGATTTTCGGGTTTTGAAAAAAGTGGAACCGGGTCCTTGATAGAACCGGGTTTCGATCCCCATCCCTAGTTAAAACTGAAAGACATTTGATACATTATTGTGACAGTCTTAGGTTAAAAGCAGGTGAGAATCTGGCATTGCAAGCGAGGAAACAGTGCTAATTCCAACATGGGCTTCCCTCTAAATGTAAAGTGGTCCCATACAGCAGACCTAGAAACTGCTGCTAGCGCGTCGGATTTTTATTATCGGCTACGCTGCTTCGCTTCTTCTTCTTGTTTACTACTGGTGGTTGGCTTTGGGTGCAGTAGCGCCCCCTTCTGGTCTGGAGTGTAAACGCTTCCCTCTGAGAAAAAGGAGCAGTGCATGAACCGTGCGGTACACACGCGAACCGAACCGAGACAGTCGAACCGAACGGTTCAGACGGTTTTCAGAAACCGTCCCATCCCTACAAGACGGACACCCTCAACACCTCGGCTGCGCCTAGAAATCCTGTCCATAAAAGTTATGAACAGAACTGGAGACAAAGGGCAACCTTGGCAGAGTCTGGAAACGGGTCTGACTTACTACCGGCAATGCGAACCAAGCTCTGACTCCGGTTGTAAAGGGACCTAACAGCCCGTAGCAAAGGGCCAGGTACCCCATACTCCCGATGCATCCCCCACAGGATTCCCAGAGGGACATGGACAAGCGCCTTCTCCAAGTCAACAAAACACATGTGGACTGGTTGAGCAAACTCCCATGAACCATCTAGGACCCTGCTGAGGGTATAGAGCTGGTCCAGCATTCCACGGCCAGGACAAAAACCACACTGTTGCTCCTGAATCAGAGGTTCAACTATCCGACAGACCCCCCTCTCCAGAACCGTCGAATAGACCTTCCTAGGGAGGTTTAAGATCGTGACCCCTCTGTAGTTGGAACACACCCTTCGGTACCCCTTTTAAATAGGGGGACCACCACCCCAGTCTGCCAATACACCGGAACTGCCCCTGATGTCCACGCGATGTTGTAGAGTCTCGTTAGCCAACGCAGCCGCACAACATCCAAAGCCCTGAGGAACTCCGGCCGAATTTCATCCTGTAAACAGTGTTGGTGGAACACTGCTTCCCCCCCTGAGACATCAGATGGTGGACCAGAATCGCCTCAAAGCCATATGGAAGTCTTTTTGCATAGCTTCCCAACCACCCGAGCTGCATGCCGCTTGGACTGCCGATACCCATCAGCTGCCTCTGGAGTCTCACTGGCCAAAAAGGCCCGATAGGACTCCTTTTGCAAAACATATTAAAAGATATATAAAAACTACATAATGTAGTAAAAGAGATGCTGGCATAAATTGTTGAGGTCACGTCTCGTTGGTAATCATGGAATTAATTAATTTTCAGAGTTACAGCAGGAGAGTAAACTGAAGCATCTCTGTAAGGTATAACCATGACTCACCTCAGGGAATATTTGGAATGCTTGATGCTGAAGGGCTCCCTAGGTTTTACAAATGTCAGCTGCAATTCAATTAGAGAAGCCACACGTCAAATATTAAATCCATGCAAAGCACAGTGAGAAATGCTGGGCATTAATAATACACAATGATCATTCAGTGTACAGGCATCCAGTTAGTCAGTCAGTTTCCTCCATCAGCACAAAGTTACAGTAAAAATATGGCAACCTCATCTGAATTGTCAAACATCAGGTCTAAACTCAATGACAATCACATTCATACATGTCAAGATCTTATCTACAGAATTTTAAATCGTACAACTTCCTTTCCTTCATAAGCTCCTTGCACAATAAACTTTTGATTATTTTCTTCATGCTGCAGGAAACAGTAGAGACAACTCTCTTTCAGACATCTAATTGAGAATAGAGAATGTCTCACCTCATGCGTGTCGGATGAGTTGTTGCGGATGTTGACCTTCAGACTGCTGAGCTCACCAACTTGTGTGTCAGGAAAGGAGTAGAGATCGTGTGGAGAATACACACCTCTCTGCACGGCCTCCTCCTGGCTGACAGTTGTAAATAGTTCCGGTTAGGAAAATAACTTAAGTGAGAACCTATCTGATCATGTGCATGTTTACACTAAGGTGGCCTCACCTTGTTTTGCTTGCAGTGGCATCAGGTCGCTTTCTGCTCTTTACTGTTGCTTCAGTCTTCACCAGAGAACAGTCTCCGTTTTGTGGTCCTTCAAATGATCCTGACTTGGTTCCCTTAAGAAACAAGAAGAAGATACTTCTTTACAGTGTTTTGTAGAGTACTGATATTGTTTTACATCCTTTAGAGAATATAGTGCAACATTGACAGTTAAGAGAGATTTATGATTTAACTTTTTTTTTTATATATATTTTACATACATATATACACACGCATTATTTAACCCATCTACAAAAGAAAAATTGTGAACATAAGTTAAGTAATGTTTAGCATTCTGACTTAACATTACCGAATCACCACATGATTTAGGGGGTGTCAAACTCCACACTACCAATACAGCAATGCCCTTTGATTCAATCATGTGAATAAATATAGTTTATAGTCTAATTGTCCGCTTAAATTCCATTCTAATTAACTTTGTAAAGGCATTAAAACTCAAACTTAAAACATTATGGATTAGGCTAACTAATGGGTGTAATTAGCAATAGACTTTGAATTCAAATATGTGTCTTTTCTCCAAGTAGAAAAACAAAAAGAAAACAATTTTGCTACAGCTCTTTTGAGTTGTACCAAAAAAGTCTTAGTAAATTGTGTTAGGTTACTTTTATTTATACCAAAAGGTAACTTTGTTTTCCAGTGGTACAAACCATACATATCCATGCACACACACACAATCAAATGTGAAAACACATTAACATAACCAGACACTCACATATAATAGTGCTTAATTGTGCTCAAGGTTTCCGAATTCAATTTCAAATCAGAGCAGGACACAAAAGAGGAGAATAAAACTGAAAAATCAAACTAGTTTAAATAGCCTGTTGAAACAAAATATTAATTAAATCAATTCGATGAAATCCGCACACTCAACTGAGAATGTCCCTGCAGTTTGTTCATTTCAGTAACAGCAGTAGAACCAAAACTGTCATGTTGCTTGACCAAACGATGGTCAAGCAACATGACACCCAGGAAAATTACAAGTAACTTTAAATCATTTTTAAATTGATTGTTTTATGTAGTGTTTTTTGTTTAAATTTGTTTAATTATGAGAGGGGGTACAGTACAAGTTGGGTTCTACAGACATAGTAAAAAACTGTGCTTCCAGCTGTTTAGATTATTATTGATGTCATTGAATTTCCTTTGCTGCAACTATCCTATTGCCTATTATTAAGTTACTTTAAAAATGCATAAATATAATTATAATAACAACAACAGTAGTCAAGTCCTTACAGAGCCACAGAGCTGGAAACGGATTCTAGTTTTCTGCTGGGGTTCGGTAACAGGATGGCATTCCAAGTCCCAGAACTGGACATAGTCCCCCCTGTCTCTGGGCATGAATGTAACAGGAACCTGGTAAATGAGGAGAAACAATCTTAATATGCTCACAATAAGAAATGTATAGAAATTAATGCAATCTATTTATTTTTCAGGCATGGATTAGCCTAACAACTATTAATAGAAACTGAATCCTCAAGCAACTCCTCACTTAAAATTTCTACTAAGTAAAAATGCGATTAAAAGATCATCCATCCATCCATTTGCTGTACTACTTATTTGTAAAAGGGTTGCAGGAGGTTGGTGCATATTCCAGTTGGTAAGAGGTAAAATACACCCTGGACAAATCAGCACTATATCACAAGGCTACACAGAGACAGGCAACCACAAACTTACATTCCTGCCTTTAAGCAGTTTAGAATAATTAAAGCATTATATTTAAGCAATCTTTGCTTTCCCTTTGTAATTGTACATCACTTTATAACTAGATGAAATATCTGGTTATTTTAAAGTGAGTGCCTACCTGCATCTTCTCATGAGCTCCTAGGGTTCCTGAGACCTTGGAACACCTGAAAGCAGTGTAGGTGGCCCGATAAACATCTTCTGTTTCATCAACCCCCTGATAAGACAAAATATATCAAAATAGTATTAAAACTGTCTGGGACTCTCAACAGGCCTGTCAGTATTATGATCCAGTTTTTTTTTTTTACATGCAATATTTGTCTGAGCTAAAAATGGCACTTTGGAGATATTTTACTATTTTGCAAACAATGTAAGCTAAAAACAATTCATGCTAATTCACATGCCTCCGTCAAAAAGAGGCCTCCTCCAAATCACTCTACTCCTCTCTATGGTTGTCTTAGAATAGAAATGTGTGAAATAACAGAAACAGACATAGACAAACCCAACTATTATTTAAAAAAAAGAATCAAATAAAAATAATCCCCAATTTTCCTCTCTCTTTTCACTTTATTCTTACTCGTCTTCCATCGAAGTTGCAGGTCTAGCAGCACAACTTTTACAGAGCACCGTAATAAATACCTTATATCATATATTGACAGAAAGCACACATTCTCAACTCTCTGTTGGCATTAGAATGTTTCAGATTGAGACAACTTTGACAGTTACAATAATAATACTCGAGACGTGTGAACATTGCGCCAGTTTTGTGGATTTAGTGTATAAGATGTTTGGATAATTGTCTGATTGAAAATAGTTCACAATATCTAAACCCAACAAAAGGATCAATAAAACACATAAGATAATATATACTTTTTAAACAACTTATATTGGATTCAAATCAGCTGCAATTCAATGTGAATCTGGAACACAAAGGATCACATTGCCATTGACAGAAATCTGTGGATGATTTAAGAGATAATTTTCTACATTAGGAAAATTATATTATAGAAGTTGGGATATTGTTTGAAGGTGCAAAACCAACTAACAAGTTTGCCGTTTCCAGAGACAACACCTGTTTTTTCCTTTTTGTCTGTTTTTACAACCAAACAAATAAAAGTGTATTTTCTCAACTGCCTTCTGGCTGCACACTTAAAACCTGTAAGGAAGCTCCTAATATCATTGTAAAGATAAAATACAGATTCCTTTTTTGAGATTGTTTACCATATAACCCAGCTAATGCATATGCAAATATCACCTGTTGTATTACCATGTTTGTGAGTAAACATTATTTTTGGAGATGGTTTAAGCAAACATCAGAAAAACCACAACAGTGTTTATTGCTAAAAGTTTGCCAGAGTTGTACAGTGGGAGTAAAAACACCGGTTTTCCTTTAATATTCTCAAGAGAGCATAATAGGAATACAGATGGACAGTTGAAAAATAACTAAACATGATGAGAGAATTAAATGTAATTCCGTAGTGCACGTTCTCTGGGGTATTGGGGTCTCAGACAGCTAACACATGCAGGGTGAAAACAATGCCCGTCATGCCGTACCTTCTTGAAATGTGTCTTGCAAGTGAAATCGAACTAATTATGGAAGTGAGTGAAGAAAATATTTTAGATAAAACAGTAAAGCGTCTGTTCTATAGAAAATTATTTCAAAAGAGGAAAAAAAAAATCAATTAACTCCCTAAAAGAAAAAAGAAAGAGGAAAAAATAACTCACTTTGACATATGGAGGAGCAAAAGATGACAAGTACCATCTTACTTCCACTTTCCCATTCTGGACCTCTATCTGGGCCTCTGAAGGACAGCAGAAACAGAGAAAAAGAAAAAGGGATTTGAATCTCCCTACACGTACAGGGTGCTCATGTTTCATAATGTTGCAACCTATATATACAGAAGTGTTCAAAATAATAGCAATCCAATGTGATTCACCAGATTAATCACTGTTACTAGTATGTTTTTTATTGCTACATGGCAAAATAATTATCAGTGGGTGCAGCAGATTCCACGAAAACCAACAAGACCCAGCTTTCGTCATATACACACTCTTAAGGCTGTGGAATTGGGCAATTAGTTGAAAGGGGTACGTTAAGAAAAAAATAGCAGTGGCATTCAATCAGTGAGGTCATCAATTTTGTGAAAAAAAACAACGGCAATTCAGGTGATCCCTATTTAAGGATGCAGCCAGCACTTGTTGAGCCTGCATTTCTCTTTGAAAGCCTTCAGGACATTGCTAAAAAAAAAAAAAACAGCATAGTTTGATTGAAAGGTTTATTGGAGGCGGGAAACTGTAAAAATATTATAGGCTAATAAAATGATCTCCAGTGCTTCAAAATGGAGAGCAGAACCAGACTGCTGGCAGAAAATGGAAGACAACCATAAATCTGGATTGAGGAACAACCAGAATGTCAAACCCTCAGCCAGTGATCATCTCCAGGATGATCAAAGACTATCTGCAGTTACCTGTAAGTACTGTGACAGTTACAAAATGTCTGTATGGAGCTCATCTATTTACAAGAATTGCCCATAAAGTCCCTCAGTTAAAAATAAATACATAAAAAGGCATGTGCAGAAGATGTTACAATTTGACAAAGAACACATCAACTGGCCTAAAGAGAAATGTTTAAACATTTTGTGGACTGATGAGAGTAAAATTGTTATTTTTGGGTCCAAGGGCTGGAGACAGTTTGAGAGACGACCCCCAACTTCTGAATTCAAGCCACAGTACACAGTGAAGAGAGTGAAGCACGGTGGTGCAAGCTTTACGATATGGGCATGTCTCTCCTATTCTCCTATGTTTAGTGTGTCAAACTACTTGCTCATGTTGCCTTATGCTGAAGAGGACATACTCTGGGTGTTAAAAAGATAATGACCCCAAACATGCAAGTAAAAAAAACAAAATTAATGTTATGGAGTGGCCAGCCAAATCCCCCGGACTTTAATCCAATCGAGAACTTTTGGGGCGACATCAAAAATGCTGTTTCTGAAGCAAAACCAAGGAACAAATTAAATGTGGAATGTTGTTAAAGAATCTTGGAGTGAAACAACAGCTGAAAAGTGTCACAAGTTGCCACACACGTGAAGATGTTATAAAAAATTGTGGTCATACAAATAAATATTAGTTTAGAGAACAGAATTGCTAAATCCTAGAAACAAAAAAAGTTTGTACAAAATAATTTTGAGTTTGTACGGTCAAACACAGACACTATTTTAAATGGTCAGAAACTATTTTTCTTTAACACAACTCTTTCAACCAATTGCACAGCCCTAAAAGTGTGCACATCACAGATGCTGGTAATACTGGTAATTATTTGCCATGTGGCAATAAAGATATACAAAAAACCTGGATTAATCTGAAATGCATCTGAAATCAGCAATAAATAAAGTATTCCAATTTGTGTTCAAAGACAAACTGACAATACTAGTTACACCAAATAACCTCACTCCAGTGGTTAGTAAACATCTTACCTGACGTTTCCCCTGCACGAGTAGAAGGGAATATGATGGCCTTGTTGTTCATTTCGATCATGGGCTTGGTTCCAGGCCTGGTCACAGCCTGAACAGGAGTAGGAGCCTGAGCAGCCAAGGCTGACAGAGTTGCATCTGCTGGGGTGGCAGAAATATCCAGAGCCAAGTCCTGGCGTACTTGGACCTTGATGAACTGAACCAGCATCAGAGTGTGCAGAAATTGGTTAAGTTCAATAACTACAGGACACCAGTTTGCTAAGATGACTTCACAGTATCTACAAAAGTTACAGTGATTTTTTCCATTCCCTTTTAAAATGAACTATTTAAACCACAGCATCAGAAATGGCAGAAAGGATTGTTTTAAATAAAGAAAAATATGAATATAATGTAGATGGAAACATTTCTGATTTATCTTTAACAAAAAAACAAAAAAGAAAAGAAAAAAGGTTACATTTTTTCGCATCTACAACAAATAACCCTGGCCAATACTCACAGTCCGTTTCCAATAGTCTATTCAAACATGGCCAAAGTAATTAACATTTAATACATAGTAGCTGTAATAACTTCTATGTCGATTAAAAGAATCTGCAAACCACAGTTTTAACAATGTTCTGACCACACAGTAGTTTAATCATTTCAAACAGATATTTAAAGGGAAACTGTTGTGGATTTTCTTCTGCAACAATCCAAAAAATTCTAACAAGTTTAGTTGACAAATACAAAGTGTGTTTTCTGTACCTTCTGTTGACCATCACACTGGGCATATATCTGCCCAGTCCATGGCAGCAACGCAGATTTGTTAGCTAGTGAGGGGTTGGGGCTGACCAAAATTAGCAGGTGGCACCTTTGTTAAATGACCAGGACACAAGACATAAGTGGAACAAAAATAAATATGTCAGACATACAGACTGAAAAAAAGAGAAACAGTTCATACATATATCTATAATGTGAGAGAGAGTTATTTTTTGTATTGATGTAAGGAAATGCAAATTTAATCTTAGGGATTCTTACTGAGGCTCAATGAGCCCGTGCTGTGGCGTGACAGTGAGGCAGTGAGCAGGCCAGGATAGATCAAAGGTCAGCTGTCTGTTACTAATGTTTCGGATTTCAACATGGCTGGTGGAAGATGGACCATCTAAAAATAAAACACAACAGAAAATGTTTCTGTTAACTTCGATTAAAATGAAATTTGCTCATGATACATTTCCACAATCTAGGTACAACTCACTAATGGTGGGAGCGCCAAGGACAAGTTGTGTTGGGTGGATCGTCCAGGACTCTGAATTTGTGTGCGGGTGTTCTGAAGCCTGTGGGAGAAATAGGCAATGCAAAATCATTACAGAGTGGGAACATTTTTTAGAATAAAAAAAAAAAATCTATATATTAAAGATAGGCTTAAAAAGTACCTCTGGGGAAAAGTTTGTAACTCTCAGTGCTGAACCCTGGGGATCCTTGACTGGCAGAACATCCAGAGATGTACTGCCATTCAGCGAGACTCTAAGAAATACACAATTTTAAACTGCACATTAGAAAAGCATATCAAAGGATAAAACAAAGTGAATCCAAATCCATAACAATTTTTGTAATATTAATGGCAAAACATAAAACAGTTGATGTTTTTCACATGGTTGAACACTTAAAGGTCCTTTAAAAATAAAAGGCCAGTATTATAGAAATCCCAGCAAACATGGGGTTGATTACCTCACCAAAGAACATTTAGTTGGTCACTTTCTATAACTTTAGTATTACCTTTCTGACCGAGAACTAGGCATGTTGGAGGACAGTGTTACTTTAGTATGCTCATCCTCATCCAAAACAGTGGTCTTTGCGGTTCCCAGCAGTGATATCACCACCCTGCTCATGTTACTGTAGAAGATGTGGGCTTCATTAGGACGGTGTGGCAGGTCATAGGCTGCAAACAAGTGACATGTTTGGTCAGACACGTGTCAGATTAGTGGAAATTGCAAGGCATCAAAAGCTTAACTGAGCGAACTACAGGCCATTAAATCTGCATAATTTATCAATGATTTAACAGCAGGGCAACAAAATTAAATGTGAAAACACTACACAAAACATCACAAAAGATCATCATTTTTCAATATTAAAAAGTACATTTTGAGGAGCATGAAATTGGCATCATACTTTCTTTAATAGTGTCTTCTCCCAGAAACATTTCATTGAACTCTATGTTTTTCAGCAGGCTGTTCTCAGACAGGGCCTTCCGTGCTGCCTCTGGTTTGGTCTCGAGCAATCTTAAAGAATATACAAGATTTTACAGAAAAAACGCTTATTCTTTCTTTTTGTTTTTATATTTACCATTCCCAAATTTGTCAAAGCTACCTGGTCAATATTTCACAAATAGGACATTTTCTACTACTGTGTTTCCAAACAAGACATATTTAATAATCTATAACCAACAGCTAATTTCCAAACTTAGCATTTAATCATTAACACAAAAAAAATCAAATAAACTAAAAACTTAAGCTAAATGTTGCAAGTTCTTACCTCCTGTATTGCTGCCTGGATACTTCATCTCCACAAAAGAGACAAATTGTAGCCAGTGGGGTATTAGCTGAACACAGATTCAGCTCTCTTTGGGTGGACTTCATTAAGACAGTAATCACCTGAAAATAATAAGGCGTCAGTAACAAGGTCAGTTAAAAGACTGTAAAGCAAAGTGAAGGGTTGAAGGAAACATTTAGGTAATCTTGTTCAGCGTTTCCCAACCCTGGTCCTCAAAAAACACTGCCCTGCATGTCTTTGCAGTTGTAACTGCTCCAGCACACCTGGTTCAAATGAATGAATCTTTATCAGCTTTCTGTAGAGTTTAAGGAACTAAAGGGCCGTCCCATTCATTTAAATCATATATGCTGGAGTGGGAAACTGTTGATGCTGTAAGAATAGGTCCAACACAAACTGAACTCCTCTGCTAGGAAATGCACAAAATAAGGTTCTGAACACCTAAAACTAAACATGACAAAAACAAATTCATCTTTCTCATTGTTCTTGTGTATATCAATATCACATGCTGAGAACATAAGAAAATAGTTCAACTAAATAACTTTTTAAAATAAGAGGAAAAATTTGCCCTGACAAATTGTATTGCCATATTGAGCCCCTGCTTCTCCCCAGCCAATTCATAAAATGACTTTCCACAAAATAAATTGGTGAAATTGGAATGGAAAGCATTAAGCTTCTACAAGACAACAGACATGTTGATGGGTTCAGCAATTGTGGAAAGGGCCAAAGAGGTCGGGTGGAATGTGGCATGGATGGCAGCTGGAGGCGTTGAAGGTGGTTAAATCCTCAGCAACAGAAGCTGGCTCTTGGGACATGGAATGTCAACTCTCTGGTGGAAAAGGAGCCCGAGTTGGTGTGCGAGGCGGAGAGGTTCCGGCTAGAAATAGTCCGACTGACCACGATGCAAAACTCTGGCGCTGAAACCAGTCTTCTCGAGAAAGGTTGTATTCTCTTTTACTCTGGGGTTGCCCACGGTGAGAGGTGCCAAGAAGAAGTGTGCATACTTGTTGAACCCTATCTTGACGCCTTTACACTGGGGTTTACCCTGTTGAATGAGAGGGTAATGACAATGAAACGTGGAAGGGTGCAGCTGGGAAGAATGGCTCCCCGATTCTAAGCCCGAGGGGAGTTTTTATTTTATTTATTTCTGTGGTCATCATGGATTGTACCCAACGAACAGCATGTTCAAGCACAAAAACCTCTGGTGCTGAAGTCACCGAGATGCTTAAAAAGCTCCTCTGTCAGGGTTTTGGGGGTCGATGAGATTCGTCCGGAGTTCCTCAAGGCTCTGGATGTTGTATGGTTGTGTTGGTTGACAGGAATCTGCAATATCCCATTGAGGGGCGGTTACACTCTTCAGCCTAAGCGGTTCTGGAGCGGAGGGCCAGTCAGATAGTCCTCTGGCCATTGAAGCTCAACCAGCTCTATAGCATCCTGGAAAGTATGTGGCAGCTCGACCAACCAGTCTACATGTGCTTTGTGGACTCGGAGAAGGTATTCAACTGTGTCCTTTAGGGAATCCTGTGGGGGGTACTCTGGGAGTATGGGGTTCCTGTCCCTTTGATATGGTGGTCCGCTTCGCCGGTAGTAAGTCGGACTAGTTTCTGATGAGAGTTGGACTCCATCAAGGTTACCATTTGTCACGGATTCAGTTAATAACTTTTATGGACAATATTTCTAGGCGCAGCCAATGTGTCGAAAGGCCTTATGATTGAATCCCTGATTTTTGCAGATGATGTGGTCCCATTGGCTTCATCCATCGCGGACTATAATTTTCGCTGGAGCAGTTCACAGCCAACTGTGAAGCTGGCGGGATGAGGGTCAGTGCCACAGAATCCAAGGCAATAGTCTTAGAACGGAAAAGGGTAGAGTGCCCTCTCTGGGTTAGGGAGGACATCCTTCCCTAAGTGAAGGAGTTCATGTATCTTGAGGGATTTGTCTGGGGAGAGGGAAGTCTGGGCCTCCCTGTTCAGCTGCTGCCCCCACCACCCGACCCCGGAAAAGCAGAAGAAAATGGATAGAGGGATGCGATCCAAGTTATCAGATACTCATTACCAACTATTAAGCTCTGTCTATTCTCCCCAGGAAACTTCATAATGTTTTGCTGGCTCTGGATCAATGATTAAACCAACATTGGCCAGTAAAATAAAAATTGTGTAGCTGAAATGTACACAGTTTTTGCAGCTGAAACAAAAAAAGATGGGATGAAATGTCTTCAAAAACAGTAAAAAGTTATCTAAAGTTATCTTTGACCTTTTGAAATTTTCATGAATCAGAACAACCTGCTTGTAATAGTGATGTGACTAATGGAACCATTTCTGATTTCTTTTAACATACACAACTTGGCATTTTCTTTTTGAACAAGCAAGACCTCTTACCTCTTGCGTCCTCTCCTTTAGTACAAACTGTGAAGGGGCCAGACTCATAACAGAGGGGTCTATAACTGATCGAGACGGTACATCTGAGAAGACCACAGCTTTGATGAAAGCTGCTCTGGAGCCAGTGTTCCTAACACACAGACACACTTTGCTAACACGACCAGCAACAATGTCAGTCAGTGATGCCACATAACCCTCTGCCCGCTTCCTCTGGTCTTCTAAGATGATGTTGCTCGTCCCACCATAGCCAGAGAGTGGAATCTGAAAATGAGAACCAAAGCAAAATTTAAATTCAACTAAAGCTAATAGTACTCATTGTTAAGAGACTGCATAAAAAATGTATTTAAAAAGTTAAAAACAAATAATTCAGAGAATAGGTAGCAATATTCTCACAGTGAATTTTACTCCCGGCTGTGAAGGCCGAACCCCACACTGTTTAATCTCCAGCTTGGCCAACATGCAAGCCACCCTCGTGGGGGCAAAGAGCAAATGGACCATCACATCCTCTCTTGGCCGAATGGACAGCTCTCCATGTCGAGTAAGACGTTCTTCAAGGCTGAACATACTCTGAAGCTGAAGAACAAGAGTCAATATTAGGTCAACGACTAAATTCAAGTATTTCAAATTCTATCAATGCATTCATTTTTTCTATTCACCCTGATTTTATAAAACACAAAAATAATGAACTATTTCAGGCCAAAGAACCTATAGAAATAGCAAGAGATTAATCTTTCCTCATGCTCATATCTAAAAAAAATACCTGTCAGCAGAGAAGCAAACAAATTCAGATACTTTGTTGCCCTGATATGGAATTGTGCATAGCACAGCTTCCTTCAAGTTTAAACTATAACCTATTGGGGGGGTGGGGGTGGGGGGAGAGTAAAATAAAAATAGTAGCAAACCTGAAAGCAGTCCTGGTCCTGACCACGAATTAGCAACCGAAGGTGCTGTGCAGTACTAGCAGAGTTGTTCCTTAGCACCAGCTTCTGTTGGCTAGAAACAATGCTGATGGTCACTAGCTGTAACAATTACTATATCCAACTTATGCAAGCTGGAATCTTATCTATTTTATTTTTTTAAGTTTCAGCTTTCTGAAATCAGGAGTTTTAACTGTGAAGTTTTTGTGTAAAATGTAAAAATAAACTTGGATCTGGTTAAAATTCAAATTACTGCAAGAAAATTATTGTTTTCAAACTACTTTCTATTCTGCCACTATTTACTTGTACAGGAGTACAAACAAAGGATGAATAATGCTGAAACAACTTCCGAGAACAAAACTCCCTATAGACACCCACTGCCCCCTTTCATGAATAACATTATGCAAGCAATAATAGAATAAGATGGAACACTGTGCCTCGAGATTTATATTGATCAGTCTCCAATGCATAATTGATTTCTAGAAAGAGTTGTTTCTGTAACCAAGTGGAAGTTAAATGAATGAAAGGCTGAAAAGTTGCTTACACAGCGCGTCCCAAGGTGACCCCTCCCCAGGCCACGAACTGCTTATTGGAGAGGATTGGAGGGACGTCTCCAGTCAGAGAAGGGCCGCAGATGGGGTTAGAGACTGGTCCAGGTTTCCCAGAGTCAATTACTTCTCCTCTCAGAGTGACTTCATACTGAGGGCCTGATGGTAGCACCAAGATGGTGAGTACACTGTAAAATGACAAGAAGATTAGCGTAGTGAGTTTAGGTTACATGTTTACTGACTGTACTCACACCTTTTCTGTGATAATCTGTGGCACAAAACATTGCTTTGCTTAAGTTAAATGAATACTTTATTCTACTTATAATACTTGATGTATTAGTTCCAGCAAACATGACTGTATGACAAAAGAATATTTTTCAATTCTATTCGGCCTCCTTGCATACATTTTCACCAAAACAATGAAAATCCTTAACATTTTAGGATCAGGGCCACTTTCCTGCAAGTTTTCCAACTTCAACACACCATTCAGATTAACTCAATTTCCCAAAATTTTATTCAATTCTGTGACTGAAAATGTTGCTTTGATTTGAATTTGGTGTGGTGAAGCAGGGAAGACTGACAACTGTGCCTCAGACAAAGCTGAAGATATCTCAAAAGCAGTAACGGAGTATCCATGGTTACATAATCAAATGAGATAATAACCAAATCAGACACAGAAGACAAAAAATAAATCCTCCGTCTTAAAAAAGTGAGAAGCTTTGCAAACAGTTTGTAATAAAATTCTAGATGGATCATACATCCATTTTGTGCAGACACAACAATTAGCAACAGGGAGACGGGTCACAATATACACAAAATATACCTTCTGCCAGTTAAGACAAAAATGTTTGACAAAATTTGGACAATGAAATTGATTCCTGTGTAATTCAGATTGTGTTTCATTATACACACAAATATAATAAAATACAAAATGGTGTGTATGCAATGCGTTACTCCCATCATTCTATCTTTTCAGATAAAAATTAATTAGTAATTACATTGTCTCTTTACAACTCGGAACCACTGTCACAGCAATACTTATATGACATAAGTAAGCCTGCCATTTGACATTTTACTTTAAAGACAAAAAAGAAAATAATTTGTCATTAGTCTTGTTATCAATCAACCCACATACAGAATAAAGTCCTGGCTTATTGACAGGATTTAAATAGTAAATGTAATAATTGTAAAATTATTTTTTTCCCTCGATAATTGCACCTGTACCTTTGTCTGCATCTTTTGTTATGTGTTTTGAATGATACGACAATATTTTGCTCCTCTTCCACTCTCAGGAACAGTTCATCTGGTTTCACAGAAAAACTATCCCCATCGTCATTGCTCTGTAAACATAGGAAATACAAAAATAAAGGCATTAAGGAGGAAAAGTAGACACAAGAAATTAATAGAAGTAAGTATGATTAAAAAAAAACAAAAAAACAATGGTAATTTTGAAGAAAAAAAAAGTATTGAAAGTGAACATATGTAAGAAAATATGTGCAAGTGATGAAAAAAGAATGAAGAATATCACCTTTAGTTTTAGCTGCACATCAATGTTTCCTGCATTTTTCAACGGCAGCGTCTGCTGACAACATTTACCCACTGGAGCGTGAAGACTGAGAGACTAGACAAAGAAAGCATAAATCAGCTAACTGCCAAATCTAAATTGGAAAAGAGAAGACCTACAACTTCAGGAGTGTGCTTGATCGACGTGCAGTACATGTTCTTCAACAGATGATGGCATCTTCTACACACCATTATGCCATGCAATCACGCCAATCACACATCCAGAAAGAATAAGGTTTGAATTTCATATTTCTGAGGTACCATTCAGTGTATTCAAGATGCTCATCTCATGGATCACGGAAGTAACAATAACGAAATAATTTTAACTCTAAAAGCCAAGGCTGACTGAAGGCTCTCAAGGCTGAGATGTCATCTTCTGAGGATGCCAAACTAATAAAGAGCATCAAGCATCAAACCAAGAAAATGATTATTTCATAATCACCTGTATTAAATAATCACTTACACCTACAACTGGGAAAAAGAAAGTAAAATTGAGCCGAGAAAAAAATGAATCCACAACTGGATTTTTCCAGTGTTACTCTGGAAAAAACTTTTGATATTTACACCATTTTTGCCAATCTAATGATTTTTTTGAATAGTAGTAACACCATAGCAAACAGGAGTTGTCTTTAAAAACTTTCCAGTTTCAAAAGTTGCAGCTACCGTCATGTAAAGATAAAATGATGTAAAGCTACACTCAGTCAGTCTGATAACTGTCAAACAGGAGCTGGTCTACCTGTAGATCTTTTGGAGCATGGACCCTTGCAATTCCAGACCTTGCCTTGAGAGGAATACTACGGATAATGTGACTTGGACCTGGGGAGTCCAGTTCAACGTCCACTCGAGCACTGTACTCGTCAGGGGGACCAAGATCGCCTGAAAAGTCATATACGGGGGTGTGTTTACTAGAATTTTAAACAACTATATTGTCTTATATCTGATGACATGCATTCAAAAAGGGCTCATTACCTGATGGGGCAGTATACTTCTGGGGCGCCTTGAAATGGACCCAGATGGTGAAGTTCTCTGGATTCTGTCATTTTAATCAAATAAATCAACATAAAAAATATTTAAAATCTGCTCAATTGTTTGACGACATATTCTTTTAATTATTAGATGGATTTAACGTTGCCTCAGATTAATTAAGAGGAAAACGCTGCAGCATGACATGAAAAAAAACAAACAAAGCTAATTGAGGTTGAGGTTGTAATGATTTTGACAACTAACCTCTCCATGGCTGGCTTGCATCACATGATTTATCACAGAAGGAGATGATAACGGAGTCATGTGTCCGTCCTGCTGCGTGCCTTCAGATGTCACGGTAACAGGGTGTTTGGAAAAGGAGAAACATCGCCATGCCATTGCATTCTGAAATACATCAAGTCAGGGTGAGGAGCATTCAAGTAAATCATTTTGACTGGCAAAAAGCCAAACTACAAACAGAAAATAATAATCTTTCACAACACATTTAAACATACTGTAAGTAACCAAATATTAGTGGTGCGGGGGCTTAGTGGCAATTTTAACTAAGACTGACCTCAACATTATTTTACATTTTTTAAAACTTTTTGACAACTTTTTAAACAAATGCCAATACTTTATCCTCAACATAACTTTATCACTGAGAGGCCATGGAGTTGCCACATGAGGTCACTGTTGCTGTGAAACCACTTGCTACTTCCTGATGTCACTACTCTGGTTCATCCCAACTGAAATGCTTTAAGCCACCTACTAAGTCACAAATTTTGATATATCTGATCAATATAAAACATAAGTTTTGTGTAGTACCAAGAACATTTCGATTTTAATCAAATATATTTCAAATCCCTTGAGTTGTTTAGGTGATAAAATTCAGTTCTGCTGACATGACTTTAACATCCATTCTTTATTGATCCTGCTTATTCCCAGCTGACCACAGGCAAGAGGCGGGAAACACACTGGACAAGTTGCCAGTCCATCACAGGGCCATGCAGAGACAAACAACCACACACACATTCACTTCTAGGGGCAAATTGGAATGTCCAGTTAATAAAATACACGTTTTTGGATGACAGGAGGAAGCCAGAGTGCCCGTGAGAGTACACAGACAGAAGAAGCAAACTCCACACAGGCACAACTCGGGGACCTCTCTTGTGCTTAACGATATAAGGCAACTAAATAAGAAATACAATTTTCATTCATTAGTAATTAATTCATTTCATCATACTTTACTAGCATCTGTACTGAAGT
Organism: Menidia beryllina; assembly: GCA_013363375.1. NCBI lineage: Eukaryota > Metazoa > Chordata > Actinopteri > Atheriniformes > Atherinopsidae > Menidia > Menidia beryllina. The sequence goes on from JABUIW010000019.1 coordinate 17,606,242, forward strand.
TTAACTATACTTTCAGCGTGAAATGCATTACAGCACATGTTGTCCGTTAGTCAGCTTAGTAAAAAGAAAAATTCTTTCTTTGGTCTATTGTGGGATACTTTGAGTTAACTATATAGTATCAGAAAAAAAAAAATGTACATTACAAAAAAATCTTCAAAAAGCAAGTGATTGTGGACAGACACTTCACCATTGTTATGCACCAGCATGTCTCTCTGGGAGAGAAAACTTCAGAAGGGCAGTATGGACAGAATCACTGTGTCCTCGACAGAGTTAATGCAGGTGTATAATGGTATATGTGATGGAGATGTGCTTTTCTGAATAAAATTTTTTTTTTTTAAAAAGTCAAACTTACTGCACTGATGACCAGACGAATGGGTACCGTGGCATGAGTCCTATTAAGCAGTCTCAGTGGAAGAGATCTAACACTCCCCTCTGGCAGGTCTCCAAAATCCACACAACCAGATTTGCTTGATTCAATCTGTGGGGGAAAAAAATAATAATCAGAATATTGTTTTTATAACCATTGTGCAATCATCCACATACACAAAAATTGGATGTAGCTTATTCTTCCGAATTACAAATCAATGTTAATTCTAATTATTTTTGTGTATTTTGGTCTGAAACGAAAAAAGACCCTCACCTCTAGCGTAGGGTTCTCCGCTATGGCAACTAGGACCACTGTTCTGGCAAAGACATTTGCTCTAGCTGCCAACTCTGTCTCTGCTGATGCTGGCCAGGAGCAAACACTAAGGATACAATGGTAGACACCAGCCTTTGGAGGAAGGAACAGCACTTTCTGTTCCTCTGTGCTCTTGGGGCCAATTATGGTTTTGTTCTTCACCATTATCCACTGGTATGGCATGATTTCCACCTGTGGAGATTGATAAGAAAGACTCAATCACTCAGGTTTCATTGAGTCACATCAACTAAAAAAAGTCTATTCATCTGGTACAATTTAAACTATTTTACTTTAAGTGAAATTTGCTCCTGAACACATAACCCTCAGCTTACCCTCTCTCCATCGATGGCAACGCTTGTGACAGTGATTGAAACTTGCTGCCATCTCTCTGAAGGGTTGTAAAGGCTGAGAGAGGTCTGTGAGGCAATGCCTACACAGCATGCATGAGGGAACCGAAGCTCCTCTGGTACCACCACTTGGCCTGTGGACGATATTGGGATAGTGACAGCTGACACATATATACTGGCCTCTTATGCACATGAAAATGGTGCTTGGAGTAAGACAATTTGAATAGTTTAAATTGAATGTAAGATAACTGCTACCTCCAAGTTCCTGTAGATCACCAGTCACCAGTGGCTCTCCACCATACTGATTAAATGCTTTTCCCATCATTCGCATTTCCTGTTGATTCTGATTTGGTCTAGGAAGGTGATGATGAGGCTCAGCAGTCCCAGAAAACCCAGTAATGCCTGGTGTGGAGTGAATGTGTCTCACAGCTAAGTCACTCTTTGGACCGCCTGAAAGGAAAGGGAAGAGCAACTCTGTTTTCTTATTTACTCATCTTGATTACCAAATTATTTGATAGTTACTTACAAATCATCATATATAATATTGGAAATTGGTTTTGATAATCTAATGCAGATTTGTTATCATTATAACACTATATATATATTTTTTGTTTTCAATCAATTTATCTATGGTACTTTTACATCCATTCAATATCATGCTACTGTTGTTTTAGGGTATCATGAAACAATATTGCTAAAACATATTTTAATACTGCAGTATTTTACAGTTCAGAAAAAGAGAGAAAAAGACATGCCTGAAGATAGCACACTGTAGAGACCGTTCCCTGTCGGGCCCACGTTGAAAGCACCAGGATGTAAAGGAGCTTCAGGAGCCAAATACAAGTGAGGGAGCTGGGAGTTCCAGTGAGAGTTTCCAGGCCGACTATCTGCTTTGCTGGACAGGTCAACCATTCCAGGACATTGAGGCTTAAAGCCAGAGACTGGCACATACTGAAGCCCTTCTGCTGAATAGACAGGGGGCATGCCGAGACCACAGGGATATGCTGATGGCAAAACTGACGTAGCACCTCGCCACTGCTGAGAACCCTGCGGAGCTGCAGAGCTGTTAGTTTGCTGAATGTTCAAATTGCTGCAATAGCCTGAGTCCACCTTTGTGAGCTGTCTTCCACTGGCTTCAGAAAGATGCTTTTGGTTCCTACATCCTTTGGAAAGGTCACCGGAACAATGGTGGTGGCACTCGCTCTGGCTACGGGCGCAGTCCAGAGTAGAACCAGGATGCAAGCGTTCTGGACTTTTGCACTGCTGTGTCGACAATGTGTCCAGACTTTTAGCATGCTGTGGCACATTACCATCAAGCTTTTTAGGAAGGCCATCCTGGTTAGACTGTACATCCGTTTCCACAGGTGGAGTTGGACTGAATCTTATGATTGTGGTACTTAGTGCCATTGTGGAGTTACGCTGTGGGGAGCAGAACAACCCAACACAATAAATATAAAAGATTCCAGATCTGTAAATTTTTCAACAGCAAATTAAACAAAAACTCCAAACCACCCATTTAATCTGTTTACTTCACATAAAGTTATTACTGCTCATGAACATTAGTGTTTTGTCTTTAAATACGATTTAAAATAAATTCAGCAAGCAACATTAAAGCATTTTCTAAAATAAAGCAGTTTTATCCAACACCATCAAGCATCAAATTGATGCTTGATGGTCCATCTTAAGTCCATCTTAAGCTTGACGACCTCATCCTACTTTTACCTTTTTTCTCTCAGGAGTAGGTACAACGGTACCATCGTTTATTGAGATGTATGTGAGCCTGCTGAGACTGGGGCTGGAGCAGGTGGACTGAGGTGAGAGGTCAACCGCTGGACATCTGTCTGCAGCAGTGGATGAAGACGGTGAAACCATACTACAAAGAAAAAAGTATTAAGTATCAAATTAGTGGATAATATTGCCAATGTATGGTATCTTTCATTAGCAATACTAAAATTTAATACAATGTATTTAAATAATAAAACAATGGGTGATACAAGACCATTCATCATTTTGAAGGGAGGTCTGACTTGGAGATGAGTGAGTAAGAGGAGAGGTGGATGGTCTGAAGTTGTAATTAGAGTCCTCCACACACGGCCCAGAAAATCCTTTTGGCAGTTCTGAAAATAAAAGTTCAAAATTAAAACAAAACTATGTGCTGGTTTCTCAAAAGACGCATAAAGGGAATGATAATAGTTGATTATTAAGACTACCATTTCCAGTTACAAGTCTTGGCATTTGGGTTTTACTCACCAGATGCAGTGTCTTGAGCAGGCTGAGTGTTTTGATAAGGAAGGCCACCCTGCTTCTCCACAGAGCCATGAGGTAGGGATTGAGAACTGATGTTCACTGGTAGTTTCTTCTCTGGAGAGTAGTTTAGTTTCTGTTTTGGCTGCTGGCCTACACTCCTATTTCTCTGAGTTGATGGAGAGGGACCTTTAAGGCAAGGCAGGCCCGACTCCCCATTTTCGCGATTTGGGAAAGTTCTCTGTAAGCTTTTATCATTCGTGTATGAGGTTTCCAAGGTTTCAATGTTGCTCGTTTCTGTGGCCACTTCACAAGTAGACCTAGAACTCTTGCGTGGGGAAACCTGCCCTGAATTCACAGGTCTTTGGGCAGTGCCGACAGACACACGAGGACGAGGAATGGAGCTTGTTTTGAAGCACTCGCTCTTTGGTGACGACAATACATCAGCGACTGTGGGGGATTTTGATTTTCCACGTGTCATCGATTCCATTCTGGTGTCTTCCTCAGTTTTTGTACACATTGGCTGATTCTCAATCCCTTGTTTAATCGGATATCCTTTTTGAGGATTCCTCTCTGAACTGCTGACACTCTCAGCATAATCACTTAAGTCAAAGGTTGTGTGGGCCACAGAGGAATTACTGCTGCCAGACAGGTTGGCCTTTTTAAGGTATTTTTCTATGTCAAAGGCACTTATCTCTCCAGCACAGATGCTCTTCTGTAGATTGTCTATAATGGCACTCGGATCTGGCCCTGGAACGGTCTATGAAGAGGACAAAATGGGAGATTTATTTGTTAATATTTATGTTTACAAAATCATTTAACTCTTTTAAAAAGTCTTTAAACAATGGGATTGGAGATGTATAATAATGAGCTCCTAGCTATGTCGCCAATTCCCAAATAATCCAAAACGTGGAGAAGATTCAAATGAACTGTGTATTGCAAGTTTGTCTCTATTAATTTATCCTGTTTGTCCCATCAAATCCTTTATAGCCTTTTCTTGGATGCTTTGCCTTTTTTTTCCACTACAAAAGCTCCCCTTCATGTACTCCAGCATTCAACCCACAGTCCAAAAGCATGTATTTTAGATGAATTGTGTTAAGTGTGAGAGTGTGATTGTTTGACTGTGTGTGGCCCTGTGATGGACTAGCAACCTGTCCAGGGTGAACCCAGCCTCTCATCAAATGACATTTGGGAAAGCCCCCTGCCCCCCAAACCTACTAGGAATAATTGGTATGGACAATGGATGTATGGGTATTCAATCTTACACGTGCAGCAGCCGCTTCCTCAGTGTTTCTGCCAGAGGAGTCTGGATGACTTCTTGCTCTACTCTTCTTTGACAAATCCATGATCATAGCAGCCAGCTGTGATGGGTCAGTGCTGATGGATGCATTAGTGATGGCCGACGCAATTGCGCTGATGCTAAGCATCAACTGACTGCTGTTATTGTCAGGGGACACACAACTCTGATCTTCTTGGCTTGACTCAGGGCCTAGGCCCTGGCTGTGTTCATAATGCACAGCTCTGGTTGAACAATCCTAACAAATATTTTAAAAAAAAGAACCAGTGAATTTATGTTAATTGTTCATGAGCTTATAAATCTCTCTTTGCAGGGATCTACATACCTCTGGTTTACAAGCCCCTGGATCCTTGTCCATTTTCGGTTGCATCATTTCACTTTGGCCATTTATAGTTTTCTCTAGATCCTCTACACAAAGGTTATCATTGAGTAAATCCCTTTAAAAATCATCCAAAAAAAAAAAAAACAATCACAGAAAGCTGTTCATCAATAATAGATCTAAAAACACACCTGGGTTTAGAGTTTTTTCTGCTTCACTGAGATCCGTTGTTTCATTGTGGGAAGAGGCGTTTTCTTTTCCGAGTTCTGAGGGGTGAATTAGGGGAAATGGTTCCCTTTTCTCTGGTGAGGTAATGACGTAGCCAAACGATGGCTAGTGAGACAGGAGCAAAGAGTATGCTTTCAGCAATTACATAAATTGCACTTCTTTATCAGAAGGACTTTGAGAGCTGAGGTTAGTTATAAAAAACTGAAATCTCAGTTTTATAACATTAAATAAGAAATTAATCCCCTTCTAGAAAATATACTGACATACAATGTTGTAGCTATAATTATCAACAGACTTTCCCCAAAAACAAACAATAAAGCAGGTTCAATGCACAAGTAACCAGCGGCATGTCAGCTTGTTATTTTACCGAGCTCTTAGTAGCAAGCAAGTTCCTCAGTAAGGACAAACAGTTCTCTCTACCTTCTGTAAAGCAGTAATTACTTACCCGTTTCACTTTAACTGCATGGGTGCTTCCCAAGCAGCCCAGGGCTTCAGAGCGCTGTCCAAAGAACTGCCCTAAAGACAGTCGCAGGTAGCTTTCATCTGCCTGTTTAAACTCTGAGGAAACCTGCGAAGTCCTCATCAAGACTTGGCTGTTTGTTGGGATTTTCCAAGAAGAGTCACTGTGAAAGGTGCAGCTGCTCGCTGGTTCAATCTGCTCCTCCTGAGTAAAGAGCAATACTCGGGAGAAGAAAAAAAAAAACAAGATACCATGCTATACAGCAAAAAAAAAACAATGTATCTAAGCAGTCTTGGTATATGTTAATTCTTCCCAAATATATTTGCACCACACTAATAGGAGCATAACTATGACTCTGGCTTTTTAAAAAAACTCTGATGCATACCTGCATAAACCGATGTTGTTTTTCAAACTCCTCTTGATCCTTCAAAATCTTTTCCATGGCATTGTCTAAACAGAGATGTACCAATTTACATTACTGTCTTTTCTTCTAAATTTCTAATTGATTGTAGAAGTTGCAGAGTTGTACTTACTGGCAGGTACAAAATCCTCAGTCTGAAACTGGCCAGCAGTCTCTGTTGTCTTCCCATCAACCTCTTTTTCAAAGCAAGAGTAGTATGCAAGGTCTGTGACCCACTGCCCTTCTTCATTCTGGTAAACTATGTTATGAGTGGCATTTGGATCTGAGGGGATTGTATACATTATAAACATTCAAGCCTTATCAGTATGTATCACGTTTGAACATTGCCACTTCAATATTTAATATGACTGCATGTTGATGTCTTTGAGTTACTTGTGACATATATAAAAACAAAAATTTTAAAAACTAACTTTGTTGAAATTCCAGCTCCAAATCATCTGGACAATGATTCCAATCTTCCTCTGAATCTTCCTGTTCCTGATGGAAGCTCTGAGAGAAATATTTTGGCTCCAGGGAAGTGGAAAGTGGTTTTCTGTCATCCTCACTAGTACCATCCGATGCCTCAGCAGCACTCACATCACCACAGGGTCCTCCTCGTATGCCTAATGAGGGCCCCCTGCCATCAGGTTCATCTATTCCCTCATCATCATCCCTCTCCTCACAGTTTGGGGGCAGCATCTATAGCATAAATGGAAAATAAGAAAGAATTAGGGTTAAAGACTGCATTACTATCTATCTTTTAACATATCAGAATCTCATCCAGTTCCATTTTTGTTTGGCTAACATTTATTACAAAGCACTGCATTCTTTCAAAGAATTCAAATGGAAAAGGGGTTATAAAACTTCAAGATTAGTAGTTTTCCATATACATTTATGACAGTCTATATGAATCAATGGGTATTAACAGGAATAAACTGGAGTTTGGGACTTGAATGTACATTGTAACATGATCTTTACTTTAAAGAAAATAAACAAATTAAGTCCGGCTTTATGGAAATACAGTATCTACGACTGCTAGGATGACCACATCTGCCACGTGTATTCTACATTAATCCAAATCATGCAGCTCATTTTGTTGATTCTGAATCAACAAAGACACTCTGTAGATTTGGCACCAAGATTGAGTATTTTGTCGTTATTATGAAGAGGATACATGTGATCGTTGGTGTTTTGCTGGAAGCTATAAAATCAAGATGTATTCCTACAGCATCTAACTGATAAACCAGATATGCTAAATGTAAGCTAGCTATCATATTATTAACCCTTTACCAACTGAGGAACATTTTACTTCTTGCAAATTATGCAAACAGAAGAAGCATCCTCCAGAGAGCTGAAACTGAGGTTACCATGCAAAGTTTCTTGAAATAACATTTTGTTACATCTCCAAGTGACAGTATTGTATACAAAACCATATACTGGAGAAGATAGAATGTCCTAAAGCCTTAACCATTTTAAGCTTTTTATTATGTAAGAAAATACTAAAACATGGATGTAACAGAAGTTCACTCAAATTGTAGGATTTACAGGCATTTACTCATTATAGAGTGTACCTGGGAGAGATGGAAGCTTCCTTGAGTGCTTTGAAGCTGGGAGTAACTTATATTTGCTGAATCCGGCGATCTCCTTTCCCCAGCTCCATTCCTCAAGTAGACGGAATCAAAAAAACGATCACCTACAGGTCCAGACTCTGTGTTCTCCATGGCATTCTGAAAATGAATAAAACACAAATGCTTACATTAACATGGCCATAAAAACTCAACAAACAATTCCTATTTGAGTAGCAATACAAAAAAAAAAAAAAAAAGGTTTCTTAAATTATCTGAGAGCTTTACTAAAGCCATTTTTTTGTTTGTTTTATTTTCTCTCAACAGCTTGAATCACTGCAAATATTGATTGAGATTAAGTGTGAGAATGTATTGAAAAAGGTTCAATAATAACATGTCCCAGATTAGAGTGTGGGGTTAATTCCTAATACAAATTTTATAACTGATACCTAAAATTTAGGACAAATTTACACTGAAAATAATTATTCTTTCCATAATGACTTATGGCCATAAACTTTGTGTGATTTAATCAGGGTAACATCAACCTTTTTGAGGGTATAAAATAATTTTAAGATTTGATCATAAAGAAAATAGAGAAAAGAAGACATATTTAAATATCTGCAAGCAACATGGAGGGGCACACCAATCCAAACATTGTACATAGAACATCATTTAGCAAAAAACTGAAAATTGAACTAAACAATGCAAGTTACATGATAGATGTTAAGCACGTTAAAGTATGTGGTGCTCACTAGTGCCTCTTGGCGGTCTAACATCATGCTCCAGTTGACAGAAAGTCTCTGAGATGCCCCAATTGTTTCTGCTGAGGAGCTGGCTTCTCCTGTTCCAACAGGACCCACACGGTCCCCCATCTGTAAAAATGGCAACAGGCAAATATTTTAATATTATACCAATTAGTCCAGATAGATCGATTAAAACAGTGGGAGATACATGGTGTATTCATGTTACAAACAAATTAACAATTGTATTAATCCATTTTTTATTTAAAAAAGGTGCGCAAGGCATTTTGTAAACAAAAGTTTCCCTTTGATTAGGAATGCCATTTAAAAATATCCCATTTCCAACAGAAAAACTGTGTCTTAGTTCTCCACGACAGCCATCTCTCATTCAAAAACTCATGTCTAAAAAAATATATATATATATCTAATGCTAAGACCGATGTCCTACCATATAACGAAGAACTAAGCAATTTATAATCTAGCTACTGATATGAAGATGGCTTGTGTTTAATAGATTGACAAGTTTGGCATCTTCTATAATAACACAGTTTAAAATAAGACAAGATCAACAATAAATATCTACTCTAAATTTGTCAAATCATAGATAAATGTGTGCTTAACCTCCCAGCTAAAGATTAATATTTAAAAAAGGCCAAAAAAAAGTTACGTGTTAAAATATTTTTTCAAGGGAACACTCTAAACCTGAGGTACTGTCTCAGCTTCAGTTAGAGCATGATTTGCTACAGACATGCTGAGTGATGATGCCACCCTACCTGTGAATGTCTGGGAAAGCTGTTCCTTATATCTTCTGGCATATCACTCAAAATGTTGCTCTCATTGGCAAGATTGCCCCCCACAATGCCCAGGCCTCGCAGGGCATCATAGGAGGTCTGGACATTCATCAGTGGAATAGGGACAGTTGCAACTCCTCCATCATTTCCACTCTCCTCGCTCCCACTGCTCCCATCCCCACCTCCTCCATCTCCTGGTGTTACACAATTTCACAAACAAACTCAGTGGTGATTCAAACGGTTTTTGCCAACTGAAATTTAAGCTCATGATATATATTGTTTTACAAGTTTGGCCATGTCAGTAGAAATTTATATCACTGAAAGCAAACATAAATGACCAAAAGATTAGTTTTTTTAATAAAATGTTCGTGTAAACACCACATAATCCATGTTATACCTGTTACAGGAAGATTTATGACTTGTCCTTCAGCAGATCTTCTGTGTTCAATCCCAGCCTGAGACAGGCCTCTGCAGCCGGTGGAATCCTCCTCGTCAGAACTGCCCCCTTCTAGGCCAGGTCTGAAACTGGGATGGTTACTTTCTCCAACCTTTGCAAGTACATAAAAAAGAAAAGATTTCAGACCAAATGGGTACCAGAGATTTAAAATCAAAATTGATCTGACTATAGCATCAGGCACTTCTCACCAGCTGTCTGGAGGTGCTCGGTAGGAGCTCTGTCCTGGGAGCATTGTTTCTTCTCGCCGACTCCAGCTCATCATCCGTGTCCTCATCACTGGCTGGGCAGGAATCCATACCTGTGGCTGCAAGGCGTACATCAGGCATCTGAAAGTTTTCCTAAAGAAAAGGCAGACAGGATATGACAGGTTTTATACAAAACAGGGCAAAAACACAGTTCTACAGAAATAACAATGATACCAGTCAAAAATGTCATACGAAGTTCGTTTCATGTGATTCAAACACTTAAAGAAAAAAAAAATTATTTCATATAAAATGTATTAATTTAATATTAAATGTATTATTTAGTTCATATCAAAGTTGTTTTTCCAAGTAAACTGGAATTGAAACACAGAAAATAAGGGGTAACAATAAAAAAACGCCCTCACCTTATCGTACCGATCAAGGATCTGGTGTCTATAGTCATCATCCTCAGTAGAACTTGTATCTGATCTGTCATCGGCAGCCCCTTTCATTCTCTGTGCATACACATTATTAACAATAAAAAAAAAATTTTTAAATCATATGCAATTTAAAAAAAGGCCTTTTCAAAATTTACACAAAATGTTATTTGAAGAATATCAATAATGACTACAAGAACAATTAGCGTCTCTTCGCCCCAATGGTTTAGAAGGAAAGAAACGTCTTACTGTTGCAGGAATCTCCTGTCCCTCAACTCTGCCTCTTTGCATAGTATGAGGGACCAATTTGTTGAAATACACATCCAGTTCATCATCAGGCAGGTTGTTTAGGTCGATGTCGTCATCATCTAGTGACCAAACATTAAGAATTAAAACCATCCACGGGTGACTCAATAAAAAACCTTAACTCTTTGCATTTCTTTTCAATTTAAGTATGAATGATTGATGACCTCTTAAAATAATGCATCAGTACAATTCCGAAGTTGGAAGAGAAAGGATAAACATACCTGTGACATCACTGTCCATACTCTCCACAGACATGAGCTTTTCGTTTGCCAAGAAGCTTGAGTTACTGCCATTGAAATGGTCACTATCCACTCCCTCACTTAGCTCGTGGTCATCCTCAGCAGTGACTGGTAGGGTCTGAGCATATTTGGAGGAAAGTAATGAAGGACACATCACTATTCTGCTATAAAAAGTTAGTCTGGCTGACCAGGTTTTCCCACTCCATCTGGCAATTGACCAACCATTACCTTTGTATCTCCACTTTGCTTCTGTCCACACTGGGCAAATGTTAGAAGACCCGTTGAAAGATCTGCCCGTGAAATAAAGCCAAAAATATTTATAATCACATAAACATTATAATCAGTAAAAAATACAAATATGTTATAGATATAGGAAGTGGCAAATTCATAAGTAGTAACAGACAAATGTAACATCTTTAAAAGTTACTATGCTTACTCAATCTTCAGTTTTTATACAAAATGCAAAATTAAACAATAAAAGTTGAGGACATATATTACATATTTTATGTAATTTAGAGTATGATTGAGGAGCTCCATCTCTGCACCTGTGCCAAGTTCTGTGGGCCGACCATACTCCGAGAATGTCTGGATGGGGAGAGGGCCAAGCATAGAGCCTGGGTTTCTGGATGCACTCTCATCCAGACTGATATTCACCAGCACATTTGACAGGCGGTGGGCGGCAATGAAGTCATCTGCATTGTCCCTGTAACAAATGCAAGCATTATTGCAAGAATGTTTAAGCCACGTCAAAGATTCTGGAAAAAAAAGTTAAAATTAGTATACAATATTTATATTACAGACTTAAATTTGAAAATATACCCATGCTTTGAACTTTTGTATTTGTACAAAGTGCTTCAGTTTCTTTCAAACTAATGTATTCACTGAATTAAAAAATAATAATAATAAATGGAAGAAAAATAAAACACCTTCATTCAAGCAGAATTAATTTTGGTTCTTTTATTTTGTGTCATGTAAACAAACGTATTGTTTCTTTGTTTAAGTACTTCATTAAGTACTACATGCATGTACGGCGCTCTTCTAGTTTCACTCGCTTGTACAGACATACAGTGCATCTTAAGAGAGTTTTGGATTTTTTTCTCTAGTATCTAGTCGGCGTGGCTTGGCTACTCGATTTCTTGAATTTCCATTGAGGGTTGGTTCGCACTAACAGTTCAAATTTTAGGACCTACAGGACAGGGTTTCCAAGCAGGCACTGTCTGGCCCATGACAGACTGTCAGGCGCTGATTGGCCAGGGTGTCACATGACCCAAAGAGAAAGTTACTCCTTCACAAGAAGCAAGCCCATTTAAAAAAAAAAAAAAAAAAATGCAACACCAAACATCCAATTCCATTATTTCTGTGATCATGAATGTTGTAAATACCTAAAAATGAACCAACATTGTGGCCTAACATTGACGTTGAACCAGTCCTTCATTGTTGTCTCGTGCTTTTGTCACATGCAACTGACATCATTTGCAGGTCAGACAATTTTTCTGTTAGGACTTCATTCATTTACTCACAAGTCATCTTTGAAGCTGAGAGCAAACTTGGGATGTTCTCCAGCAGACGACAGTAAGTTGGTCTTCTGCAGTTCTTTACTGTCCAGATATGACACTTCAGTATGATCTTCCCTGTAAAATAGGCCCATTGATAAGTTGTTATAAATTAAAGAATCTTTTGCAACAAAAGAAAGTGAAGGAATCACATGGAACAGTTATCAAACATTGAATTCTTGTGTGTAATTAAGTCTGGGTCCAGTAACACTTGCAACTACTACAATCAGATCACCTGTACAACAAGTTGTACAAATAATGCGTGCAAGTAATTAAAAGAAAGTCACATCTGTCCATTACAAAAACATGCTCCCACCTGTTGTCAGCCTCGGGTCTAATTTTAGCCACTGTGGAAGCAGCCACAGGCAGCCCAGGGCCTGAACCCAATGTCACATTCCCCAGGGTCGGCCGACCACTGGCGTTTTCCAGAGATTTACCGAGGAAACTAGGAAAGGTTTCATCCTCCAACTTGTAGAAACTGTCTGCCATTGTTAGCGAAGCAGGGTGCTTGCCAAACGAGACTTGAGACTAGCTCAAGTCCAGACCATCTGTGCTGACTAAAATAACAAAGAAAGAAATTAGAGAAACAATTTTTTTGAAAAAATAAATAGTAGGTTTGCATTCCTTTGTAATCGTCTATTTTGAACTTCTGTCAAATACAGAGACAACAATATGGTGTATATCTGAAAATATTCACGCTTAGAGTTTTGCCCGTTAATGTATCTATAAAACTGGCACCACTTGCTAATTACGCTGAATTAGCAACAACTGCGCTTATTAGCAACTTGCTAAAAACACGAGAAATAATCAAACTGACTGCAGCTCCAAATTTGAGCCAACTCGCTTCAATTGTTCAATAATTAAGGTGGATGCGTTACAAATCGACAACACAGAGACACTGGTAATATATTAAGGAGTCGCACCTGCTTACTTTTGATATTCTTGCTGAGATTCTCCATAAAAGATTAAACTTAAACGTTAGTTAGTCGTAAACTCACATCCACTACTCCAAGAGAGGACCGAGAGTGAACTGTTTTTCCCCGAGCTTTATAAACTTGATTTTAACACCCAACCAACTGTAGTTATGTTCCAAATGTAACTTTTTTTTAAGACCTAAACGTTTCAGAATTCTTAAATTTACGCATTTCAAACAAACTGCTAGAGTTCCCAAAGACTCAGTAGCGCCCAGAAACCACAGGAAGCCCGCGTGAGCGTCATTCTATAAGGGTGGGACTTAAGCTGTTTAGCTCACTCTGATTGGCCAAAACCCTTTAAAATCGTGATTGGACACAATTCTTGTCAATTTGTTCACTTTTTTTTTTAAATCTATCTATACATCACCTTTGTATTTGTTCTTACGTTTGATATTGTTTAAAGTATTTTATTTTTATACCCCAACCATTATACACATACATAATATACTTCATACATACTACATACATGCATATTTATACAATAAACTGATTGTGCTAAACTTAATGACGTAAAAGCAAAGGGTTTCCGGTTGAAACGCAGGAAAGCGTTTCTCTGTTTACACACAAGAGATGCTAAATTGGAGTCACTGGCCAGGTCGGGAGCGTAACGTGTGTTGGACAAAGCAGTTGCATTGCCAGCCAGAGAGAAAAAAAACAACATAGACAATACACTATTTTAAAAAAAGATTTTATTTGAGACAGGGTCACATAATCAAAAATTCTTCTTGCTATCACAGCAAAGTCCACAAAAAATGCCACAATATCCCATGCGAATTTAACGTGGCATAGACGGAAATAGCAGCGGATTAATCAGTGTACTTGGGTTGTGTTCAACAGAACTGTTGTTAGTTTGACGACTGATCATAGCTGCAGCCCCACTAGTTTTATTTTTCTCCAAAACATCAGCTCATAAAACAGGAACATAATTTGGCCACATCAAGGTAATTTTTTTAAAGCTTTGGAAAAAAAGGTTGAAAATAACTGTCATTTGGAGGTAACACCTGTGACTATGAATCATCTTCTTTTTTAAGAGTTGCTTCATGTGACAGTTCCTCATATAAGCCATTTCAGCTAGTTTAAAGGGGAAATAAGTTATAAAATAGAGGGCCACATAAATACTTCATTATCTTTTCCAGTCTAAGCAATAAAAAACCTTAGGAAACATATCGTATATTAAAAGTGAATGTCACTATTGTAATGCACTCTCACACCAAACTATATTATGAATTTAAAATTTAAACAGACACATACATACAAATTCATTGCTCTTCAGCCTCAGGTAAAGACAGCAGTGCTCTAGAGGAAAGTCTGTGGGGCAGAGCCTGTTGCTGAGGTTGAACAACAAGCTCAGCATCACAGTGCTCAATAAGGGAGGAAGGAGGCAGCAGGTGACCGTACCTGGTACCTGCTCTGGGAGGATCCAGAGGTGGAAAGAAATACCTAAATCATAATGGGGGGGGGTAAGGACAGGAGAGAAAAAAATAGGACAAGCACATGGATAGGGAGAAAACAACAAAGAGAAATACATGAGAGAAAAACAAATTAAATTAGGAATGATAAACGGACAAATGATGCATATGTACTTCATGATTTAAAAGGGGATTAATAGCAGGCAAGGTGATAACAATGGTTTATTTCTTAGAAAGGTGTATATGCAGTGCCATTATCCAACACCAAAAAGCTTATGTCTTAAAGGAAGAACAGAATGTGATGGGAGTTGTGAAATACATACATGCAGTTCTCATGCCAAAATGACACCATCAACCAGTAATGACCAGGAATTCAGCGGACATGTGTTGTGCTTAGCATTGGTGGTGCATGAGCAAACGATTGCCGATTCACATGAGATATTAGTAATATGCTGGACTCTGGTTTATCTTTGGAGTGGTCAGCAGCCGCAAGGGGGGAGCAAAGGGAGCTCTCCTGCCAATCCTGCATGCAACAAGCAATACAATACTAAATTAACTTCAGTAGACCCAGATCAATCTTATTTGTCGTCTAAACATAGATGGAATGCAAGCACACTTGGTCAAAAGTTGCCTAATACCATATAAAATTGATTGATGACAAAAATGTCATACAGTGTCTTGTGTTACTTAAGTTAGATGTGAGTCAAGTGTTAATTTTTTTAAAGTTAGGGTAAATACAAAAATAGTTAAGCTTCAAGTAATCAAATCCAACATAAATACAGCCAACCCTCAGTGTTTGTCCAAAATCAATTAACAGAATTTACTATTCCTCCATATCATGGTTTATTTTGTTTTTACCTCCAAATGAAATGTCTGTTGAACATCCTTCACTGCGGCAGCATTTAAAAAATGTTTAAACAATATACAACATATTAATAGGGGAAGACAATGTCTCATAGAAGGAAAAAAATGTCTGAAGGCACTGCAAAAAATAACAGGTGCTTGTTCGTTTTATTTATATAAAACAGAATTTATTTTCTTATTAAAAAATGTACAAGCTCTTGCTTTTGGAAATGTAAATGGCTGTATTCATACTGTCATTCATTCATGTGTTACAATTGGTTAATATGGTCCAATAAAGCTGTCCTTATGCTCAGCAAAGAGTTTGGAGATAATTATACAAGGAGGCATTCACTTGAAAAGAGAAATGAGGAAAGTTTTGACTGGTTTAATTACTTTTCAACAAATTTAGTAGTATAAACACAATAAGGATACAAAAGTCTAGAAAAAAAACAAAAACAAACAGGAACATATGAAATTTTTCTAAACAGATTTATTTAACTTAGTATATCATGGGAACAGATAGCCCTCACACTAATGAAGCAAAGTCATAACATGATAGCACTCTTATGACATGCAGTATGGTCCCCATGACACAGGCCTGATCTAAATAAACTCAATGCCGGAAGGCAAAAGCCAAGCTCTTTGCATGAGGGCAGCGTTAGGTCAGTGAGTCCAAGAGGTTTGTCAGTAGACAGCTGAAGTCCCAGTCAGTGCCAGGCATAACCTAGTCATCAGTTCTGCCGGGTGCGGCTTGGACTGGGTGAGTGGCGTCAGATGCACCACACCACCTACCTTCCTGCTGACATCCCGTTCAGGGAATTCTGTGAGGTCTGAACAGAGGACCCCATCACTGTGCTCATAGCCGACGGCTGACCAGATGAGCCGGTCAGTGGGCTTCCATCTCCCTTCAAAATACCTGTGCATTTCCAGTTGTCCATGTAGTTGGCTGCACAGACAAGAACATCCAAAGTTTATTCTTATTCAAAGTGAAAGAGAAAAGCTGATATAAAGTCAGAGGCATTTGTTTTGAATTCTTCCCCAACATATGTGCATTATCCCCATATATAATAGATGAACAAAATCTTGTATTCAACCAGACCAGCACACTTATAAGAGAAATCCAACTTGAAATTACATTAATGTAGTATTCATCTAATGTAAATATATACACCAAGTGACTGGCCAACAAACAGACAACAACATGAAGACAACTTTGAAAGCACTTCTACATCTGTGACATCTATACAACAATAAAATAAGGCTTACAATTAATATCACGAGCCTTTAAGAAACAGGCTTACAGTGATATGATGAATGTCACTTTATTGACGTACATATACAACTTCCTTTTTTCGATATCTATCAGATTAATGCCATAAATCTTGACAATGCGTCTTTCAAGTTAGTCACTTTATTGCACTGCGTCCTACTGGCTGAATTAAATAAATGATTGATGCTTATTTTTAAAATCACTATTTTGTATAGTTCAGCATTTATATATGTAAACTACATGAGTTGTCTATCCAAGTAAATATTATTGTAAAAAGAAGGTGTTAATGTAATAACAGCAATCATTAGCAAAAGATGGAAAAGCACAATAATAATGATTTAAAGAGTCATACACCCAAATAAATCACTAGTACAATTCAGTTTGTTATGTCTCTTGTGAATGAGGAGTCACAAGCAAGACATCTACCAGTGTATCTCTATTGGATTAAAAGTATAAAAATCAAGCAAAAGAATGCATCACTCATTTACTCATACCTACACTTAACAGTAACTTACCCCTTCATTAGTTTTAAAATTTGTCAAGATGGTTAGCGTTACTAATTGAGATGATCCTCTATATATGGAGGTAGTATATCCTGATTCCAGCTCTACCAGGATAAAGTCTTAGCTCATTGCCCTGTGCAGCATAACTTCTTAATCTCTCTGGTAACTTCCCCGTATCCAATTCTAATTTTTCTAAAAATCTATCCAATGTTGCCTCATAGGCCATGCAAATGTATCATCTAAAATCAATGAGAATATAAATTGGTATCATGGGAACTTTACAGTTTAGATTGTCCATGGTGCTTTGTCATCAAAGTGCCTTAAATGATTACATAGATACAAAGAGCCATCACAACAGGGAGCGCTTCTGGCATTGGTGGGAAGAAACCCAGTTAAATTGATGAAGAATAATAGCGCGGTTGACACACTTGTATTATCAGACTAATCTTTTTAGAAAGTGACAGAGAAACAAGTTAACTAAAGTCAACTAGGTAAAGATTTTGGTCAGTGTGTTAAATGGCTTGAACATGCTGCTCAAGAACAGCATTACGGAGAAATGATCAGCCAACAACAGTGTCCAACAACAGCCACGCACCTTTCCATAGACGTACGCAGCCATCATCCCCTGAGGAAGCCAGCAACGTGCTGGTGATATTCCAGCTAACGCGCCAGACCTGGGAATTATGGTTGTCAAACTGGGCCAAAATCTGAACCTCAAACTTGGTGGGTCCTGCACTGGTGCTCTCCCTCCTGTTTGGAGGATTCAGGATAAGAGTCAAATGCAATTCTAACATGTAATAATGGCTACTAATGGCTAAGAAGAATAGGAAGAAGTAGAGGAAGAGTTTCATTGACTATAATCTACTTCTGTAAAATGCAGTGCGAAACAACAATAGAGAGACCAAGAATGAAAAACTGAAAGTCACCTCATGGGAACAAGCTTAAATATTCTGACATCTTTAGTAGCGATGGCAAGCACATGGAAAGATCTTCCCAGGTTTGGTGCAAATGCAATGTCATGGACTGCGTCTGTGACTGTCATCAGGGTTTCCGCTTTACTGTATTTCCTTTAAAACAAGAAAAACAAATACCCACAATCAACAATATTGGTAGGTTTTTAACACTAATGTAGCCCACACAAAACTAAAAAACTTAAATAAAATAAAAGGGTAATAATATTAACAATACTCACCGTGTGTTTTCATTATATTCGTATATTTGGACCTTCCCACCATACGTAACATTGCTATCATCACTCCCCACAGCAAACATTGGAGGGTGGGCACGAGAACTAAGGGACATGAGGATAGCACACGATGAAGCCATCATCTCTTTACAACACAACAATCTTATCATCCGAAGTTTGATAAAGGTTTATTTCTGACTCACTACAAGGAGGAATGTGTAAATCTCCTAAGACTTTTAGAATCAGTAAAGATCAAGAATGTTCAAAGAATGTTCAAGCGAAGTTAGATATTCTTCTCTCACTATATAAATATATCAGCTTATACACTGGGAAAAGGAAAGAAACGTAAATAAATGCATCACCTGAGCTACAGGTCAACATAATTGTGCGTGAAAATATACAACGTGAATTCTGAGAACTTCTGTGTGCAAAGTCCAGGTCCTGACCAATATTTGTAAAAAAGTGTGTCACATGGGAGGTCGGGAAAAAAACAAAAAGTACCAAAAAACACAATATTACAATAAAATATCCAATACATTTCCTACAAGTTTGTGTTCCAAGAGCTTTTCATTCAAAGATTGAACAAGTATAATGTTTCTAACCTGGAAGGGTTCCAAGAAATGCAGCTGCAGCTGAGCTTGCATGAGATCTCATGCTGCAGCGACCACTGACTGAGGTTCATCACGTCAGGAGCTTCATAGATACGCACCACGCCGTCAGCAGAGCAGGTGGTCAGCATCAAACCCATGTGTTTTGGAGCAAATTTCACGTCCGTCACTGATGTTCTGCTGTCGACAAGTGTGGTTCTCTTGATCTAAAATAGAGAAAAATTCAACAATTGTGTCAGATATGACATATAACCAACAGACTTGATCACGTGCACTCGTTGGACTAACCCAGTGGCTCAAGCCTCTCTGCTTGTCATTGGACTCCCCGACAATCTCCTCCCAGACAGCCGCTGTCCTGTCAAAGGAGCAGGAAGCTAGCACCTGGCCAAACTCTGGATGAGCCCAGGTGACTCTCCACACTGATCCACTATGCGTCTGCACAGAGGAAAGATTAAGATTCCCTTGAATCAGATAATAAAATTCTGTTTCATTCCAAGATCACTCAATGGGTTGCCTGACTCTATATTACACAGCACACATAGAGCTAAGCATTTCATGGCAATATAATGATAACTTATTGTTGTACCTTGAAAGGCAAGTTAAAAAGAAGTAATGAATTACCTTCCAGCTGGCTGTGCAATGCCATTCTCCGTTCTCACTTTTGTCCCAAACCTAAAAGGCATCGTACTGTTATTTGTTGACATACTGGTTAAGCCAGCAACAAAACCCCCATAATAGTCATCTTGAATGTTATTCATATTTTTAAATCTACGTATAGAAACTGAAAGTAATGCATTTTTCTGTTTTAGGCGAAAACATAGATATCAAGCTGCACCAGTTAAGTTGGCAGCAATGGCCTATTAGCACTCCACTTAGCATGTGGACTACAAATAAGCTTGTACAATAATGTACAACGACATTAAGCAACATTTTATTCATACACATACGCTGTATGTAACAACAACACCTGAGACAGTATTAAGTTGAGAACTAAATGTTCAGATAACG
Organism: Menidia beryllina; assembly: GCA_013363375.1. Classification (NCBI taxonomy): domain Eukaryota; kingdom Metazoa; phylum Chordata; class Actinopteri; order Atheriniformes; family Atherinopsidae; genus Menidia; species Menidia beryllina. Next base: position 17,626,287 of record JABUIW010000019.1, read on the forward strand.
TACGTAGTGGGGCACATGCCAGCATCAACAGACGGTAATGTTAGCATCAACTTTAACGTACCTTGACACTTTGGTCACTAGAGCAAGTTGCCATTCTCCGACCATGAAAATCATACGAGACATCATGAATGAGATCTTTGTGATCTGCTGCAATACTACGTGCGACGAACATTATTTCAAGTATAACAAGGCAGCAACTCTAGCTTATAGCAAGCTAGCAGGCCCGTCATGTGTGTCTTTCTCAAAGAGCACACGGTGCCTGAGTGGAAGTTTGGCGCCTGGGTCCTCTAAAGTCATATTGGCCACAGTGTGGCGCCTACACGTAATTTAAATAAATATGTTAAACAGGGTTTTTGGTTTAGAGGTAGTTAATAAAATTAGAGAATATGTCAATTCGTTAGTAAAAATAGCGTTATGGAATTTATGGTGCCAAAGGTACAATACCGATAGAAAATGTATCCCTAAAGCGCGAGCGCGTGCACCGGAAATCTTTATTAATTGTTGTGTAATATTAAGGTTCTATCGGTGAGGTTTAATAGCTATTGCTCACAGTAAAGTACATGCTTTAATTTTTCCGTGACCAAATTTTTTTTCTTGTGTTATCGAGCTATATTATTTTAACCGAAAACTACAACTCTAAGAGTGTTTTATGAAGACCAAATACATTGCATTTAAATATATATTGCATACTGGAAATTCACTGTCATATCTATTGGGTGCCAAAAAACATGCTTTAATTTCAGTTCATTTTCTTTACATTTACCTCCTTTTGCACATATTTGGAACATGGTAATATGTGAACGAATATCTAATCTAAGATTTAAAGTTATCTAAATGTCAAATCTAATTTGAAACATTAAATGTTAAATCTAAATATCAAATCTAAATGTAAATATTCTATATAAATCTGCATTTTAAATGTAAATGTTGAATCGAAAAGTTAAATGTTATAATGTTATATACTCCCAAACCACTGATCATTAAGTGAAAGAAGTTACATAAAGTCACATTCTCCACACCATTTTGAGCTGCAGGTGCCTCAGAACCAGTGATTCAAAGCAGCTTGGCAGGAATAGCTGCTTCTTGTCTGATGTTTGGCGGTATAAAACCCCATCTTCAATATACAACTTGGTCCATTTATGCAAAATTGTCTTTTTAGTTCACTTTATTGCTCTTTTTCACATTGTCTGTGAGATGTTGTCCTGACTCATTTTTAGAATGTCCCCAATCAAGGAATCCATTCTTTGGCCCTTTGAAGTTCTGAAAGATCAATGAGTTGGGTGACATGACAAGTATTTGGTTCAAACCGGTCACTTTGTGCAAGTCAGTGCAGCAACCCATGCAACCTCATTGTGCTGACCTGCTCCACAGCCTTCCCAAACAGTAAGCAAAAGTTCATCTAGAAAGCTCCTTTGTTTAGACCGAGACACAACGGTCAATATCTTAGAGACGTCTAAAGAATGTGTCCTTTACCTGGTCTGTAGCAGATATTACCTTGACGTCTGACAATTCTCCCACCTACCTGACACCCAATGCATTTAACCTTTCTTCTTTAATGAGCTGGATGCTTTTCCCTACTTTTATTAGGCTACGAGAGCTCATAAATGGGCTTGGCTATGCTTTGAAAATGTTGGATTTATGAGTGATAATGGCTGAAAAAGCCAGCAACTCTCGAGACATCCTCGACTATAGCAGGACATTCTTTCTAAAGGGCATACACCAAATGTTTTTGGTCAGTGCATTCTCCCTCAGCAGATACTAAATGACCAACATGTCATTTTTGTTCTGTACAAATGCTCCTGATTCTTCCTATTGATTTTTTTTAACAATCTTTTGTTGATCCTGGTTGGTGTTGTCTCTCTTCTTGGGGTGATACCTGAGACAAAAACCTATGGTGACTCACTGTCCAGGGATTCCCCGCTTGGAATGGAGACTCGAGCATTGTTAACCAAAATGGGCTATGGTCCCCTAGACATGAAAATACAAAATGGAAAAAATTATTTCCATTAGCATAAACTAAGGTATCCAGCAACAACATTGAAAAACAAAAGACATTTTTATGTATTTTTCTGTCATCTGAGGTTTTCTTTTAATTTAGTTGGAATCTTTGACAATACAATTTTTATGGTACAATCTCTGATTGTGTTCTGAAACATTTTTAATCTGTTTATAATGGATTAGACACATCTCTATAACTTGTAATCCTTGTGCCTATAATAATGATTAAACAATAATCGGTACGTCTTACTTTTTGTGTTACAGCAGGAGCTACTCTCTATAGATATGCATTCAATAATAGAACCAAGACCAAATTGGTCATAAATATCCTAAAAATGAGACATTAGTGGTAATTGTTAGTTTAAAATACAGATTTCTTGGTCAGATTGGCTCGAGGGTGAAATTCCCTAAGAGGGAGAAAAAGTTGTTTATATCATTGAAGTGATGTGAAATGAAGCTGGAAGGCAACTTTCAGGCCGGCTTAAAGTGGCCAAAATTGGGCTAATTAGTCATCAGTTTTTATTTACCAAGTCTACTGTAATTGAAATATTGTGTGCCTTCTGGAGAGGAGGGTCCGTCGGATAGTCGAGTCTCGGATCGAGGAGGAACAGTGTGGTTTTCGTCCTGGCCGTGGAAAGCTGGACCAGCTCTATACCCTCAGCGGGGTCCTGCAGGGTGCATGGGAGTTCGCTCAACCAGTCCACATGTGTTTTGTTGACTTGGAGAAGGCGTTCGACCGTGTCCCTCGGGGTATCCTGTGGGGGGTGCTCCGGGAGTATGGGGTACCTGGCCCTTTGCTACGGGCTGTTTGGTCCTTGTACGACCGGAGTCAGAGTTTGGTTCGCATTGCCGGTAGTAAGTCGGATCCGTTTCCGGTGGGAGTTGGACTCCGCCAAGGTTGCCCTTTGCCTCCAGTTCTGTTCATAACTTTTATGGACAGGATTTCTAGGCGCAGCCGAGGTGTTGAGGGTGTCAGTCTTGGTGGCCTTAGGATCGCATCTCTGCTTTTTGCAGATGATGTGGTCCTGTTGGCTTCATCAAGTCGGGACCTACAGCTCTCACTGGAGCGGTTCGCAGCCGAGTGCGAAGCGGCTGGGATGAGGATCTGTGCATCCAAGTGCGAGACCATGGTCTCTCACCGGAAAAGGGTAGAGTGCCTCCTCCGAGTCGGAGCGGACATCCTTCCCCAAGTGGAGGAGTTCAAGTATCTCGGAGTCTTGTTCGCGAACGGGGGTAGGGAGCGTGAGATCGATAGGCGGATCGGTGCGGCGTCTGCAGTAATGCGGGCGCTGTACCGGTCTGTCGTGATAGAAGAGAGAGCTGAGCCTAAAGGCGAAGCTCTCAATTTATCAGTCGATCTACGTTCCCACCCTTGTCTATGGTCACGAACTTTGGGTAGTGACCGAAAGAACGAGATCGCGGATACAAGCGGCCGAAATGAGTTTCCTCCGCAGGGTGGCTGGGCTCTCCCTTAGAGATAGGGTGAGAAGCTCGGCCATCTGGGAGGGGCTCAGAGTAGAGCCGCTGCTCCTCCACGTGGAGAGGAGCCAGTTGAGGTGGCTCGGGCATCTGTTTAGGATGCCTCCTGGTCGCCTCCCTGGGGAGGTGTTCCGGGCTCGTCCCACCGGGAGAAGGCCCAGAGGAAGACCCAGGACCCGCTGGAGGGACTATGTGTCCCGGCTGGCCTGGGAACGCCTCGGGTTCCCCCCGGAGAAGCTGGCTGAAGTGGCCGGGGAGAGGGAAGTCTGGGTCTCCCTGCTCCGGCTGCTGCCCCCGCGACCCGACCCCGGATAAGCGGTGGATAATGGATGGATGGATGGATGGTGTGCATATGTACCTAAAAAAGATCTTACTGGATTAGTTGATTAGGAGATTATTCATTTTAAACTAAATTTGAAAGGGTCTTAGTCCATCTGAGGAAGTAAGAAATTGTAAATTTATTACAAATGAAAACTTTGTAATAAAGCAAGGAGACAGTGAATCTTATCCCTAAATGAAATTTTAAACTAAAATATTAGTGAAGCCAACGAAATAAGAAATAGCAAAAGTATTAAAACGGAAAACTGTAAAAACTGAAATTAACCAAACATGATCACACAGGTTGTTCGTACAACATACCAAGCTGCTCTGATTGTAGAGGAAGTTGCATTACAATTCAAACGTTTTTCTGTGCTGGAGTGGAAGCGAAACAAACATTCGGACCCAGTTACCTACTGAATGAGGAGGGGTTTCCGACTTCAGAGTAACATCAGCAGAGCCGAATATGTCAGCTCTCTGACGCTCTCTAGGATATTATGTCTCAAAAGCCAGGGTTAAGATATTGTAAGATATGATGGCCTAGGAGTTTGACCTAACAGTTGCTGCCAAGACTTGCTTCTCTAACCTTGCAAAAAAATGGACAATAATCACATTAAAAGTATGTGTGACGTGAATCTAATTTGAACAACTTCACATGTAATGAATGGAAGTTTTCCTTCTACACCAATTTGAACTATTCATGCTGTTGGAGGATCAGGGTATTATTGACACAGGTCCAAAAATACGTTATGGTAATTTCCCACAACATTTATTGTGACATTGTTTTATTTCTTGGGACTTTAGGTTGTCCTGAAAGGGGGAAATATGTATTTGTCTGGAGTTCTAACAGAAGACGAGCTGTACTGTACTTGGGAAACAGCTTGATGTGTTTTGAAACATATTCCCGAGATAGACAAATATATCTGTGGAAACTCCAACATAACACAGACGTTCTTATGCTGTACATAGATCTTCATAAGATCTATCTACAGGGTGATATATGACATATTGTAGAGGTAGAGCTGATGTTCATAAGAGAATGAGATCCAGACGCTGTGGAAAAGTGAACAAATACTATATGACAAATTGTATCCTTAAGATGGTGGACCCAGGGTTAGGGAGATTTCTCCTGTAATTTGGCTCTCCAAATTTAATGAAATAATCTGTACTTAATGCATGCCTGAGACAGACATGGTTGAAAATAAAGTCTTCCCGTGTTCGACTAAGTCTGTTGCAGTGCAGTTTTTCTTGCAGCATCTTCCTTAATTCCACAACACACGTCATAGTTGTAATACATTGTCGTGAATATATATAACTGTGTCACTTATAAATCTGAGAATATTTTTCTGTTATGAACAAACAGGTTTTTTGTTCTACCTTTACATTATTGGTTTATTGTGAGGTAAAATCTGGGCTGTCCTTATTTGTAGTGTTGCCTGGCTTGTCAGACAAAATCTAACTTGTATTGTGTCAAAACATATAACTATTTTATATATGAATATGAAAATAATTTTCTCTCTGTGAGCTGTGACCATTTACAAATTAATCTCTCACTTTTTACCACATTAGTTAAAAACAAAAAAAATTGCTTTTCATTCCATTTTATGACATTAACTGCCTTGTCAGATGAAACTGCATTTGTATTGCATTGCCATCTAAAGATAACACCGTTTCATATCTGTATTCTATGACAAGCTTCTCTGATCCAGTTATGCAAATTAAAATTTTTTCCCATACTTTAGAAATAATAGTTTAAAATTATTTCTTTTGTCCTTGTCATATATATCATCCGTGCCTTGCACGTGTATTGTGTGTGAAAGTTATGACTATTTCTAATAGTAATCTGTAAAAAAAAAAAAAACTTGCACATAGTCCTTTGCAGCTTTTTATGGAAAACTTTAATGCAAAATCTTTGGGTAAAAAAAAAGTTATTTTCTATCTTATTTGAAAATGCAGAAATAAGAGTAACAATTAGGCTTTAGTGTTAAAAATGTAGATAATTTGGGCTAAGATTTTCGACATGCTGCTGGATTACATTACATGATATAAAATCATTATTTTGGTGACTACCAATGCTTTATATTTCGGAAAGCTGTTGCATAAACCACCGAAAGGTGGTCCAACAAATTGATTAAGCAGTTTATAAATGTCTATCGGCAGAGACGATATTCCTCCGAAATACAGAAGCAGATTGCATTCACTGGGGGGAAAAAAGTAAAAAACAAACACCTTATATTTTCTCGTAATTATGAAATCCTGGATGCCGTAATTCCGTCAGGATGTCGCAATGGAGATCAGGATGTCATAATTATGAGAAAAGGTTGTTTCTCATAATTACGACATCTATATCTCGTAATTACGAGATGTTTTCTTGTAATTACAAAGTAAGTTGTCTATTTTTTTTTTCCAACTTTATTTATTGAACATTTTTTAAACCAATAACATACAGAGTACAAAGTATAAAGATGGCACATTTAGTGGCACAACTGTATGCAAACAACCCAAAACAATGCCCAGCAACCCCCACCCTCCCCTTTACAAGCCTTATTGACCAGACAGACGGAACACACAAGCATTCAAACACATACACACGCTCTTTATGGAGAAATAAACAATAATAAACAATAAATAAAAATAATAAAATAAAATAGAAAATCAAGTTGTCTATTTTTGTGAGAAGCATCCCGCTGCATCCTGCGGGAAGGCATCAAGCCCCGCCCACGCCAAGCCCCGCCCATGTCAGGGACAGACATATCGGAAATGCTGACGTAACAGGGGGGGGAATTCGCGCCCAAAATCCTACTCTTTAAACGTAAAAATACGTCAAGACTACCTCCAACTGAATTCTTTCTCCTTACATCGTAAAAATACGTTACGTTAATGCGGTGGTGTGTTGTCAATTTAGTATCGAAAAAAAGTTTTTTTATCGTTAAAAAATATATAGGTTCAACCGTAACTGTGAAATAGTTCCGGTCATGAGGCGGAGGTCCAATTTAGCATGGAAAAAAATGTTTTTTTATCGTTAAAAAATATATATTTATACATTGGTTGCGGTGGTGTGTTGTCAATTTAGTATTGCATTTTTTTTTTTTATCGTTAAAAAAAAGTTTTGTGTCCCTGATGTGGGTTTAGCAGTTCCGGTCATGAGGCGGAGGTCCAATTTGTTCTGTTCTCCGATATGTATGTTTAATAAAGTCTTGAGGCTACACAGAAGCACGCGTGAGACCTTTTCCATTATAGCCGGTACTCCTTTTATTGCCTTCCCCCCCTTGAACACAGTACAGCACAAAGGTTCCTATCCTCTGATAGCCTGATACTACATCCCCTTTTCTGAATGGGATATGTTATGAGGGTTTATATAAGAACATGTAGAGATGTGAACTTAAATTTCACCAAAGATTAACTCAGAATCTTACTAGTACTTTTCCACAATAGAATGTGCTAGAACTTGAACTTGTCATTACTGTTTATTGATTTATTTTACACTAACAGTGCACAACTTAGAACTCTTTCCAGTCACAATTCAGCCTTGGAACTAAGATATATATAAATCTCAGAACATTAAAGTAATCTCTATAACATTGTATTTTATCTACTAAGAGGAAGGGGTGGACTACCCAAGTCCTCTATCTGAGTGTGGGGATTATTCTGCCCCATGCAGAAAACTCACTCAGTTCCTATGAACAAATATAATCATCCAGATAAGCCGGAGGTCTCCTACTTCTCAGTGAAACTCGACCCTCAGGTGGTGGAGTCTGATGGCTAACCTCCTGCTGGTCTTCCTCTGGATCAGGTGTGTATGGAGAATCTTGAAGGTTGTCTTCAGGCAATGTCTCTTGTGGAACAGTAGATGTTTCAGTTGCTCCAGGAGTGTGTGAAAGGTGGTAGCTATTCCGTCTCAGCATGCCTCTGGGTGTCTCAATGATGTAAGATCGAGGTGATCCTGCTCCAGACAGTACTGTTCCTCTGGTTTGCAGATCTGTCACCCACACCTTCTCACCTGGATGTAGTAGTGACATGTTGCGGGCTCGGTGCCTCCGGTTGTAGTTTTGTCTTTGTTTCTGTCTATAGTTGTTTTCTGCAGTCCTCAACTTTCCCATATCAATATTCTTTGGCGTTAGCTGTGACTGAGTAACAGGAACAGTTGTCCTTATCCTCCTGCCCATGAGAAGCTCAGTCGGACTGAAACCATTCGCTAATGGAGCGGAACGGTAGGCCATAAGAGCAAGATACGGATCCCCTGCCTTCTTAAGGAGAGACTTGATAGTCCTGACAGCTCTCTCGGCCTCCCCGTTGCTCTGAGGAAAATTTGGGCTGGATGTTTCATGACTGAAACCCCATTCTTTTGCAAATCTCCTGAAGGAATCCGCAGCAAACTGTGGCCCATTATCAGAACGGAGACGCTCTGGTATACCATGGCGTGCAAAGATGGATTTACAGTGTTCAATCACTCCCTCAGATGTTGTGGAAGTAAGCTTTGCAACTTCAAAAAATCTGGAGAAATAATCCACGATCACCAAATATTGTTTGTCTTTAAAGTGGAAAAGATCAGCTCCCACCATGACCCATGGTCTTTGTGGGAATTCAGTGGGCAGTAGTGGCTCCTTATGTTTAGTTCTCTCCCGACAACAAGTGTCACAGGTCTCCAACAGCTTAACGAGCTCGCTGCTCAGACCTGGCCACCACACTGAAGTTTTGGCTCTTTCTCTACATTTAGTTAGTCCCAAGTGACCCTCATGTAGCTTCGATAGGATGTCCTTTCTGAGAGAAGCTGGAATCACTATTCTACTACCATAAAGAAGCAGGCCATTTTGGACAGTAAGTTCACCCGAAAATGGCAGATAAGTTTGGAACCCTTTCTCAATAGAGTATTTATCTGGCCATCCTTCCACACTGAACTTTTTCAGCTGTCTGAGTATGCTGTCACTGTCCTGATGTCTTTGGATTTCCCTCAGTCGTGGTTCCGTGGCAGGTAAACATGCAACGACTGAGTCAACATACAAGTTGACCTCCGCTTCTCTCAGTCCTCCTGACTCTTAGGGTATTGGAGCTCTGGACAAAACATCGGCTGTAGCAATATTTTTACCAGCCACATGGGAAATGCTGTAAGAAAATCTCATTAGTCGCATTCGCAGTCGCTGTATGCGAGGAGGAAGGTCGTTTAGGCTCTTCGACCCCAGCAGTGGAACTAATGGCTTATGATCCGTTTCAATGTGGAACCTCTTCCCAGTCAAAAACTCTGCAAACCTCTCACAGGCCCATGTGGAAGCGAGAGCCTCTTTCTCAATCTGAGCATACCTCTGCTCCGTGTCGCTGAGAGACCGTGATGCATATGCCACTGGCCTCCATCCTGTATCAGAATGTTTCTGGAGAAGAACTGCACCGAGTCCATACGATGATGCATCTGCTGAAACACATGTTTCTGCATTTGGGTTATACAATGCTAGTCCTGGTGGTGTTATCAGATCCGTTTTAGTAGCATCGATCGAGTCCAACCCTATTTGATTTATCCGGGCAACCAATTTTAATGCCATTGCACCACGTCCACTCAGCAATGATGTACATAGATCCTTCACTACATAAATGTCCTCCTCAGTGCTAACACCGTTGTTGCTGAGTGTTGCTGTAAACATGCCCTTCACTTTTAATCCAGTGCCTCCTGGTCCCTGCAGGATTTTCTTTGGTTTATCTAATTTGCCAAATTGGTACTGAGAATACAGTGTTTCTGGGACGGCAGTGACATCAGCTCCCGTGTCTATTTTAAAAGCAGTCTTATGTTTGTCCACCAGTATGTCCGTCATCCATAGATTCTCTTTAGCCTCTGCAGAAAGAGATCCCAGAAAGGCAACATCATTATCTGTATCTGTGACTTCTGTTGGTAACCCAGCATTCACTTGACATATTTTTTTATTTCTACAGACCCTAGCAAAATGTCATTTTTTTCCACAATAGTTGCAGGCGGCTCCGCATCTTCTGCACTGTGCCTTTTTATCCTGTGTAGCTTTTGTGACGACATATTTGGGCGGCGCCTTCGGTTGTCTGGAGCGCACGTTCCCGCTCACGTGAACGCGGTCCAATTGCGCGCCAACAATGTCTGACTTGAAGTTAGCATGAAGCATTTCCTGTTGCTTTTTTACTAGCTCGCTCTGGCGGGCCCTGTTTAACGCCTTCTCTAGCGTCAGTTCAGCGTCCATTTGTAGCTGTTCTGATAGTCTTTTATCTCTCAGACCCACGACGAATCTGTCCCGCACCATCTCATCATGCAAAGTCCCGTATCCACAGTATTCAGCCAAACAGTGTAACGCGGTGTGAAAGCCGTCAATGGACTCACCCATCTCCTGTTGGCGCTGATTGAATTTCGCCCGCTCAAATATAACATTCCGACGGGCTACGAAGTGAGCATCCAGCCGTCCCTTAACGGTCTCATACTCACTCGCTTCTTGCGGAGTTAGATGCAGGGAAACCAGTATATCTTCTGCCTCGTCCCCCATGGTGTATATCAGCGTATTTACTTGGTTTTCATCCGCTTGTGTCTCCAATCCAGACGCGATACGAAACCTCTCGAAACGCTTTATCCATTTCGTCCAGTCTTCAGCTCTGAACGTAAACTTTTCTGGCGGGGCGACTTGAAACTGGTTCATGACGTTGTCGTTCGTATTTTATTCGAGCCGTCAGATCTCACTTGTTCCTCCCTCTTTTCGAAAAAGTAGTCTATACTTCTGACACCATGTTCTGTTCTCCGATATTTATGTTTAATAAAGTCTTGAGGCTACACAGAAGCACGCGTGAGACCTTTTCCATTATAGCCGGTACTCCTTTTATTGCCTTCCCCCCCTTGAACACAGTACAGCACAAAGGTTCCTATCCTCTGATAGCCTGATACTACACAATTTAGCATTGAAAAAAATGTTTTTTTATCGTTAAAAAATATATATTGGTGGTGTGTTGTCAATTTAGTATCGAATTTTTTTTTTTTTTATCATTAAAAAAAAGTTTTGTGTCCCTGATGTGGGCGGGGCTTGCGAATTCCCCCCGTTACGTCAGTATTTCCAATATGTGTGTCCCTGACATGGGCGGGGCTTGATGTGGGCGGGGCTTGACGTCAAGCCCCGCCTTCCCGCAGGATGCAGCGGGATGTACTTGATTTTTGTTTCAGTGAATTTAATGCGCTTCTGAACCTAAACGCCAGGGGGCAGCACTGCGGATTTTCCTCATGGCTCTCTGTTACCGGAAGTGAGAAGGCGTCCCTGAGGAAAAATGGAAGCCGCAGTGTTCATTCTTTCGCTTGTGGACTGTTGTGCACTGATTTTCCTCTCGGTTTACTTTGTATCCTTTCCTCGTGTCTATTTCTCCGATGGATCAACTAACGCTGTCGGTTGGTTTAATATACTTATGGCCTATTTTATTTTAATTTGGCGCCTCGATAGTAATGAGCTATGTCGGTTAGCTGCCCTGGATTCTTTCACAGAATAAATTGTAGCCAAATATGAAAATATGTAAATCAATATGCGGAAAAGTTCATTTTAAGACACTAAAGTTAGACTCTCAAAGCATAATGTTCCTTTGTTGGTCTGTATCTCTTTTAGCATATTGATCTCCACAAATATTTTATTGCTTTTTTAGTAATCCAATGCGAGCGATAGTTATCCCCCTCTAATGGCATAAAAGTAAAGCTGCATACTCTGTCATAGAAAATTCTGACTCATCCAATATGTTGAAATCATGCGTTATCACCTTTAATGTCACACCCGATTTTTATTTATTTTTGTCTCTAAAGAAAAGGTTTTATGTGTAGTAGTCTTTCCATTCAGGGGGACTTTGTTTAGTTAAGTATCAAGTCATTTTTATACACTGTTCTCTCACAGAGAAGGTACAGAATCAGTTTTTTTGCTCTTGAGAGGTGTATTGTTTTTTTTCATATCATGGAAGCATCAACACTAGAGAGGTCTGGCTTTGAGTTCATGAGAGAAACTTTCACAAGTGTATCTTGGGTTAAAGTGTGACATATAAAAGGATTTAAGGACAAAAATTGAGGTTAAAGTAAGCAAAACTGTATCCAATGTTAACTGTACTATATGTTATAGGTAGTAAGGATTTTTTTTTTTTTTTTACCAGAATGAGGTATTCTGAGGATTGATCACATTGCTCATATTGATATTCTGGATCTGGTTCTTCCTGACAATGTTTGGTGTTTCAAAGTTTTTTCTTATTTGTTAGTTGTAGTTTCCCAACCAGTAATTGTTGCTAGTACCACTTCTATCCCCTTCTTTACCCCCAAAGCAAACCTCAGGAAATTCAATAAATAATAAATTAAATAGATGACACTTTAGCCTGTGTGGCAATCTTTTGCTATGGTTTATTTTGTTGTTATGTTCAGTGTAATCTACACTTGAGGCATGTAATGTCACAACGGTGGGAGAGATTTTTTTTTAAATGTATAAATATAAGTGTGTGCGATTGTATATATGAGTGTATATATACATACATACACTCATATATACAAACAATTCAAGAAACATTAGATCATATATGTATATATAAATAAGCAAGTGGCAGTGGTGGTTGGCTATTTAATTCATAAAAACATGTGTTCCCTCATGGTGCCTTTTCCCCTTTTCCACTTTGAAAACATAACTTGTGACTTTGTTGGGCAATATTGGAAATTTGGTATGTTATGTGTTTTGGATTTGAATTTTCATTGATAGAGATACACTATTTATTTTTTATTGTTGATCATTAAACTGAAAAAGTTAGGGTTCCAGTGGATGGAGTGTCCCTCAGCAAAGGGTCTGTATTCAAGAAACGAAAAAGGCTGAAACCTTGACATAAATCTTAGATTATCACCTTGTCTGATCTTGAATGTGACTACATTAATGCAAGATCCTGCTGCTCCAAGCTGAACAAAGTAAGTTCATCCATTTATCTCTATACTGATATTTTAAAGTAATTTTTGATGATACTCATTCCAGTGTGTTTTGATAATGGATTTGAATATGGTATTACTTTTCATTAGCGTAGCTTTTAATAAAATTATTCTAAGATTTCTGTTTATGATGAGTCATATGTTTGATGTCTTTTTTTATTTCTTTTCATGTCTCAGTGGATCATTCCAGAGATGCTTGGCCAGTGTCTCTCCACTATGCTAATGCTGGTTTCCATGCACTGGTTCATCCTGCTCCTTAACATGCCTGTAGCAGCCTGGAACATATTTAGGTACAGTATGGTATCGTAACTTCAGAGTAGGGTCTGACCTGCTCTGTTTGGAAAGCGCTGTGAGACAACTGTTGTTGTGATGTGGCGCTATATAAATAAAAATTGTTGTATTGTTGTTGTTGTAACCACTTCTTCCTTAGAGAGGCTATCATTGAGGATTTAATCAAACCCAATACTGATTTAAATACTTGAAACATTTGTTAAGATGTGTGAGGAGTACCTAATGCATTGATTTGGGTGCATTTCCAAGAACAGTTAAATATTTAATTTACTGTACTCTAGTTACCCACAGAAGTTGGAGCTCCTTTATTCTGTTGTAGTGCCTCTTTTCTATCAAACACATTTTCCCGAGTTGACCATTTGAATGTCTTATATGACAATTTCACCTCAAATGTAGAAATACCTGTGGAAATACTCTGTACTTTGGGTGGAAAACAGTTACATACTGACCAGGTGATCCTTTGTCATTATTTGGAAATATTATGTCTTGCTAACAGCTTGCATACTGCATGATTTGACTTAATTAAAGGCACTATAGCTGACCAGTTGTAACCAGAGCAGTCACATTTAACTGCTAAAAAGCAGCTAGATACAAAGGATCGTCATCAGAATTGGAATTTAAATGGGAGCAACACATATGCATTTATTTTCTACATTGTAATTACAATGATATAACACTTGTTCTGAATTAACTTTGTGTAAAGTTTTCTGAATTTAATTGGATCCTTTACTATTTAAAAGTGACAGATCATCACCATCATAAATGTCTTCTCAGTCAGTACATGTTCATCAGATCATGTTCATGTTGCGCTTCTTCTGCAGGGATAAAGACTGTTTTACTGTCTTTTTTTCCTGCTGGTGTGTCAGATGGCTTTCCTCTTGTGTCTGCAGGTATATAAAGGTTCCAATGGGAAACATGGGTGTGTTCGACCCAACCGAGATCCACAACAGAGGTCTACTAAAGTCGCACATGAAGGAGGCCATGATTAAACTGGGCTACCACCTGCTCTGCTTCTTTATTTATTTGTATAGGTAATTGATAATGGTCAGATGGATTTATAGTACATTAATACATTAACCTAGTACTACTCAAAGTCTTGAATTACCCTTTAGGGACTGCTTGAAAGTCCAGAAAATCTGGACTTTGTTTTGCAATAATACCTTTGAAAGTTAAACAACAAAGGGAAAAAAAGGGTTTGCTCAAGACTTCAGTGTACTGTGTGTCTTTAATATGTTTCCTGTCTTCTTCTAATATGTTTTTTTTGCCATCGACTTTATTCCAGCATGATCCTGGCACTGATCAACGACTGAAATCCTCGGCACTACTCCAACTCCCACTCCAACGTTTGCTGACCTGGTTGTTCCCCTTCCATCCGTGCTTTGTTTCCAAAATCTTTGAGAGAAGAAGAAATGTCCACTATAATGCTGATTTGTGTGATGTCAGAATTTCCCAATTTCCACATCGACATCATACAGTGGTTGATATTTATAATTCAACATTTTTTGATTAATTAAAAGTACAAAATATCCTACAAATATTACTTCTTTGTATGCTTTGTTCTTTTATTCAGTTAAACTACTTTATGTCAGTTTTACTTTGACTCGTGAGTTTATCCTTGTTAATAAAGAATTACATTTTCTGGGTGAATACATACATGTTCTTTGTTAAAGTTTAGATAATAACTTTTTGATGATAATTATTATAAATAATAATTATAATACATTTTATTTAAGGTGCCTTTCAGGGCACTTGTGGTCCCAAGTCAAAAGGCAATGAAAGCAAAATATAGGTAAAAGAATGAAAAGACCATGGCGTTTGTGATATCAGAAAGCAGAAGCAGGGGGATGGTACAGTTACGTTTTCAGACAGCACTTTACTCAGATTTCCAACTTCAGAACATCTATTCCTCGTTTTTACTCTTGTGACTGAACTAACCAATGAGATGCCAGAATCTTGACCAAGGCAAATGGCGGGAAAATTAAAAGGAAGATTCAACAGATTATTTCTAACTGTCTTAAAGATGCAGTCGTAAATAGTGAAACGTAAATATATAAATAAATGTGCATCATAAATATGTAAATAGTAAAATAACGCAACATTGTAAATGTAAATTCACTCAAATATAAATGATATGAACTTCTGAATTAACTTGACGTCTTAACATTACAAATGCATTAAACACAATTTTGAATTCCAGGTGGTATCTGATTGGGGGTCAATGGAGTTGTTGAAGCTCGGGTGAAATGGTGGGTGATGTTCTGGAGATGTCCAGTCCAGGTGAAATATGAGTGTGTGGATTACCTGTGATGGGTAGAGGCAACTAATATTACTGAGGGGGAAGTAGGCAGAGCAAGTGATCTCCAGAGTCTCAGAAAAGACACAGTGTCATTTAGCTTTAAGTCGATAGCCGTTCTTTCACCATTTCTTCCATCCATTTTCCTTTTTATTTTATTTTTTATTTTATTTTTTATTTTATTTTTTTTTCTATTATTATTATTATTTTGTTATATATTTATTTATTTATTTATTTATTATATATACATTATTTTTTTTATTTAAATAAAATAAAATAATCTATCCATCCATTTTCCACCGCTTATCTGAGGTCGGGTCGAGGGGGCAGCAGCCGAAGTAGGGAAGGAAGTAATCATGGACTCCTTACCACTCCTTTTATTGGCAGTGTGTCATCTAGGACAAAAGTTCTTCTTTGTCAAGCAGAAGTTTCTTGCTGAAATATCCTGCAGCTCTCACAGGGAGACATACTTGATAGGCTTGTAGTAGCTGATTAGAATTGTATGATATCCAAACAAGTAAAACAATAATAGCAAGAGGAAGCAGGAGCAAGCAGGGACCCGTCTGCACTCTTCAATCCTAGCAGTTGTATGCATTATAAATTGAAAGTCATCTGTGTGATAGGAGATATAATATCAATGGGACTTTTTCATATTTCTCCAGTTGTTTTCGGCAGAATATTTCTCTTCAAGTTTCTTCCGAGATCTACAGGTCGAGGACTATGTTAGGAAAAATATGTCTAACTTTGGAACCCTTACCAGTCATGAGGTCCTGCAGATCCTGTCATACTTTGAATGAATGAGTAAAGGCTTTATTTAAAACATTTAAAACATGTGATGATACAAAATAACAAAAGAAAAAAAGCTAAAGGACTAATGAAAACAGTAAAAACTAAACAGTCAAAACAGAATTAGCATAGAAGGGCGTAGGAAGAAACACAAATGTATTTAATCCTACCCCTTCTCCACTTGTGATTTTTATATCACACGCTCACAAACATGAATGTGCCAATAATAGAGAAACAATTAAATAACTCAACAAGAAAATAAACAATATTTCAGCACCATAGTGTTAGTTACACCCTTACTCCTCCTTATACCCTGTGAATTTTATGTATTTGTACCACAATTTTAACATGCTTATGACTGGACAGTGCCTTAGCCACTCTTTCCGGTCTGTTCCACAGTTTCACTCCACATACAGAAATAGAGAAAGTTTCCAGCATTGTGCGAAAACAGAGATTATTTCCTGGAAGTAGGTTAGTTTGTTGGTCTTTACATGATTTGTGTGGTTTCAAAATTAAAGATCCATGAGTTTCAATGTTTTTATTTTAAGAATAGAGGATTCATGTGTTCTCTGTAACAAGTGTTATGAATGATCCCCATGGCCCTTTTTTACAGCATACACAGTGGTTATAATAAACATTTATAAGTATTACCCCAAATCTCTGCACAGTAAATTAAAGATGGTAATATCAGTTAATGGTAAAGAACATGGAGTGATTTGTGGTCCACAAAGTATTTTAAATTGCTTAGAACTGAGATCTTCAATGACACAAAAACAAAAAATATTTGTCATCTGCGAATAAAACTCATTAAAAAAAACTTTACAGATATCATTTATATACAGAATGAATAGTTTTGGACCAGGTACTGACCCCTGGGGGACACCACAAGCATAGTCCAAGCATGAGGAAGAACAGTCCACCAAATCCAAAAACGTTCTCCTTTCCCTTAAATAATTCTTCAGCCAGGGCAAAACTGTCCACCTGATCCCAAACCGTTGCAATTTATCTATTAATATATGTCATGATTGATCGAGTCGAAAGTTTTCTTGAGGTCGATGAGTATTCCAATTGCATACTGTTTATGTTCTATGGCATTAGTGATTTCAAGAGACGTAGAAAAGTTTGATCTGAATCCAAATATTTGTATTTTTTTTAATCTATTTTTTAAAATCTGAATTTATATTGTCAGATAAATTTATGTTTATTTATTTGTCCAACCTGTTGCCGAATATTTTTTCTAGAATTTTTGAGAATTGTGGAGGTAAAGAAACAGGCCTGTCATTTGTGAGGTGCTGTCTCTCCTCCGTTTTATATGGCATCACTTTAGCCATTTTAATTTTGTTTGGAAATTTACTGGTTTGGAAAGATAAAATCACAGATGAAAGTTAATGATTTTGAAATCACCTCCATGACCCTTTCGCAATATTCATATCAATACTATTTCAATCAGTAGACGTTCTCTGTTTACATTTATTTATAATATCAGTTATTTCTTTCTCTTCCACTGCTGTGAGGAACATTGACCTTTTGATTTCTATCTATAAGGTTATTACAATGGATCACATTGTTTTTTTTCTGCCAGGTTTGGTCCAAGATTTACAAAAAAAGATTAATACTATTAACTAGAGCTGTTTATATTATTTATCAAATACCATATTCCTTTAAAATTGTTTTTATCATTTAACATTTGACTATAGTATTTCTTTCTGCTAACCCTTATAATATTAGTTACCTTATTTTTGTAGTTTTCATATTTATTCTCTGCCTCTTTAGTTCTTTTCAATTCCAATTCCGATAAGACATTTTATTATACGAGTGTAGACAAAACTAGAATTTAAAAAGCATGTGAAATTTAGGGCAACAAATATCTAATGAGGTCTGGGGTGAATATTTGGAGAGCATATGCAATTGTTCAGTCATTGCCAGACACAGTCTTACACAAAACATTAATTACAAAACATTACAAACTCCACTACTTGAGGGAGAAACTACAATAACTTCACCAATTTGCCTCCAGTTTGCAAAGACTTCCAGGCTGTAATTTCAACTTGACACACTTCTTATTATCATATGTCGAACTGGACTGATTCTGGAAGACACTTTTTTTGTCAGTGGCTTTTGGGAAACACTGGGACCCAGATCTATTCAATTCCGTTATTTGCGTTTCTAGTGCATTACTGTGAGCCAACAAACATGACACAACTGCTGTGTTGGCGATTAGTAAGAAGTTTAAGTGTAAAAGAAAAACTGCCCACGTTTGATCTGTGGTCGGGAGAACTAAAAAAGACTGAGGAATTATAATAATGCCATGTGTTAAAAAAGTATATAGTAAAGTGGCTGAATGACTGACCATGCGGTTGTATACACCTTTTTTTTTCTGCAATCTTAGGCGATTTTCTTTGAAAAATGGTTTTGGTCATCAAAAACAGCCTCAGAGCCTCCTTCCTACTACATGTGCTTCCAAAAGGAGGAAACCAGGAGACCTCTTACTGGATACCCAAACCTCCACGCCGACTCTTTTGGCTGAAGAGGAGCAGCAGCTTTACCCCGAGTTCCCTCCAGATGGCCACACTCCTCGTTACCCTCCTTACTGAGGTTTCATTTACTTGATCGGTTCAACAAAAGGTGATGACAGACTATTTAAAATGTTTAATCACATTTTTTTAATATCCACACAAATTGCCGTATATATGCTTTTACAAAAATTGATTAAGGTGTTTGTTTTTTTAATCATATTGAATTCTCAAAGAATTGAATTGACTTCCAGTTATTTTAAATCACATCTCATGACAAATACCACTATATGTCCAACTTCTCCTCAAAGGAGACTTCAACCCGTCTGCTTTAAAACAGCACTTTTTTTAAATTCAATGTACGTTTTAAAAAATGATCAATGTTTTAGATTTCTTTTCTAGTCACATTGTGCCTGAATATGTCAACTAAAATACGGAGCCCAGCCCTTAATCCATCATTAACCTGAGCCTTTACAATTGTGCCGTCAATCCAAGAGAAATTAAGAATAGTTAATAGACTTCGAAGAAAATAAAATCTCACAACCTTACGGGCTCGCTGGGTTCAGCTCTCATGCAGCAGTGGGGCTTTGGATGTTGGACACTACCTGTACTGACAGACATGCAGATATGCCTGAGCTTGATCAACCTGGCCACGGACAGTAGGTCTTAGTTACATAAATCCTGGAAAGAGGTACTGCAGGAGGAGGACCACTCCCACCACCATAAGGACACAGAAGAACAGCATGAGCCAGACAGGGAAGTATCCTAAAATAAACACAAAACAAACACTGAGCAGGTCTGAAATTCGGAAATATATTTGACTGAGGTGTGAAAGATGAGGGGTCATACTTACTTCGGTCGGTAACTGTGTGTACTTGACAGCGACTGTCGACAGCAACACTCAGCATAGCGGTTTCATGATTCCCTTTGATATTTTTGCCTTTCAGGGAACCAGACAGGAAGGTGAGGTCTGTCACAACGATGCCATGGGACTCCTGGACATAATACAGCCTCTGCAGACAAATAGCAACACACACTCTACTTACATATGCTCCAAACAAGATTTTGGTATCAGTCATAATGATAGTTGTTGTACCTGTAGGGAGAAAGCAATATAGATTGCCACTGATCCAGTTACGGTTCCAAGGCCAAGAAATGTCCCGGAGTCGCTGGTAAAGAGAAGCGAGAATTAATACATGCAAGAATTAATACAATCTCCGTCCCAAAAGTCTGATTAGAAATAATCCATCATACGAAAATCAAATGATAGCAAATGAATGACACAGACATGAAAGTATAGTGTTTTTCCTTGGCTCATGCAGCAGAAATGATGAGATTTTAGAACTACCATCAGAACGGATAACATCAAATTCATGGTTCTTTTCACTAGTTGATCAAACATCTAACAAAAACCAGAATAAATTAAGATGTTATTTTTTTCTCTAGCTTCCTAGCAACTAGTAGACAAAGGTGAAGGTAATTACAATGTTTTTTTCAAACGAAGTCACTGCAAACCTGAGCTCTGAAACACTCCTGAAAACTGTTTCAGTGAACACATGATTGATTCAACCAACATGAACAGAAGTACAAATTATACTATAAATATATAGCACCAAATCACAGTAATGTCACAATAATCTCAAGGCACTTTGTTCCAGTTCAAACCAAAAAAAACAAAAAAAACTAAAACAATTCAATTTAAAAAATTGAAAATATTCCTCCCACATGTACACTATATTGTTTCAGTTTTATGTTTTTACATAATCTTATTTATAAAATGTAAACTTACATATGACCTAAATTAGTTAGAGGTATAAAGGGAAAGGCAAGAGAAAGACGAAGGCCAGAAAGTTTGAATAAAAATATTATTTACTGATCCCAAATGGACTTTATGTTTGCTGTAAACCACCACAGCTTGCATTCCTATTGGTTTAAGTTTTTTTTAGTCTAACAACACAGATTGCACTCTCCAGGCAGACCTGGAGGAAATCTACTTTTTGCCTCAGACACAGAAGAATATTATCTAGCATTTAGTGCCTGATTTGTAATATGGTGTCCAGGCAGAGCCACAAGTTTATGTAGTCCTCAAAAACATGTTCACCGAGTATGGAAACAGTGTTTGGCCTGTCCCTTAATGCTATGGAATGTTATGGAAGGGGGAAGATCCTGTTTAGTAATGGGTTTTGTGCCTTTAGTGTGACCAATTTGCAAGGAGATTCAAATGTTATGTTTTCTTCAGCATCCACATTTAATGCATCAGTTACCTGACAGCCAAACAGGAGATAACCTCAGAACCACAGGGAGACGTGAGCATGGGCAGCAGGCTCTTTCCATCCCACTTTGTGAGGTAGCAAGGAGCCGGTTTTCTCTCCCGTTTATGAGGAATCTGCACTGTGTAAAGCCTCAGTGTGTCTTTTTGGTCTTCTACTCTTCCAAACCTGAAATACATTTAAACACAAATAAATAAAAACAGTTTGGAGTGAAAATGAAGGTGGATCTTTGTTTGTTTTTTTTGTACCTGCAAGCCATATATCGATAAGACTTTTCAGATATCAAAGGCATGGCTTTGTGCCAGTGAAGACCCATAACCAACTGGTTGCCACTCCATACTTTGCAGGCAAAATCGCGTCCAACAGTCACAAGGTTCTGCGTGAGAACACAAGATGTCAACAATTACTGACAAACTTTTTACAATCATAATTAAACATCCACATTAAGGTAGGCCAGTGGTTCACCTTGTTCAGCGGGCTCATGTCCAAGTCTTCAATCTCCCCTTCATGGGCTTTGAAATCAAACTTACTTTTCAGGGAGGGAAACTAAAGAAAGAATCACAAAAGTCAACTAAGTCAAACCAGTTAATACACAGAGTTGAAAAATTAATTGTAATAACCTATAAAGTTCGTACTGTTAAGAATATTTTAACATAAAGCCCAAAGTTACCCAACCACAAACATTAATAACCCCCAAAAGTTTGCTGTGCATTTGTGATTTGTTTAATCAGCTTGTCAGAGTTATAATTGACAACCAAATTATGATGTAACAAATATTAACACAGTAACTTTTGACGGGTGCTACTGCAGCTACCACCCACTCAAACAACTGCCTCATTTAGGTGGTCCCATTGTGTGTATGTGCACCTTCACACCTGCATGTGTGTATCATAGCATAAAAAATTAACAGACCTTGGTAACGCAGAGGTATATAAAAGTAGCTGTCTAAATGGTAGCTTTTAATCAGGTAAGATTTTGTGTAAAAAAAAATGTTTAAAAAAAACAAAACGTATGCATCTTTTATATTGGTATTTTACAGTCCACTAAGTCCTTTACTAATTGTTTAATTCTGACGAGCATTAATTGTTGCAAAACTGAAAGAAATATTAAAGATTTATTTCTGCCACCACTATAAAAAACACTGTCTTTCTTGGTTTTGTGTCAGCTTAAAAACATCCCTACCTTATTCACATTCAAAGAAGAAAATCATATGATGGTCACATTGGATGCAAGATGAAAAAAAAATAGACATTCTCTGAAAATGGAAATTAAAATGCAAACTGCCGATCATGCCTAAACTGTAAAAGATGCAAGAAAATGTTTAATCTCTCATTACACATCTAAACTTTAAAAAGTTTCTCTTGAATCCAGTTTAATAGATTTTTGGGGCTCCAAAGCTGGGGTAGCTCATTTAAGCAAAATCACATTTGACTCCAATAAGGACATATTTGTTTTTTTCAAGGATGCATGCTTTCTCACAGCTTTTCTTTTAGCCTGCGTGGTGTATAGAAATCATAAGTCAATATGGACAGTTATAGTGATATGTGTCTGAATTCTTTCAGCGTAGGCGCACAGCATATACATAAAAATGTGAAGTAATAGCAAAGAAAGACAAAAAGGTGAGGAGAGGGGTTGACCTCCCAACATTTTTCAGCACTACTCTTTAAGTTAACAACCGGGTTTACCTCCCAGACTCTGATGTGTCCGTCGCTGCCTCCTGTCAGCAAAAGGCTCATGTCAGGACTGAACCTAACAACTTTCTGCAGCGGGTCTTCAGGGTTTAAGTCCGATTGTAGTTCAGCCAATCCAGACACTTGGATGTGAGTCGTCTCTTCCTTGGTATCTGACGTATCTTCAGATGCAGCAGCCCGATCGCCTTCCACTTGGTCTCCTTTCCCGACTCTTCGCCTGGCATTACCTTCTTTTGTGATTTTCTCTGTAAAATAAACAAGGTTGAGCTTCGATCGATCTTACACATACACATGCACACACACACATACATACATACATACACACACATACAGATATGTATACATGTGACTTTTGTATTTTAAAAAGTTCTGTATTTAAACTTTATATTTCTGTCTTTCTCCTCTTATCTCATCGCTCCAAACAGCTGATGCATGTGGCTTCCCTTGCTGAGGTATAGTGAAAGCTTATTCAGGACAGTGGATTAAATGAAATTGAAAGATTCAAAGAAATGTTTGTTCCCTCAGCTTGGCAACTTTTTATGACTTCAAACTGCAGTAATCCAACTATCATAAATTGGACTCATTTTCCCTTAAGAAAATGTGGCTACATTCTTTATATGCTTATTGCCTTGAGATGAACTATCTATAGTTTTGTTAAATGCTAGAACTAATCTGAAATAATCAATCTGCTTTTTTAAAACAATTTCTACGGCAACAAGTAAAACTAGAAAATAATCAAAACTATAGCATAAGCCTCACCATTTTTGTCAGAAACGTTTTTTCCTTTCTTTGTGCAGACTTTAAAATTCATGAGGCAGCAGGTGCCGTCCTGTCCTGCAGCTATCACTCCATCACCCACAGCCATGTTCATAGTGGCACGCATGTCCGTGTCGTGGGAATGAAGGAGACTTGCGCTGTAGTGGTGCTCTCCATTCAGCTGCAAATCCAGGAAGTGCTGAGACACAATAAATAAAGATGTGTTTCCATCAGCAGAAAATCAAAAGCAGCCTGAGCCTTAAAGATTAATCTTAAATGACTAAATCAGGTTCTGCAGCTGTATCTGCTAAACATTGAGGCCTTATTAAGGCACCATTGAATCATTCGCAGAAGCATAAATACACAGAAATTGAATCAAGTAATTTGGTTTTGAAGCAAAATCCACAGAAAATAGAAATATTAACATACTATTAATCAAGATACTATGCCCAAGGATTGTGTCAATTTCCTTTGTGTCAATATATTGTGACATACACAAGGCCTCCATGTTGGGGAAACATGCTCATTCCCTGTAGAAGTAACTCGGAGCAGTAATGGAAGCAGCATTTCGTCTTGTGTTAATTTCCGAGATGGTACTATGGGTACCATTTGTCCCCTTGAGCCCTTTTAGTGATGGAGCAGTTCTACTTTTAGCTTCAGTTTGCCCATGAATCCCCAATCATTCTGGACATTGTTTGTGAAGTTGTTGTCAGTGAGGTCTTATTGCAAAAATACATATCAAGCATCCAAACCTTTATCCAACTATGCTGCTGGACAGAAAAAAACCTCCACTAACTCGAAAAGACAGACTTTCAAAAATACATTTTCGTAGAGAAATTCTGTGGAAAAAGCAGTGCGTCATCCTAAAGAGCTAACTTTTCAGAAATCCTGTATTTGACTCACTGTGGATTGCATAAATGTGCATAACGCAGAACTTTAAGACCACAGATAAATCAGAAAATATGTATATGGGCTTGATAGACAATAGTCTGGTCACACAGTCTTAAGTACTCACCATGGCATTCCTTATTCCAGTCTTTGAGGCTCCACCTCCTCCTGCTGTGATGACAATCCCCGTGGCGGGATCCACTTTAACGGTGTACAGTGGAAAGGGGGCTCTGTACAGATCTGGTACCCTGCTCTTTCCCATTTTTCTTCATAAGACCTTTGTATTTAACCACACTTGTGAATACAACACTGTGAGTCTATCCTAGGAATGTCCTATTCTCCTTCTCATGGAAGCTCTTGAAGATCTGCTGCACATAAACAAGAAGAGAGACATAATTCCATTAGAACTGACAGCAATAGGAAAAGTTGATTTATCAAAACAAATTTCCAAACAAAACATACTTATTTTCTTTTTAAATGGTTGCAGGTATAGTTATTGTTACTTTCCATATTGACATTTTTCAAGTTGAAAATATTTTCATCATTTGGTCAAAAGACATTCAGCAGATTTCTTTCATATTTGTCTGATTTAATATGCAGCACAATTTCATCCACTTCATAGACATGTTTAATCCAATTTAAGGATCCTGAACTCATCTTGGCTGTCATTGAAAGAGAGTCAGAGTACACCTGTGAATAGGTTACTATCATTATTATAAGCATTATTTCTATTAGCATAATTATTAGCATTACTTTAAAAACAAATACATCCACATCAAACAGATGATCTGTGGAAACTGTTAGCCTTTTAAAACTACAAAGTAACTTACTAGACCAGTTATAATATAACTTCAGCGTAATATTCAACCGGTTATGCTTCGCAATCATAAACCTAACCAGCAGAGAACGTTTCTGATAATCTCTGACTGTATCCTGTCTGTGTGGAGAATTTAAGAACGTGTTTTGTCTGATCTTTACTAATACTGTTGTAAATGTTGCATTTATGGAATCATGTCTAAAGGGCATCCAGATTCAGTCGCACTATACATGTAAAAAAACAAACAAAAAACGTTAAGATGGTGCAATGGCTTAAATGGATAACCGTCATTGGTAACTATAGATTTCTACCGCAACGCCAGAGTGTGTAAACTTTAAACCTTTTTGACGTTATCGTTGACAACTACAGCTAAAACGTCAACTTCATGCTGCTTCAATTACAGTAAGGAGCAATGCTAACTTCCTTGTTGTAGGTTCGCTGGTGGTTCAATTTGAGGTCTCTTACCTGTCCAATTACGGTTTGCCTTGTGTTGCAATGTATCAAATACATCTGAACAACATTTAATAATTTCATGCTGTGATATTAAAGACAAAGGAAAACATTGTGAAGCCGCTAAAGGCTAAAGGAATCTTAATAGGCACCTCCCTAAATACACGTCAGCAATGTAACGCACCATTCACTGCGTACTGACGTCACCTCTCTTCTTCTGTGGTTAGTACAACGGTTGTCCAAAACACCGGCTGGTCCTCCACTAATTCCCGGAAGTCACTAACCAGGTACTTAAAGGCAAGACATACACTTCTGATGGTAATCTGAAGGCCAGTTCCAAAATTTTACACGTTTCACTATTGGATTTTAATAAAGTACTCAGTAAAGCTATTTATATCAAGCAGTTTTTAAGCAAAAAAAAACTAGAAAAGGAAAAAGAAAAATAGAAACTGTCATCACGGGAAAACTCATGAGAAAGACTGTACTGAATGTTTGACGTTTGATGCACATTTAATCCAGTGCGGCTGTAGGGTTTGTAGGGTTAGGGTCTTATAAAAACACACCATCTTTACTATGAGCAAGTTGTGACCCATATTTGCATGGCATGCTTTTTTTTAATACTGAGAAGATTATTAGAACAATGTGAAAGATTTAACAATACGCTGACATTACCACAGTCCCATGGTCAGTATCTCGCACAGAGAAACTTTTGGAGCAGCATTGGCACTCTGTAGACACCTCAATCATTTGAGTTAGGGCCGAAGGCCAGGGAGACAGACCAGAGGCAACAACACCTTGAGGTGAGGCAAAGTGTCCTGAAAGCAGAAGAAGTAGCTTTCTGGAAAGGGTCTGTTGATTTTATGTTGAATAAGGAAGATGGCGAGAACCACTAATAAGTGACGTTTTAAAGTTTGGGACCATTTTTTTGTCATACCACCAAATAAGGTATAATGCTGATGGAAGCCTGCAACAGTAGAAAGAATATTAATCAATAAAAGTTTCTGAAAACAAATAAATTGCTCGCTTCGGTGAATAATCATTCCAAATCACCCATACAAGTCCCCAAAGGACAACACTTAACACACAAAAAACAATGTTCCTGAATTCAAACACCATGAACATTTGGAAAGTAGGGGGCATCTCCAATACTATTAGGGACTTTAAGTCCAGTCTTTAGATAGTGTTCAAAGCTTTAATTAAACCCTCAACCAACATTTAACCCTTAATATATTTTGCATTTATTCTTTAGATCGATCTAGAATGTGTTTTAGAATAAGTTTAGAGTGTATTTAGAGTATGGGGGAGAGCATCTGCATATTTTATTGTAATGGTAATTATTTGGTATAAATTAACAAAATGCTTGATTGACCACACAGAATTTTCTGAACTTTAATCACTGTCATGTAATTGAAACAGTGCCAGTGCTTCAGTCTGCTCTTTAGAGTTTGCTATGGCGTCAGTTGTCCACAAGATGTCACTGTCACTGAAGTCTTGAGGCTCTTAATCTTTTAGCACAATTGTTAGGAAAGCCTCAAGACTCAAGATGGTTTATTTGCCCACCACCACCTGGTACTTAGAAAAGTAACTTTATTGTCAAATGATAAAAGGTGCAACGAAAGTTGGATACAAAAATACAACTTGACTAGGGAAAACCAAAACCTAGCATAATATAAAAACCAAGGTAAAGATGAGAAAAAGGCTGAAAAAGATAAACATCAGAATCAGAAATACTTTAATAATCCCAAAGGGATATTATTTTTGTTACCAACTCCAGATATACCACAGCATATACATATATACATCTCTATACATATATATACAACATTTCACACAAAATATAAATAAATATACACATATGTAACAATATGTATTTATACAGATCTAAAATAAATGTTAATGACAGTGTGATAAGAATAAATAAATGGCAATAAATTCCTAAGAACTTACAGAGGGAGGGGGGGGTGACTCTCTGAAGGAGGCGTTGTACAGACTGATGTCCACAGGCAGGAAGGATTTCCGGTGGCGCTCTGTGGTGCATCTGGGTGAGAGGAGTCTTCTGCTGAAGGAGCTTCTCTGCTGGGCCAGTGTGTTGTAGAGACGGTGTGACACATTGTCCAATATGGACTGAAGTCTGGACAGCATCCTCCTCTCTGCCACGGTTGTCACAGTGTCCAGCTCCTCCCCTATGACATCACCGGCCCTCCTGATCAGTTTTTTACGTCTGTTGTTGTTTGTGACCTTCAGCCCACTGCCGCAACATGTGACAGCAAAGAAGATCGCACTGGCCACAACAAACTCATAAAACATGCTCAGCATTGTCTGAGAGATGTTAAAAGAGCTCAGCTTCCTTAGGAAGAAGAGTCGGCTTTGGCCCTTTTTGTAGACCGCCTCTGTGTTTCTAGTCCAGGCCAGCTTACTATTACCGTAGGTACTTTTACTCCTCTACAGTCTCTACAGGGACCCCCTGGATGGAAACAGGGGTCACAGGTGTTTTAGCCATCCTCAGATCCACTATTAGCTCCTTAGTCTTTGTCACATTGAGCTGCAGATAGTTCAGCTCACTTCAAGTGACAAAGTTTCCCACCACAGTCCTATATTCACTCTCATCACCCATTTCAATGCAGACAACTATTGCTGAGTCGTCAGAAAACTTCTAAAGGTGGCAGGACTCAGAGCAATAGCTGAAGTCTGAGGTGAAGAAGCTGAAGAGGAATGGAGAGAGGACAGACCTTCTGTGCTTTGGGTAGCCTCCTTGTGGACTGAGTCTTGGGGTCCTTCTGCCTGCTTTGGTACGCTGGATGTTGCGCAGCCCTTTGGATGCATAACTGTGCACAATCCGCGTGAAACATGGACTGCAGGTTTTGCATGCTTATTTTTACACACACACAAACGGTCATATACCTAGACACATGCTTATTTGTGCTATTTACAGTTGCTGTGCAGTTTTGCTGTGTTTGTTGTATGTCATGAGTGTTGTTAGTGTGCCGGCTTGCAGGTGCTCCTGAAGATTCTCGGCTTGGATTGCCCTTATAGGCCATGGGGTGTGTTGTGGTTATATGGTTTTGTTGTCTTTTCAATCCGTCTCTTTCTGTTTTTCTATAAGGATCCTTTTCTTTGCTCCCTCTTTTTTGTTTTTTTATCCATAAAGCTTACCTTGGCAAAGCAAATATGTTCAGCATAATGCGGTACTCATATTACAATTCTGCTGCAATAATGCTGAACAGGACGAGACTAAAATATAGAAATAAACAAAACAATAACCAAAAAACAAAAACAATCACCACCGGTTGCGAATTAGAAATCCCATGGCAATAGTGAGAATGAACTTGGAATGTCTGTCAGCCATTCAGCTCACAACTCAAGGATACTTTTTCACATTCATCAGGGAGATATGGGACATGCAAACTCAGTGGACCATGTTAATGACCTGCACTGGGGATATGGCTCAAAGAGCATGGGCCTGAAGGTTGTCTTGCCTGTCATGACATGAAGCGGGAAACCACTGATGTCAGTGCTGAAGGAAGCTATCACACTGAAGAAGAAAGACTTCCATCATCTGAAACAGTCTTCTGACTAGATAAAAAGTCAGCTGCGATTTGGCTTGGTGGAGAACTGCTGACCAAAATTGTAGGTGGTGGCAAAAGCACTTTGAGGATCTCCTTAATTTGGCCATTATGTCCTCCATTGACGAGGCAGTCTTTGTACTCGGGGGAAGACTAATCTATTGCCCAGGGAAAAATAGGTGGTTTGTTTAAAAATCTTACAGGGAGCCATGGGTAGGTGAGATTTAAATTGGCATAGAAGGGATGTCTTGGCTTCCACACTTCCTCAATGTTGCATGGAGCAGGAAATTGGGGATCACACTAATCAGAATTGTTGGACAAGTTTACTCAAGTGTGTTGGAGAAGATGAACCAACTGATTCTCAAACCATAGATTCACATGGTGCTGTCCGTTTTGTCCAGGTTGTGGATCAGTGAAGCAAAAAGGCCTTTGCGAAAGAGAGTATCTGGTTGGCTTGCCAAAGCCAGAGGGACCTGGGTTTCCCTCCTACACCTGTTATCTAAGTAGACTGACATTTGATAAACAGAAGACAAACAGTGGTTGGATAAATAACAGAATGTAGGACAAATAATAAAATATTAGGCATTTGATGTGAAGATTTTGCTGTTCATATTGTCAATGTATGGGCTACAATAAATCACTGGGTTTCTGCTGTATGTTTTAATTGGTGAAAATGTTGCATTTCAGGCTTTTAAAATAGTTAGTTTTTGAGTTCTCTGGCGGTTACTAATGAAACAGACCAAATCAAAGATGCGTTGTCCATTTTTTTAAAGTTCTCAAGAGCAGTCTCTAGTTTATTTTAATTTGTGAACTACACTCTTACATATTTCTAGTAAAATGTGAACCTGCACAACACTGTTACAGGGTTACTGAGGCAGACTCTGTAAAACAGAGAAGAGCAAAAGGTTAATTTCAGACCCTAACACAATCTGAAATCATGTCTAAAGGAAGTGATGGATACAGTCCGCGGTATTCTGACCAGATGATGTCATTTACATTTCATTTGCACCTCACAAAAGTTTGTCTAAAAAAATAAAAATAAAAATAAAATAAAACAAAAACCTCTCCCTTAAAATTAAAAATTAAATTTCACTTGAATACATGTATTTTATTCATTTTTTAAATGAATTATTATTTTTATAAAAAGCAAGAAAAAAAAATCGATTTTGAATTTGTTTTGAACTTTTTGTTGAAGTTTTATTTTCCTTCATCGAATATCCTCTCACTCAAAAAATGGCCTGTTTTGACATTCATCATACTGTAGACACAAATGATGTTGAAAATGTACATATGTAGATACATGTGTTTCCAAGAGCCATGCTCAATTGTCCACCACTTGGTGTGGTAAAGTTATAGAGGTACTGTTGACAAATGACCCTTGTTTGTCTCTTCCTTTAAGGAAAAAAGTAAGCAGCTCCCCTTTTCCTTTCACAAAGATAGGCCCTCTCCTTACAAATCGGAAGCCATACTCCTTTAGAATGTTGTAGCAGTCCTCCACCACCTGTGTGAAAAGCAAACACAGACACACATATTGATGAAACCTCTATGTCTTTAGAAAAAAATAAAAATTCACATATAAACAATATCAAAATAAGAATAGACCGACTTGAACAAAAAATTAACAAATGATAATATATTAAAAAATGTTTGTAATATTAAATGAAAATAATTTCATTACATATACTAAATAAGAGGAACATTTTTATTAGACATTGATCCATAAAGAGAAGATGAAGAACCAAATTGATAAAGGAGGAGGAAGTTTAAACCATTTTCTCGGTAGGAAGTGTGAAGTTAGTATTTCATTAAACAAGCAATGTGATCCAATCTAAAACATCTACTTCACCTAGATTTTACAAAAGTTGCAGATGGAGAGGTGAAGTCAAGAAGAGGTATAGTGTGCTTGTTATTATGTGAGAGTGTAATCCAGAGCCTTGAAAATCTGGGAAGAATTGCCAATTATAATCCAAAATATCGTTCAATCAGATCTTTTAATTTTGGTTTTCAGTTGCAAAATAATTTGTTCATATCTGTTGAATTCTAGATGTCCAGATATGTCATATACGATTTCCAGATATTCCTGTCATATCCTTGTCTTCTTGATACCCAACAGGCTCAGAAAGCTTAAACTTCCCCTTCAACATTTCTTCAGTATTGCAAAAAATGTTGTTTTCAATACTTACAAACCAGTTTCAAGCTCCATTAAATCCACCCTGCAGGCCTTTAATATTTATAAGTTCCCCCTTTACAATATCATTAACACCTAGGCTCTCTAGAAACAGAGCACTCACCATAAAAGTTGAAAATGCTTGTTCATCCCAACCATTTATCCATCCATCCATTCTCACAGCATGAGCCACAGGTGAAGACTTCAATCTAGATTCCATAGTCTATCAACAGCATTATGTTTTGCCAACCTTCTACTTCACCACCATAAAAAGTATACTACAGCATCTGTATTCAGATGCTATAGCATTTAGATGCTGAGTGTATTGAGCGTATTGAGCTTGTTCAGCATTTTGCTTGCCTGTCTTAAATATCAATGATAGAAGAGGGGAAACGGTTTTACGTTTTCTAGTTTTTCTTCATTCTGCTCCTGTTCTACATCCATGACATTTCCTTGTGGACTCAACGAAAGAACTAGGGGTCTTTTTACATCATTGTTGTTAGTTGGTCTTTGAAGCTCCATCAGCTGCTTCCATTGATAAATCCCGTTTGTATGTTTTTTCATCATAACGTGGAAAATTTGTTAAAACGGTAAGTAGAAACTTAATCATAATACTAAGAATACTAAGAACCTAACCCTAACCTTAACCCTAACCCTAACCCTAACCCATGTGTTGCAATACATTCTGATAAATGCTTTTTCTGGGCATTTACATTTTTCATAACGATCTATACTACATAATACATCAGAGAGTTGTCTGCTCTCTGTTGACCTACAAGTTTAAATAGATAAACATGGAGCTGCAACAAAAGCAGAGAGCTGTACCTGGATGTTTCCCATCACCCCTGTGGACTCCATACGGCTGGCCACGTTAACAGTATTGCCCCAGATGTCATAGTGGGGTTTGCGTGCACCAATTACTCCCGCTAACACAGCCCCCTTATTCAGACCTACAGCAGAGAATTGAGACAATACACAAGAAATGAAGATGCTCATGTCACGTAAGAGTGGGCATACAATACAATATCAGTGATAATCAGTGATTATTTCTATAGAGAGGAGATTCCTCTACATCAAGATAATGTAGACCTTATTGAGGTGGAGATGTTTGAGTTTCATAATGATCCTATGAAGTACAGTATTTTGTCAGGGGCTTTATGCCCCTGGTAGGGACAACCAAGGGAGGTGCAGCCCTAGGACCCCTTCTGGTGAGTTACATAAATGGCAACAGGGTTACCTCAAACCTGTGAAGGCAGAGCTGAGTCTAAACCAAAGCTATTGATATAATGGTTGATCTATGTTCACCCCTAATCTCTGGTCATGAGCTTTGGGTAATGACCACAAGAATGAGATTGTGAAAACAAGCAGACAAAATGTGTGTCCTCCGCAATTAGGGGGGAGAAGCTCGGTGTTTCAGTGCAGATACTAAAGTTCATGTAGTTTTATCACAAATCCACAAAAACAGTTCAAATATTTGTAGTTGAATATTAAACTCTCTTTTTGTAAGATTCTTTGGATAAAAGCGGCTGCTAAATGCATAAATGTAAAATGTTGTTAAATTAACGTATAAGTCAGAAATATGCATAAAATGGTGTTACAGCCATCTGTAATTAGGGTTGTCCTTTACCTAGATCAGTCCCTTTGAAACTATAAACAAGTGCATGAGCCTAGCCTCCACCCCAATTTATGGC
Source organism: Menidia beryllina (assembly GCA_013363375.1). Lineage (NCBI taxonomy): Eukaryota > Metazoa > Chordata > Actinopteri > Atheriniformes > Atherinopsidae > Menidia > Menidia beryllina. The sequence goes on from JABUIW010000019.1 coordinate 17,659,181, forward strand.
TATGTAAGTTGTGAACTTTACTTTTTCATTTGAGCATTCATAAAATTTTTCACCATAAATAAACAGGCATGTTACTGAAACTAACAGTAAGGAAATATGGTCTTTTTTTATATAAAATTGAAACACTTTCAGTTATGGAGAGAGAAAAACTACAGATAAATATAAAAGGAGGAATATTAGAGCAACAAGCAAAATGTTCAAAAGCCCTAATCTCACTTTCTTTCATTAACACATAGCACACAATTTACATCTTGTCAAACAAACTCTTGTTGTGGCACAGATTTGCAAGCCTATGAATCAAATTATTTTTGATTTTGACTCAACACATGAGAAAAAGAGCTGCCAAGATTTTTTTTACATGACGAATAAACTTGTTTTTGTTTTTTAATCAAAAGCTAAAAACAATAATGACTTATCTGATAATACTAAGAGAACACATGTGACCCCACCAAATTACGCCCTTATGTAAAGAATGAGCACATACCTATACGTAGCATGAAGTTATTGAAAGACTGGTAGTTGATGTTCATGAGTGTGACCTTCATAGCTAGAGCAAAATCTGCCAGGTCAGCCAAGTGCTGCCAGCGTTCTGTGTCGGACTGCTCTTCCTTCTACAGGACAAAAAAACAACAAAAAAACAACAACAAAGCACTCACTGTCAATTTTTAATGAACACAATTATGCTTAATTACTGTTGTGTAGACTACAGTGCATTATAGTGCCATGATAACTAAATTGAATTA
>JABUIW010000019.1:17660323-17693883 GCA_013363375.1 Menidia beryllina
AACATCTTGCGGTCAATTCAAATTTTCACATCAACTTATTTAATTTTTGGCAATAAAAAACAATGTTTTTAAATGTATCAATCAACCCCATTCCAACTGTATGGTCCAGGTCCAGGATGTGCTCCACTGCTTTAACATAGTCCCAAAGTGAGACACTGAAGACACTGACATACATACCTTCCTGCCAGTGTAGCCATTGCTGACGTTTGGGGTGACACCTGACGCTGCCATATAGGTGCTGCCAATGGTCTTGATCTTTGTGATGAAGCGAAACTGTGGCTCATCCAGAAGCTGGCATGTCCAACAGAGGTAAACGGATACATGTTATGTAAAAGTTTCAAGTCCAGTCGCTTAAAATCAGGAAATACGACTTGGAATACATGAATACAGTCCATGATCAACAGGAAAGACAATTTATTAACAATATATTTAACTGTTGATCAATTTGGAACATTATATCACACTGTGTGTGATCCAAACACCTTAAATTACCCAAAATTGTGATCGGGAAGTATAATGTTAACTTGAAATCAACTTAAGATTGTGTGTAGGATGTGTCAAATAAGCTGTTACAGTTTCCATATTTCCTGGACAAATTTGGGTGAAGATTGGGGGTGGAGCTTTCCACTGATCACTAACTGGAGGTGAGACGGAGGTTTGACTCCCACCTCTGGTAGAGCTTCAAACATGTTCCGAGGGAGTTGGGGGACATTAGTCTGAGTGGGTCGTATTTTCAACTCATCTCAACTGAAATGTTACTTATAGAGCACATTTAAAAACAACCGCGGATGAACAAAGTGTTAAACAGGTTAAAAAACATGTATTATAAGAGAAAGAAATTAAGATGGACACTAAAATTAAAAAATACAACCCAATAAAACAATGATTCCACTAGAATAAAATGAATTAAAAGGTTTCAATTAGAATATTTTTCAAAGTATCCACTTAAGCTTGATTTAAAGCCAGGGTGAAGAGATGTTGATGATTTAGAGAAGATTTAAAACCTCAAAAGATCATGTAGATGTGATGTGTCAGAGCAGGTTTTTCCAGAGCCATGAGGCTCAAAGACTCGTTTTAGTTTTAGGGGCGACCAATAGCAGCTGATTAGAGGATCTCTGGTGGGGGTGCGGATATGAATGAGCTCAGTAAAATACTGGGGAGCTAGGCTCTTTGGAGCTTTATAAACAATATTTTTTTAAACCACCAACAACACTGTTTATAGTGCGGATGGTGTGTTGTTGACCTCATCTCAGGATGTTGTACGTCGGTGGGCAGAGGACTTTGAAGACCTCCTCAATCCCCCCAGTGGGGAGGCTTAGCCTGGGGACCTTGGGTTGCACTCTCCAATCTCTGCTGTTGATGTGGTTAAAAAAAACTCTTCAGTGGCAGGGCTCCAGAGTTGGATGAGATTTGGTGAGAGTTCCTCAAGGCTCTGGATATTGTAGGGTTGTACAATATCCCGTGTACATCAGGGTCGGTTCTACTGGATTGGCAGTCCAGGATGGTGGTCCCCCTATTCAAAAAGGGGGACTGTAGAGTGTGTTCTATCTACAGGGGAATCCCACTCTTAAGCTTAGCTGGTAAGGTCTGTTCAGGGGTTCTGGAGAGGAAGGTCATTCAGAGAGTCAATCCTGGTATCCAGGAGGAGCAGTGTGGTTTTCGCCCTGACACACTGGACCAGCTCTATACCCTCAGCAGGATCCTGGAGGGTACATGGGAGTTTTCCAAACCAGTCTACATGTTTTCTTTGGACTCGGAGAAGGTGTTTGACCATGTCCTCTGATTGGCAGGGAATCTAAGGGACATGGTCAGAGCTTGGTCCGTATTGCTGGTAGTAAGTTGGACTTCTTCTTGGTAAGAGTTGTACTCCACAAAGGTTGCTCTTCATCACCGATTCTGTTCATAAATTTTATGGACAGAATTTCTATGCGCAGCCAAAGTGTTGAGGGGATCCATCTTGGTGGCCTTAGGATTGCATCTCTGCTTTTTGCAGATGATCTGTTCTTATTGGCTTCATCAAACTGCGATCTTTTGCTGGTGCAGTTCACAGCTGAGTTTTAAGAAGCTAGGATAAGGATCAGTACCTCCAAATCCGAGACCATGGTATTGGTCTAGAAAGGGTAGAGAGCCTTCTCTGGCTGATGGGAGATGCCTAGGCCCAAGTAGAGGAGTTCAAGTTTCTTGAGGTCTTGTTCACGAATAGGGGTAAAATGGAGCGGGAGATCCATGGGTGAATAGGCGGACCTGGATGAAAAATGAAGTATAGAACCTGCTTTGGGAGAGGGACGTTGTCTTCAAGCATGGTGTAGTGAGCTGTACAGCTGAAGAGACAGGTTGGCTCTGGCAATACCCCCCCCCCCACCCCCCGCGCCCCGAAGGCTGCAATCAATGGAGAAGTACAAGTTGTATACCGGTGCAGAAAACGAAAGAAAATCAGTACAGAATGACAGTGTGCTATATTATGATTTTCTGCATACAACTCTTTTTTTCTCTCTTTTTTTCATGAAGTTTGTTACATCTTGGTTTACAATATTTTCAGACCTTACACAACCTCTTTTTAAAAAATACTTGTAGAACTTAACCCCCATCAACCTGCTATACTATTGTTGGATAGCTCACAAAGGGTTATTTCTGTGGAAATAACCTTTTTTAAAATGATTATATACTTACCGTCAAGTGACATCTCAACCATTTTTCTAAAATTTTCATTCAACAATTTCATACAGAGTGCTAAAAATCAGCGCCTTCATAACTCCAAGTACTTGGTATGAAAACACAGTATCATAACTTACACTGTCAAAATCTGAGATGATCTCGTTGAGAAAGCGTAAGCATTCGATACCACCATTATTGATGCTTTCCTCTGTGTAAAAGTCAGAGAAGTTAGGGATTGATGCAAACATGACTCCAATTTCATCATAGGACTGGCTGTACAACTCCTGCAATAGAACAAATTATGTGAACACTGATTTAGTATTTAAGTGGGAAAACAGATGCAACAATTTCATTTCAAGTCAAACTAAGCAATTCTAATATTCCTTTTCCAAGTAAAACCAAACACCTACAGGGAGGTCCAAATCTAAACTTGATAAATGCTGTCTGTTAAACCTATCCATGTTACAAAAACAATCTTTACAAAGCATCTCCCATTCACCATTGACATAAATGTGGTGCTTCTTACAGGACAGTTACTATTAGTTGTGGATGTACACAACAAAAATTTTGCAAAGTTGTATGTCCTTCTGTTGTGATTTAGAGCCTGTCCAAGTAGGCTGGCACATGCAGGAGGGTACTATGTGACTATATGATGCATGTGTATGGGTGTACATCTTTTGATGGAAGCTAATACATCAAATACACTCCTCCAGTCCAGTATGACTGCACTACAGCCCTGCTACTCTTTACATATGCACTGAATATGTGGACAGCTTCTACTTAATTATTTTCCAAAATATATTGTTCAAAATATCTCTGCAACATGAGTTTTTTGTCATATCCAGAAGTTTTGATACAGGAAAAGATTAGGAATAGAACCATACAGCTTGAGTCTGGTCTCTCCATTAACGTAACATTTCCTACACTCAAAGCAATGCTTGTGTGTAGGAAATGTCCAGCACCAGAAGGTGCACTGGATGCATAATCTATTACTTCAAGTCATCTCATGCTCCTGTGTGATCTCATGGTAAAGCAGATATGTACAGGCCAAAAGACTTAATATCAGCAGTTTCATTAACAGTGTCTTGATTATGGAACTCTTACCTCATCTCTTTTTTTGGAGCCCAGGAAGTGTCGAGCTACATGTTCAGGCAGCATATTGGTAACAAGTGCTTCATTCCAACGTCTCATCTCATATACTTTTTCTTTTTGCTCATGGACCTCAATCTTCCACAGGAAAAGAGTACGGGCGAGTTTCTCCACCTTTAGGGAGGTAAAGGTCCTTTGTTAGTATTTAGATCATTGGGGAAAACACAAATCTGACTTGAACATAAAATTACAATCTACACATAAAATTGAAATCTCACAATGTCACATTCTGTACTCCTATGGCTTTTTGTTTTTTAAAAGTGAAGAAATGTTTTCACCACTTTCAGTTGATTTTCAGTTGAGCAGAAATTTTCTCAATCTTAAAACAATGGTAGGAAAACAACGGTAAAAATGGCAAGATTTGTAGTTTCTGTCTTTAGACATGAAAAAATATATGCTAAATCCATATAAAGAACCATCTGTGCCCTAGAAATAGTTTTTTGTTAGAATATAGATGCTTTTTTAAATAGCAAGATAGTCCCCTTAGTTTATGCTGCTTGACAATGATAGTGTTATGACACTCACAAGTAAACACTCACAATGTATACGCAGTTTAAAAATCTTAATAAAACTGATTCATGGCATTATATAACTATAATATAAATATGAATAGAGAAGAAGAAACAAATGTGATATGTTTATAAACTCCAAAATATAAAATGCAGTATAACTAAAATTAGCAGCAGACATAAGTACATAACAGTCATGTGATCACCAAAGAGAATCACTGTGCTAGGATATAGCGGTGAGCGGCCGTGACCTTCTGTGCCATAAATTATTACAGCAGAGTTCAAAAATTCTCAACAGGACATATCTATGTAAGATTAACAAAATAAAAGCCTGGAGAAAGAACAGGAGGGCCAACTGAGTCTAACATACATTTGTACATACACTTGTACATTTAAACATAGAAGATCTGTTCTTAATGTCTTAAAGTTACAAATGGACTATTAAGGAAGGTTCTTCCAATAAAGATTTCCCTCACTTAGAGGACAATATTTCATTTTGTTGGTAAGATTTACAAAGTAAAAACATTTTTAAGTTAAAAAAGTAAAATACCAACAGGAAGGCTTCTAAAGTCAACTTTTCCAATTGTGTGGAACATACATGCATTTTTCACAGATACGTGTCATTTTCAAAACAAAATCTTTGACATGTCACCTCAAGAGGTAGGTAAATTTGGCTGTAAGTACATTTGTATTTATCTAATTTAAAAATGAATTATGGCAGTAGATAGCTTAATTGAAAACCCATTTTTAATTAAGCTATCTCCTCACGGGAGACTGCACACATTCATACACGGACCTAACAGAATCTCTATATCTCTCCTTAATCCTAGTTTGGTCATGGGGTTTCTAAATCTTTTTCTGGCTGTCATAGGGTGAGAGGCAGGGCACACCTTGGTCAGATCACCAGTCACAAGACACACAACACATACACTTCAAGGTTCAATTTGAGGCAACCAATGTAACAATCATACTTTCTCATCTGAGAAACAGTAAAGACTGTTTAATTTTATGGGAAATAACAAATGCAGTGTTTTTTCTCTTCTTCTATGGCATGTTAACTTTTTGAAGCTTTTAAATCTGTTGGATCAGCTTTATGACATAAACTGCTCATCGAAAGGCACCTTTTTCATTTGTGTACTTTTTGTTGTTTTACATAACTATTGCACAGCATTAGTGTAAGATGAAAATATGATCTTTCCGCAATGTTTAGTCACAAAAACTTACGTGTCTGGAGAAATAATAGAAGCTTGCCATCATGATGAAAATCATAACTGTCATTGTGAACTTGGAAGGAACCAGGTATGAACTGCAAAATAGGACATTGACATTTTCATTACATATTACTTAATTTCCCTTTGGTATACACGAAGTATTTAAAATTAATTTAGTCTATGCAATTACAGCATCTGTATCTGATGTTTTAATACCTAGATGCCATCAAGGACAAAACTGGGATGGGATGGAATTATAGCCAGACTAACACACGGAAAATTTAAAACAAGGTAAATATGCTTTCTGAGAGCTAGCAGGAGCAAACAGATTTTGGGCGAATGTCATTTTGGAAATTAGCAGAAGCTTATGCTAATCACCAAACTACAGATTATTCCAAGTGTCTCCAAATCTTTCTGAAATTTATAAAGCATGAGAACGGCACAAAGTTAGCATGACTCAAACTGACATAGTATCAATTAAATATACACCAGTTTCAAACAATTTCTGATAATTCAATTAAACAAAGGTTTGAGTATACCACTTGCTCTTAAATAGTGTTCATTCTTATACAAACTGACCCATTGATCCAATCTTTATTACTGAAACATAATCACCTGTAGTCTTTGAAGCGGACCTTGTCATAGTGGTCAAAGATGTCCGTCCAGCTGTAGATGTTTATAATGCCAGTTGTCACTGTTATGAGCAGCATCAGTGTGAGCTTGACCATGTGACTGACTTGAACCAGCATAGTGGTGGCCATCAGCGCAAGCACAGCAGTATAAGTGTAATATTTGGGGTTGTTAAAGCAGCCTTCAAGGCTCGAGCGCATAGAGAAAGAAGAGGAGGGAGCCACTGTTGTGCTGCCTGAATCTGGGACTCGGGGCAGACAGCTTAACTAGACATTTAAGAAACAAAGGTTATGTGCTCAGTGAGTCCTGTAAAATTGCATTCCATCATCCATTATCAGTGGTATATTGACAGGAAAATTCAGAATCTCCAATTTTCAGTCTAACATACAGGTTTTTAACACTGCTTTGGATAAAAGCGTCTGCCAAATGCATAAACATAAACATAATCTGATTACACCCTTTGTAAATTGCCATCCATCCATCCATCCATCCATCCATCCATCCATCCATCCATCCATCCATCCATCCATCCATCCATCCATCCATCCATCCATCCATCCATCCATCCATCCATCCATCCATCCATCCATCCATCCATTATTTTCACTGGTCTAATTTTTTATATGAGAAAGAGCATAGAACAGCTCACCATGTCAATGATATCTGCAATGATGAGGATGAAAATGGCTGTCATGGCCCAGGTGTTTCGAGCCCAGCGGGTGTGGTCAATCCATGTGGAGAATTTCACCAGCTTCTTGGGAAACACCTGACAGGCAATCAGAATCAGAAATACTTTAATAATCCCAGAGGGAAATTATTTTTGTTACTAGCTCCATAAATGTGACATAAATATGATTTAGGATGCAATTTTTGAATATTTTGAATGCAATTTTTACCACCAACTTATCGTCAAATGATTTATAATCAAAATATATTAAATCTACAATTTTCTACTTACCTAATCTCTGATTGACAAAGGAAAAAGTTAAGTTTGGAAAATTCCCAAAGTATTCAAAGATGACACATTGTGTTGAACAGCGACAATCACTATTCATAGCACCCTATATTTTCTAAAACTATTAAATCAGCAGCTAGTTTGTTGCTGGCTGATCTCAATTAGGCCTTTAACAGAGTAAGTCAATACTGGCCTGCTTGCTGGATATCAATATATCTGAATTTCCATGACAAGACAGGATCTGAGAGTATTACATTGACAATGACTCAAACAACATCTCCTATGATGCTATCATAGATGTAGTTGAGAGTGGATATGCATTTTCTTTTTTCATTTGAGTTTTGTTGTTCATTGAAAGAAACCAAAGGCCGATGGAGCGTAAAAAAGGACTTCATGCTCCGTTTTATCTGTGTTCTGTGTCGTTAAGCCTGGAGCTGGGGTGACTCAGATGGAATGTAAACAGAAAAACAGTTTGACAATATTAGTATAACTCACTCGAGGAAAGATGGCAGCCAGAGAACAGATTGTCAAGATGAGCAACAGAACTTCTCCCACTGCAAAGGTGATGTAGTTGGCAAGCAGCCTGTTTCATAATGAGAAAGAAACCTTAAGACATGGCACTAAAAGTTGAGATCAGTAATGTGGAAAAAGACAGTGATATAAGCAAATACATTTTTGCTCAAATCTTTCTTTCACTTAGAAAAAATAAACAGTGAGACGAATGTTCTCACAGTTTAATTTGAACTGACCAGGGGTCTATAAGCATTTCCATCACGGCAGTAAAGAGTAGAACAACACAGGAGCAGCAAAAGGCAGCTCCACTTTGCTTTTCCTTCTCCACAGAGTACCGAGTTTCCAGGTCTTGGTCCACAAACCTCAAGGAGAGCTTGTTGGTGTGTTTTCCCTTCAGACTGTTGAGACACAACATCCTCAGCAGTTAATAGAAAACAATTTCTAGAGCTATTACATTATCTGTCTCTCTGTTATATGTCATTAGAATGGCCTGTGCCTTGTAAATCTAAGGATAAGTCATTTTGGAGTTTTCATTTTGAATATATTTAATTCAAAATATTTTCTCAATTATGTGGACAAATGTTTTAACTGTTGGGCATATTTATGTTGTTCCTTCTATCTTGAGTTTTTGTCAAAATGTTGACGTAATTTACCTGGAATACTGGGGTATTACTTTTCTTTCTCGCCACTCGGATTTTCATAAATCGCATCCCGAGCATGTTACAGAACAAACTGAAACACATTAGGCCCACTTGTAATTGGTCTAAGAAACTTTTTAAAACTCAAGTAGAACCCATACGTTGTTTGTCCAAGGTGCAGCTACAATGTAAAAAACAGAACATTTTGAAACCCATGGAGCACTGGCTTCAAAAAAATTTTTTTTAAGGATGATGAGACCAAATAATTTCCAGAGTTTCTTTGCTTCTCAAGGATTACAGAGAGCATGGGGTTTTCTAGTTAAAAGAGTGAGGCATTCACTTACGCTTGAACTGTTTCCCTCTCCAGCAGAGCCTCATTAAGAAGTTTGTTGAGTTCCTGTTCATTCTCCTGAGCATCGATCACTCTTTCAGCCAGGTCCCGCAGGCGTAACCTTCTCCGGGGATTCGGGAAAGAGGGATTTACCACCTGCTCTCCAACAAAGTCAAAATGGAGAATGAAATTGACATGTTTACTTTTTCCTTTTTAATGAAAAAGTTACTCCAAAAACTTTTTGGAGTTACTTCAAATAGAACTCCAGATCAGAAGTTGTGTTTCTTCAATTGTCTACCAATGTCACACTTCCATTTAATAACATTTCTATCATAATTACACACATATTTGTAAGAGTGCATCATGACAGCTGTAGTCTCCTAAAGTGCACCAGCTGTTTTAACGTAAATTTGCAGGAGCCTATGCTAAGATGTGTCAATGTCATGTTCCTGCAGAAAAACAATTGAGCCTAAGAGTTGAATGTAAAAATTTGATGCTGGTTTACAATTGAAATTCTCAGTGGGACACAGAAATAGTCTCGGTTGCGATGACATTTACCAAACTAGCTTCAAACTAATTTCTTGGCAAACTGTATCTTAACAACAGTTAAGATGTGATAATTTTACATGTGATGATTTTTTGGTTACCCTCGTGTCCAATTCTTCTGGTTCCTCTGGAGTGGTGCAGGCTGTATCAACGCTGCCGTTATACTCTTTTGTGTTGATTAATTGTGGAGAGTTTCCATTGGAAGAGGTTACAGACAGCTTCTAATGTGAAAAAAGCAAACAGGGGCCATGGGTTATTATCAGTTATATAAGTGAGACTTTCACAACTGTTTTCTATGAAGACATAACATTCAATAACTCTCATTTACAAATTATTTTTAACCACAGATTTAGGCACACAATGTATAGATAAATATATCTTTCTTTAAATTAAAAAAAGTGTAATTTGAGATTTTACGCTTGCCTCTAAACACATCTATTGCAAGTGAATTCTCTATTGTGGAATCTAACAATCATCATTTCAGTAAAAAAGTAATGATGTGCAGTATGCCGAGTACTCCAGAGTTATGATGGATTTTTATGAAGCCAAGCAATATAAATCCAAAAGTGTCAATGCAATTCAAATTTGACTTCACAAATTATACAAAACATTTTCAAAGTGAGAAAACTGCTTCTGATAGTAGTAAACAATCAAATATTGTTTGCAGTAAAGATGTGTGGAGGTTTAACTAACCACATCACTGATGCCATTCTTTCCAAGAGGTCCTTTAGGAACAACCACAAGGAAGGTCTCAATGCCTCTCTCCCTTAAGTAGTCACAGCGGTCCCCTCCATTCCCTGGCTCTACATCAAACTCGCCATGAAGACACTCTATAGTGCTCTGTGAGATGTGAACACGACTGGGCCACACATAGCAAAGAGAGGAAAGATTAAAAAGCTAATGCTTCATGGGGTCTCTGGAAAATTGTCAATCAACAATCTTTTTTTTTTTAAATATGACAACAGACTATGGCAAATATTTTTTGATCGCACGTTAATTAGAAGACAGTTGTCAGAAAAAGAGATGTGTGTGAATCCTGTAACATACTTCTTTTAAACATTTTGCACATGTCAAGGTAAGTTAACACTAAGTGGAACTTGGAGACCAATTTGTTTAGGTGGCCAGATGAAAAAGTATTTGCTGCACTAAAAGATCCTGAGGTCAGTCGCTAGCAACAGTACCCACAAATGTAGCTCCTCTGTGAACTTAAGGTAGTTGTCAATACATGTACCTCTGTATGGCTGTCAATCAATCAGTTGGGTTCCTGATATTGTGGTGCTGACATTTTGGCATTAGAAATGATAACGGATTGATGTCTAGTTTTGTACAAACTTAAGGCTAATGTGGCATTTTTCCCAGAGAGAAGAATATAACTAACTCTACAAGTAGACAAGTTGGTAATAAGCCCTCCACACATCCCCTTTCAATTATTAAAAATATATTTTTATGTTAAGTTAATGGATTCTCATAATGATTTGTTTTTATCCGGTTCCTTCAATGAATTAATGAACAGTGGTGAGAGAGTGGGGCAGACTGGGTGAAGTGGTAACATTGCTCTTTGTCATGATTCTGGCTAATCCGCCTGCTGTTTTCCTCCCCTGCTCTCAATGTCTGCAATCTTGCCCATCTGCCTGCCTGAGCACCACATTAATGACCATGCTTTTGTCTCTCGGATTTCCGTGTCTCGCCTTGCCCATGTTGGATCTCTGTTTTCTGGCTAACGACTTATTTTCTGCCCCAGGACTCCTGCCTCGCCTAGCCCTTTGGTTACCAACCTGAGGTCCATGGTCGGTGAAATCCTGTGTTTCAGTCCTGAATAAACCTTTCAGTAACACTCTGTCTCTGGCTAAAATGATGGGTCCTCTCTCATGCTAGCTTGGATGATACATGGACTAACAAGGTCTATGTCATGTGTTAGGGACACACTCATGGTAAGTGGGCTACTGGAACAATCAACTACTTGACCAGGGACTATTCCAACAGTCCCAATTAAAGGGAATATGTGCAGATGGATGCTTTGAAATCCAATATTTAATGCAACAAGGAATAGGGAGGTATGAACAATATGCTATGACTAGGGAAAGGAAGGACCAACGACACAGAGAATATACCATCATCCCTACCTGAGCCTGGGTATCAAGCCCCATTAGAAAAACTGGAAACACTTAATGCATTGACAACTGACCTGAGATGGATCACAATATAGATGTGTTTAGAGGAGCATGCATGGCTCGTTGGTAATGCACTTTCTGAAAGTCTGCTACAAAGTGAACGTTGATACCAGTTCCACAGTGAATGAGCCAACTCCTACAAGAATTAAATCAAGATGTATGCTAGGACTGAACGAAACATTGACTTACTGATGCACCTCAAAAGAATATACAGCAAGGACATCGGAATGGCATTTGGACTAGATAAACATAGCCAAATGATATCGAAGATAGGAACTATAATCACAACTGAAGGGGATGCACTACCAGAGGACACCGTACCAGATGATAAGACCAGTTACAAATACCTTGGGATCCCAAAGGCAAATTGCAACCATTAGGAGGCCACAATGAAGTTGGCCACAATTAACTTACATGGAGTACGGCAGACCAGGATGAATTAGCTGACCAGGAAGAACAAAGCCAAAGTCATCAGATACTCTGCTTACATAATAGCCCGGCCATAGAATTGAGACAGAAGTCACTGATCCCAAGTCCAGCTCCCTAAGACTGTATGTTAACTGGAAAGAGGGAGGTCATGGGCTATTGAGTGTCAAAGCTATCCAGGATAAATTAAAAAAAGACACAGCAATGCATCAAGAGGAGGCCACACTAACAAGCAGCTAGATGAGTGTCTAAGGCAGTTAAATCCAAGGAAGGATGGGATGAAGAAAAGGAGGGAACCATCATGGAAGTATATGTATCAGCATGGCATGTATCACTAACAGATAAAATAACTAGTTGATAACAAGAAGTCCTACCAATGGCTACAAAGGCTGGTGTAAAAGTCAGTACAGAGACACATACAGTACCTCAGTATTAAGGCAATAGAGGTTGGGGTCTAACACAGGTAGACTGGACTGTTAAATGGTCTCTGAGATAGTCCAGCACATGATAGAAGGGTGCAAGATGTAGGCAGGCACAGCAGACATGGAATGCAAGAACCAAGTGGGTGATACCCTCAAGGGTGTTGGAGAATGAGGGAGCTAAGATCTGCATGACTTGGAGGATTGAGATGTTCAGAAGCCTGCTGGCCTCTGGCTGGCTCTTTGGTTTCTCATGTTTGATTTTTAAAAGAAGTAGTTGCATGTGGTTTGTATTCTTTCAATTTCCAAAGGGGAAAAGCAGCATCAGAAGGCTATTTTTTTTGCATTGAAAAGTGACAGCTGTTTTGTGAAAAGAACTTACAAGTGACACAGGTAGGCACTAATAAGAGTAATTTTTGCAATGCAGACCCCACAAATTCATATGTGAATAAGACTGTCAAAGGAATTAGAGAAGTATTATTTCCAGTACATAACCAAAGAAGATGTTGTGCATGAACTTGTTCTTACCCTGGAATGCCTCCAGCCTCCATTTTGTTTGCCACAGTGACATCTGTGGACCAAACATCATACTGCCAGCGTTTCTGGCCCAACACTCCTCCCAGCACTGTGCCACTATGGACACCAACCCTCATGTCTACATCAGTCTGCGTTTTCTCCCTGACATACCTGTGGTTAGTTCACAAAACATGCAAAACTAATTAAATACAGCAGGATATCAATTTGGGAAAGAGAACTCACAAATCGATCACACATGTTTTTTTTAACACTATTGGAACGTTTAAACTATGAAAACAAAAAACAGGCTATCACTGAAAATCTCATGTATGAACTCACGAAATAGCCTCCACCATAGCCAGGCCCATCATTATGGAACAGGCAGCATGGTCCTCCCTATAATCTGGAAGCCCACAGATACAGTAGTAGCAGTCTCCCAAGATCTTGATCCTCAACTGGTGATATTTCTGAAAATGTAAATGAATTTAACACAAAAAATGTCTGACTGAAACATTATGTTCTAGGCTTTGGCAAGTATATAATAGAAAGGTTATGAGTGCATGCTCTAAATAAAGATTAACATCCGAACAGTTGTTTAAGTGTGTTTTTGTTTGATTGAAAGGTGATATCAGTTGACATAAATTGTTACATTATTTTGTTACAAAAGGAGTGTTTTTAAGAAAAGGTATGTATGAACAAAAAGAGAGACATGAAAAAACAACAGACCCAGCTGATGCAGCCACATACTGTGTTTTCAGTGTGATACAGTTGGTTTACTTCCGAAGAGATTATTTCACCATGGAAATCTAATCTGCCCTCAAATTCAGACTTCATTCTCTGTTAGAATCCCCAGTGAACCCTAAGAAGTATGCATCAGTCTCTTGACTCTTGATGGTAAATTGGCCAGTATTGAAGTTAATTCAAAATCCAGGTGCTATGGCAAAATAATCTAATGATAATGTATCTAGTCTTATTTTTGATTATTTAATTTATTTCAGGTTTTTATGAAACTTCTTCCATTGCAATTGATTGGTAAGGACTTTCAGTTGTTAAAATATTTCTTGAATCGTTCAGTTCTTAAAAGCTATGTTAACGGTGCTGAACAATTATGAATAATGTTCTGTGTTGTTGGGGTGTTGTGAAGGGGTTGCTTATTCTGCCATACATATTCAATTCCACTTGTGATCCCTCATCAAATATGCATGTTGTGGTCTGTTAAATTGTTGATTGTATCTAAAGTTGATTTGCTGGTGAATTTGGAATGATGTTTAATATCAAAGGGTGAAAGAGTTGCATGATCAGTTTGCACAGGAGGACAATAAACCAAAAAAAACCCCAACAACTATTAGGTGATCTAACAAACGGTGCTTCCATTTGAGACCCATTTCTAATAACATACCATGTTGACAAAATCTATTAAATTTGAATAGTTCTAACTTCACATCATAAATAAAATGTATTAGTGATTTCATTTAAGATTTTAGTAGAAATAAACCAAGCCTGAAAGAGGAGATGGAAGACTATCAATACCTTGGTGTTCAGTTGGAAGACAGACTGAACTACAGTTATAACAGAATCTGCTTACAGAAAAGGACAAAGCAGACGCATAATGTTGAGGAACTTTGGTTCTTCAGCGCTTGCAATGAAACACGTCTGCAGTGTCAAGTGCCATTTGTGTTACTGCCATCTACTAGGGAAGCGCCATAAGAGATAGTGACTCCAGGAAACAGACTAAATGGACACAGAGGCTGGCTAAGTGGAGGTTTCTCTTGAGTACTATGAACCGATTATGCAAATAATATTTAATTTAAATGATACCTAAGATAATGTACAATTCCAGAGAAAAAAAATGTTTTTATAGTTATTCAGCTCTGCTGCAACAAAGCACATTTCTGCCACTAACTTTAACTCTAGGCAATCACCAATGACAATATATACAGGGGTTGGACAATGAAACTGAAACACCTGGTTTTAGACCACAATACTTTATTAGTATGGTGTAGGGCATCCTTTTGCGGCCAATACAGCGTCAGTTCGTCTTGGGAATGACATATACAAGTCCTGCACAGTGGTCAGAGGGATTTTAAGCCATTCTTCTTGCAGGATAGTGGCCAGGTCACGACGTGATGCTGGTGGAGGAAAATGTTTCCTTACTCGCTCCTCCGAAACACCCCAAAGTGGCTCTATAATATTTAGATCTGGTGACTGTGCAGGCCATGGGAGATGTTCAACTTCACTTTCATGTTCATCAAACCAATCTTTCACCAGTCTTGCTGTGTGTATTGGTGCATTGTCATCCAGATACACGGCACCTCCTTCAGGATACAGTGTTTGAACCATTGGATGCACATGGTCCTCCAGAATGGTTCGGTAGTCATTGGCAGTGACGCGCCCATCTAGCACAAGTATGGGGCCAAGGGAATGCCATGATATGGCAGCCCAAACCATCACTGATCCACCCCCATGCTTCACTCTGGGCATGCAACAGTCTGGGTGGTACGCTTCTTTGGGGCTTCTCCACACCGTAACTCTCCCGGATGTGGGGAAAACAGTAAAGGCGGACTCATCAGAGAACAATACATGTTTCACATTGTCTACATCCCAAGATTTGCGCTCCTTGCACCACTGAAACCGACGTTTGGCATTGGCACAAGTGACCAAAGGTTTGGCTATAGCAGCCCGGCCGTGTATATTGACCCTGTGGAGCTCCAGATGGACAGTTTTGGTGGAAATAGGAAAGTTGAGGTGCACATTTAAATCTGCTGTGATTTGGGCAGACGTGGTTTTATGTTTTTTGGATACAATCCGGGTTAGCACCCGAACATCCCTTTCAGACAGCTTCCTCTTGCGTCCACCGTTAATCCTGTTGGATGTGGTTCGTCCTTCTTGGTGGTATGCTGACATTACCCTGGATACCGTGGCTCTTGATACATCACAAAGACTTGCTGTCTTGGTCACAGATGCGCCAGCAAGACGTGCACCAACAATTGGTCCTCTTGTATGTCAGCCATAATGTTGTGTGCATTGCAATATTTTGAGCAAAACTGTGCTTTTACCCTGCTAATTGGACCTTCACAGTCTGCTCTAATTGGTTCAATGTGAAATTAATGAAGATTGGCCACCAGGCTGGTCCAATTTAGCCATAAAACCTCCCACACTAAAATGAGAGGTGTTTCAGTTTCATTGTCCAACCCCTGTATTTTTCTTGTCTCTGCCAGCCCAGACTCCAACTGTACTATGACCCTCTTTCATTGAAATGGGAATGGTTGCAAGGATAAAGTGCAAATCCTTTTAATTTGAGCTTACTGTGCCAATTAACTTAATGTTAAATGATCTCTGCTTACATATCAAGCTTTTTAACCTCATTACGTTCTACAAAGCCCATCACAATATTCTTTTTATTATGCAATTCTCATTCAGTGCTATTCAACAGTACGTTACTGATCCCTGAAGGGAAATTATAGCGCTGCAGTATTAATCTGCAAGGTCGCTTGATAGCACAAGTAGTCTTTTGCCCAACTCATGTTCATTAAGCCTTGCTGCTTCGGCAGCCCTTTCCCTTCACTCTGCTGACTGCCATGCTGTCTGTATGGATATCTAGGAGGGAGTCCCAGGAGCTTGTCACCCCATGGAAATGGTGTTTGACAGCATTAAATAGCACATGATCCTTACAATGTTGTGATACACTGAGTGTCAACCAAGACAAAAGAGAGTGAGAAGGGAGGCAAGGTACCCAATGATGGTGGAAGATCACCTGAGGGAAAACACAGCATGCACAAAGGCAAGGCACCAGGTGGTGGAAACTCCTGTTGGTCCAGACCATCATAGGCTGGATAAGAAGACTGAAGATTGACTGCTAAGGTCATGGGAGTAGCTAGAGGAATCACTAGGGTATAGAATCTCTGACCATCTGAAATGTGCCTAAAGTAGTTGACATCAATCTGGGTCTTTCTCCGCAATCTGAATCTGTTGTAGGAACCGGGTCATTTCCAATTACGACACTTGTCCATCTTAATGAAAAACCACTGACACCACACCATCAGTCAACGAAGCTGGTAGAGTAGATCCAGCCCCCCCCCCCCCCCCCCCCCCCCCCCCCCCCCCCCCCCCAAGAACATGGACTCAGTAAATTTCCACTCACCAGGAAAAAGTGGTACCCTGACTAGCTTCCAAATGCAAATTTTTCAGCAACAGAACCTCAAAATGATTTGTGAGGCTTAGGGGTTGAGAAGCAGTCTGTGAAAGGTATTTTTTTACCACATACCACCAACTCAGCTCAGGACTTTTGGTGATTCGGCATGGAAGAGGATTATGGTTGGGCGCCTGTTGAGATGAGTTGCTTCCAATAGGACAGCATTTTTCTTATTAGGCTTCCTGAAATTTGTATTGAACCATGGGAACAAACTTGAGTTCCTAAGTGTAGTCACCTAGTTAACTTATTTTTGGCTGATCTGTGGCTGATCCAGGTAGTACCCACAAACTTCTTCTTATTTGTAACCCTGCATTATTTGCCTGTATGACTATTTCTTTTCAGAAAACAATAAAAACACTAAGATAGAAAGATGCTTCCTGTTATGAGAGTACTCTGTTTTGTATTTGCTCTTCACTTACTTAAGACAACTTCCCCAGTAAATTCTTCACAATCGTAATCTTAAGAGGTCCGTCTTCAACATCGCAATGACAGTAAAGCTGTCTAAGTTTAAGTCCAAGTCTAAGCTATAGGCCTTAGGAAATAGGACAGCTGACATCCCTTGGGTGAAGGACTTTCATCCCTAAAATCCAAATTAACCAGCTCAAAGAACCATTTTCATTTTATTTTACCACTACAGCAACATTCTGAATATTAGTGATTCTAAATAACATTAATAAGGATACAAACTTTCTGATCTCTTTTATTTGATTATTGATGCTTCCTTGTATTACTCCTCCCAGACTAAAGGTACATGTGACCACAGTTCTCTAATGATAAGGATGTCTGGGGCAGCTAATCTCTGGGAGTTTAGTTAATTCAAAACCTTTATGTCAGATCTGGGACTGCTAAATTAGACTGAAAATCATTATGTTTCTCAGTAGGGAAGAAGAGTATCAAATCTTTAATCTAATAAACTTCCTGATGAATATAGTGGATCATTTGTGTAAAATTAATAAAGTACCTTCGACTTAAGGTAGTGAAATTGGAAACAAAATGGAAACACAATGGCCTTAATACTTCCGAGCAATAATCACTGTTAATATTTAACCCTGACCTGTTATACACAGCCTGCTCTGCAAGCAGTCTGCTCCTCTATCAAATAAACAGTCACAGGTGAGGGCAATAAATGACCAAGAGGGAGGAAGTGTGATGAAAAATTAATGCCTGCATCATCTTAGCTCAGAACATGCATAAGTTATAGATGTTTCTTTTGAAAATTGTGCATAGCCTTCAAGTAACTGTCTTCTTGTGATAACTGACAAGGTGTCTTGATAGCAGCCCTGTGTTGTCTTGCCCCACTCGTGTATAAAGCACCTGCTTTTGTCTCTTAGTCTGCAGACCAGCTAGAACTCAAGAAATAGTTTTTGTCTTTTGTGACACATACATACACTTTCACAAGACCAGCCACATTCACATAGAACTTATTGTTGTATACAGACTTTAAACTAATCTTACTTATGCTTTTAAAAACATAAGCATAAGCACCCCCACACAAATGAACGCTTTGGATGCTATTTTGATCTTTAGTTTCTTGTCCAAAGAGAATGAAATATAGTCTGGAGAGGCCATGGGTAAGAACATATTTTATCCGATTCAGAGAATTTTGCTATATTTCATTAGGACAAACTAATTTAATGTAATCTCAAACTTCTGAAATAAAAGACAAACATATTCTGAAAATCTCAATTTAACATGTCATGAGAGCACTGTGAAAAAACCGACAACGTGAAACTCACTGCAGCCAACTTGTCAAAACGAGCAAAGAGTTCATTGAGCAGTTTGACCAGCTCCTGGGCACTGCAAGACGACGACAGCTGGGTGAAGCCCACAATATCTGCAAACAAAATGCTACATTACAAGGAGACAAAAACAAGACAACAAATTAGTACACCGTACTTTCAGAAGGTTTAAACTAGCATCTTTCTAACACATTTTCACTCATCTGAGACTGTAACCTGCACCAGATTGTCATCCCATCATTCACCCTCACTTGCAATATGATCTTTGGAACATCAGTATAAATAAAAATGTTTCAACTTTATGGTTACCCACAGCAGATTCTTAATAACGCATTTTTACATGCGATTACATAGGCTACTGTCAGATTGCAACTTTATTGCCATACAGTGACAACATGGAGGTCTTGTGCCGGAAGTACGATTGGTCAAGTCACAGAACACTATATTACCCTGCTTCTGGGGACATGAGTACATTTGAAATGAATAACTGATTTTATTTACACTATCTGTTTAATTAAGAAAAGCTTTTGAGACACTGAGACAAACAGTTTAACTTTCTACTAAATACTTCTACTTCATTCCCTTGTTATGACTTTAACACTGTCACTTTAAAAAAGACAGTGTCTATTGCTTGAACATTACATTACAGTACAATAATAAAACAAAATTTCCTATTTTGAAGATAACAAAACTCATGGCCGCACCTGCCAAGTTGATATGTTGGCTTCAACGTTGAACGCAGGGAGGAAGCAGTGCATAGTCATCCATCTTTTTTAATGTTTATAGTCAAAATTATTCCAAGGCTTTCCACAGTCATATTAGAAGCTATGATAATGCCCTCCACAGTAGCTATATAGCTAGAAAAGGTCTAAATGGAGGGTCGAAACAACAATAACCTCAGCCCTCTCATAAAAAACTAATCATTCAGGTCTATGTTCCCTTTAGGTAATGATTAAATTCTCACCAACTTATTTATTTCAGCTGACACAACAGAGGAAAATGAGCTCAGCACTGCTGTAACCGTACAAATATCAAGCCAGTGTCAGAGACTTTTACCTTTCTTAGTCTATGATTAGAGGTCACTCTAAAATGTATCTATTGGGGAATTTATAAAATGGTAATATTTTTTCTTGTTGCTGCAAGGTTGTAACATAATGCAATACACATGGAAAATACTATCAAGACCAAAGCTCTTCCATTCAATAAACCACATTTAATGGTTTGATATTTATCATTCAAGTTTTTGTCTAAAGTCTAATAGGGATATCAATGTTTTGAATTTTTGTGTTGGTTTCTAAATTAACATTTGGACGGTCAGGAAGTGGACACGGTCATTATTTTTGTGGGATGGTTGCAGCTAGGTATCTGAATCTCAGCCATAATTTATCAGAGCCATAATTTATTAACACTATAAATCCAACTGGGAGATTTTCTGTGTGGAGTTTGCATGTTCTCCCTACACATTCATGGTGTTCCTCTTCAGGGAATTCTATGAGGTCTTCTTTGGGAATTCTTACCTCCCACCATTCAAAAACATGCATATCAAGTTGATTGATGAGTTTAAATTGATGCTTGAAAAGTGGTTTGAGAGTGACACCAAGGATTTGAACCGGGTATCCTCTTGTTGTTAGGCAACGGTGCAAACCATCCATAACAATCTAACAATATATAATTTAATGATTGAATTCGGGCGGTGTGGTGGTTAGCACCATCGCCTAACAGCAAGAGGGTTCTGGGTTTGAGTCCTGGGGGACCCAGGACCTTTCTGGGTGGAGTTTGCATGTTCTCCCTGTATCTGAGTGGGTTCTTTACGGGTTCTCCGGCTTCCTCCCACCGTCCAAAAACCTGCATGTGAGGTTGATTGGACATTCCAAATTGCCCTTAGGAGTGAGTGTGAGTCTGTGTGGTTGTTTGTCCTTGTGTGTCTCTGTGTGGCCCTGCGATGGACTGGCAGACTGTCCAGAGTGTACCCCGCCTCTGGCCCATTGACCACTGGGATAAGGTCCAGTTCCCCCCTCAACCCCATTAGGGAATAAGTGGTTACGATATTCAAATGGATGGATGATTCTGTCCTTGGTCATCAATCTCAAATAAATATAAAGCTATATATAAAACTGTTGGCCCATGGAGTAGATTTGACTATGACTGCTGTGTCCAAGTACTTTACTGCCTATGGTCTTTCGTTTAGAAAACTCAAATTTCCAAATTTCTTGTTAATCATTACAAAAAGCAAGAGTTAAGCCGCCATCTTATCTATTTTGATGCACGTTATACCTCTGATGAAACTTGCATCATAAGAAAGTCTGATGTGGAAAACTTATTCAAATCTGTCCACGTAAAAGAGTCCTTGAAATGCATTCTGCAGCAGCCATCATTATCAGGTGTATTTTGGGAGTCCACAAGATAGTAAAGGTAGGCTATGGAATTTTTTTTAGGGGAGGAAAATGTGTTGCACCCACAGGAAATGACATGCCTGTGGACAAGATTCTTGAGGTCATGTCTTTGTTCAACTTATAAATCACACTATAAAGGATACACCAACTGCAATAAAGTTAATGTTAATTTTAACTATCATTCAATTAAATTCAAATTAATTTAATTTGAATTTCCATTTAATTCACAGTACTTCAGACTTTGGCAGACTTCCTTTATTTCAAAATGATAGGCATGTATTTTCTAATGGAGGGTTTTCATTAATGCCTCCCCCTCAGTTGTTTTCCATTACAAATGGGGTTCCAACAGAAAGGTTTGCCCCTTAGTGAGGGTTGATTGTTCTTTTCTTCCTTCATTTTACTTTTAGGCTCCTGACCGTCCTGATTGTGGCACATTGTATGTTTTTCTTGTCCTCCAGAAATTCAGAAGCTTTTTAAATTCTTTCTAATGTTTCATCTTTGTTTACCCCCCCCCCTTTTTTTATATATATATAGAGATATTTAAAAAAAATTAAAGTGGTGCATTAAAACATAATAACAGCACTCCCTTAAAAAAAAAGGTTAAGAAAAGTGAATTTATCTGCTCCCCTGGTCATTCAGCCGATAACACCTCACAGACACCATGCCATTTGAGCTTTCAAAAGGCATATTTGTATCTTCATTACATTTTTTACTTTTCCACTTCTGACACACGTTAACTATGACTAAAGTGTCCACAGCCACTGTAACATAGGCATTGTTTCTGTGTCCTCCTGTCTTAATTATAAGAATTTCAATGTCTGTTACAGCTGAGGTCAGATTAAGTTACTGTGGTAAGTGACTTTAACATTCATATAGATGTTTAAGAATGACAGCGTAAATATGAACTTTAATTCGGCATTAGATGCAATAAAATTTTCTCAGATTGCTCACAGCCTTACTAAATTTTATAGTCTTGTTCATGTGTTGACTTATGGCATTTAGAGTGAACAATTAACATTGTTTCCTCAAAATCCTGTATTATCTAACCTAAAAAAAAAAAAATTCAACATTTGACATCACTTTACAGCACATCTGAGATATATGCATTTATAGTATGTATCTATCAAAGGAACAAAGGACTGTAACCAGATTTGTGTAATTAATTCCATTTCTATTTCATTCTCTGCAAATACAACAGACAAAGCTACCAAAATTTTACTCTTGCAAAACCTGACTGTGTTGCCCACAACACTAAAGTTACAACAATCACTGGACAATGTTCCAACTCTAAAAAAGAAGGTAATAGGATATAACATGCTAACTAGCAAGGCTGACAAAAGAACAAAAAGGAAAAAAAAGAAAATAAGAATCATAACGCAATGTTAATTTTTTTTTAACTGCAGACAGAGAACATATGTGCTGTTTTTTAGCACATATGTTTTTAAGCCCGTCAAAGTTAACATCAGATTTTAATATGCATCTGTAATTCCTTTACACTGATAAACTCTGTGATGAGTTCAACTTTTTGTGGAATCTCTAAACCTCAATCAAGTTTCAAGGTTTAGCCCCCACTCTGAAAGGCACATTTAAAGTGTTTACTTGTCAAGACAAATGTCACTTGTAGTATAACTAATGTACCAGCTATTCTGGAAAAACTTGCAGGGTGAAACATCAAGTTACCTGACATTTTCATGCCTGTACATGTACATCGTGTTGAACTGCTGCATCTCCTTTTGACTGGGCTCCTTCTTCATATCCTGAAGCATCTCATCTGCTATATGTTTTGGAAGAATGGAGAGCAGAAGACGCTCCTATGGAGGACAAATATAGACATAAAGAGAACATGACAAGTATTTAACAGATAGGAAATAGGCACCCTATTTACATTAAACCCTATTTATACTAAATCTAATTTGCTCTCAGTAAACAAGATCTCTGGTCTGACGCTCAGAGCTCAATCTCTAGTGGATGTCGTCAATAATGACTCTTGGCAAGCAAACATACACTAGCTGGGCAGATGACAAGTTGACCATGTCAAAAATTGGATTTCCCAAAGTTAAACATTGATTTGCCAAGAATGAGTGAAATTTGTTTGTGTGGTTGCTTGGTTTTGAAATACAGATTTATGTATCTGTTTCTGGTTTGTCTGCATCAGTGCACAATTTCATTACATTTAATAAAAATGTGTAAGGCTAAACACAAAAGCTCCATTTCCAGCAGACATGTGATTTGTTGACCTTTACTTCCCATAGCCCGTCACACAGTCTCTGTGTATATTAAAATGGGGCGGGGCTTGTAGAAAGGGCTGTAGGGAAGTATGAGTTTTAAATAATAATATTAAAATTTGACAAAGGAGAAACAACAAATGGTTCAGCCAGTTGGTTCCTGTATCACAGCTAAGACTATATAAGTGGGCTGGCTGCCATGGTAACCGTCCGCGACCGGATGCCATTTCATTGGCTGGTGGTCATTGCCTTCCAGCAGCCTGCAGTCCTCCATTAGTATTCTGGGGGTTTCTTCCAGTCATGGTTTCATAATTCCTTTTGCTGTGCTTTTCATCACTATCGCCAATCACTTTACTGTCAACATATGCTTTCTCCATCTTTGTGTTGATTAAACAATCATTTAAACTTAGTAATGTATTTAAGGAGAGGAAGAATAGAGACTGTTAAACAAACCAACATTCACATATTCTAAGCGTTTTTAAAAGATGACTCATAGGTTTGGAATTGTCTTTGCTTTGGATCTCCACTCAATAATAATATTATTAAGGACAGCTGATCAAGATAAACACCCTGAAACAGGATGTTGGAAAAAGGTTTTTGGAATCAGAGGGTCTTCCAGCTGTACAGCAGTAATGTAGTTGATCGGCTTTGTTAAACTTATTATCAGGTTTTCAATTTTACATTGGTGCCTCTCAGTGTTACAAAGCATGTGCTTGATGTTTACAGATAGCCTGAACCAATTTGGCTTTTCCATTAGTACCTATTCAGCCCCAGTCTGTTCTACTGACCTGGCAACAGATCAGACACATCCTCATGACCACAAGTACAATGGATTACATGTTTTATCTTTATCCAGTGTAGTTCTCTAATGGGAAAACCTGCAACTTGGGACACACATGTATTTCACTTTGAGACAATTTTGAGACAATGTTTTGTTTTTAGACTACCAAACATTTCTGCTAAGCAATCAACCGTTACGTTGACTGCCATGCAGCAGGGGAGCATCACTCCTCTAATGAGCAGCCTTCTGTAGGCAGAGCCGTGCAAATAGTTAAGTAAGAGAATGAATGCACACTTTAAAGGACAGGTGATAATTTAGTTATGTCTGATTGGTTTGTATCTCTCACTGCACAGAGATGCCAAGTTGAATTGTTATGTCAGAGCCTTGCCACACTGGCCACTGAATGAATATTACTAACTCCCACTGAACATGCGATTACTTCATAATTGATGTTGGTTCAAACTGAGCCTGTTCTCAGTCGTTTAGTTGGTAGGGTGCGACAAATTCAATAACAATAAAGAAACATATTGCCAAGGCTTGGGAAGCTCTGATGCATTTCTTCCCATGTTGCATTTGAACTAGAAAACACAACATGGTGTAAATATTTGTGGATAAATGGCCCATATACACAACCAATAGATCAGTGAACAGCACAACACTTTTTAAGATCCTAATTTTGAATTCATTTAGGTGAAATCCTGAAATTGTATATTTCCTCCACGGGCTTCTTGAATTGAGATTGCAGTTAACCCTGAAAAAATATGGACGAAAATGTCCTTTACCCTTGCTTAATAGGTCCACTGACCTGTTGCTGGCTCTGCTCCTCCAGGTTAAGTTTAACCTCCAATGACTGTCTTGCTTCCAGAAAGGCTTTCCGATGCTTCCGATCTGCCATGTAGTACGACATAACACCCACAGTGATGGCACAAACGTAGATTATAATATTGGCCAGGAGCTTAAGCAGACAAAAGAGAAGACAAGAAAAAGCTATTGACTGTAGTCCACATAATATTTCAATGCAACAAAAAAGCACAATTAAAAGCTCTCGAGTCATTGTACTGTCCAGTTGGGCATGTACAATCATTATTTTCAGCTCAATTTCTAAACAGCATTTGTTATAATGTACATAGATCTTGTCTGTTGTTCTAATTTCAAGATGTTTTTGTTCCCAAATAACACTCATTATAATATCTGATTTAGAATGTTTTAAAATGCTCACAAACATTCATTTGAAATGTAATTTGCAAGGAAAATAAGATAATTATCCATCAGTTGAATAGACAGTGCATGTTTAATAGAGTTAACTAGACATTCTTTTTTTGTGCCAACGCGATTCGGTGATTGTGGTGGAAAACTACATCAGCTTTGACAAGGATTTAAAGTTGAAGCAGTTCTGAACCTGTTGAGTCAGTAGATTAAAAAAAAGTTGTGACCCTGAACATGAATGGTTGCTTCATGAAGTTCACTCCCCCAGATGTTTATCGCAAGTCAAAATTAGCCTTGGCAATCAGGATGAAAACCTTTTTTTTCCCCCACCTTCTTTACATTACGAATCCATTTTTTTTTTGTAAAATGTTGCGTATCATATACAGGGAATAATGGCAATATAGTGTAACTATGGTTTAATGTTTTAAGGAGGCATGGACACACAAGGAAAAATGTTGTTGTTGACTTCTGGTGATGCCATGACAGTAGCTTAAAACA
Organism: Menidia beryllina; assembly: GCA_013363375.1. Classification (NCBI taxonomy): domain Eukaryota; kingdom Metazoa; phylum Chordata; class Actinopteri; order Atheriniformes; family Atherinopsidae; genus Menidia; species Menidia beryllina. The sequence goes on from JABUIW010000019.1 coordinate 17,686,027, forward strand.
GTGCTCCGCCAGTTAACTGTTAATTTCTTAACAAAACTACTTAAAACTCAGCAAATTTATACAAACTCAACATGGCAAGTTCTATGAGAAGCAAAGGCTCAAAAAAGGAACACACGAATGACAAAAACTAAAATTTGAGGCAACTAACTAAGGCAGACTCCAAGTGGCACAGCAAGTGATACCCCTGTAACTAAGTCTAAAATACTATCTGAATTGGATAAATTAAGGGAAGAAAATTGAGACGGACACAAGCAGACCAGGCAGTTGCTGACAAAACTTGAATCCTCCACGCAAGAACTCAAAGGAGAAATGACTAAACTTGAAAAGAGAACTACGGAGGCAGAAAGACGTATTAGCGCCTCAGAGGATACTGGGATGCGACATCAGAGGCAAATGCGCTTCCTGCTGCAGAGAGAGATGGACCTGATGGCCAGATGTGAAGACCTACAGAACAGGTCAACACGAAATAACTTAAGAATTTACTGAGTGCCTGAAGGGAGTGAAGGAAACGATGCGAAGACATTTGCGAGGAAGCTGATTCAATTACCCACTGGTCCCTAACAACCAAGCCCCACTGCCACCCCAAGATCACTGATTGTCAAGTTTCTGGATTACTCTATGACAAGCCTGGAGCCAAAGACAGATCCTGTACAAAACAGAGCTGATATTCTTCTACCATGATTACTCACCGGAGCTGCAAAAGAAGAGAGCCCAGGTGTGAGATACAATTAAACAGCTAAAGTAGAAAACATCAGGCCCAAATGCATCTGCCCAGCACACCTAAGAATCTCCTCGGAGGAGGGTGAAAAGACCTACTCAACAGACGCTCTCCCAGCGCTACGGGAGCTCGGAATGCAGGCCCGTGTGGGGTTGGATGGAGAGCGAGCTGTCCCACCACAGGTGGAGTATCGCGGGAGAGAGGCGAGGGAAAAACCCGCCGATGCTACCACCTATGGATGTCAGAGCTTTCCTCAGTGGAAATAAATGATGCCGAGTTTCACTATGGAGTTCAACACAACCCAGGTTCAACCAGGGACCGGTTCATGTTCAGGTTTGAAGTAGATGAACAACAAAATGTCACAGAGAAACCCAGTTGGTTGTTTGGAAGTTCACTATAAGGCCACTTGAGTTTGAACATGGGTCACTGTTAATATGCACAATTTCAGTTTTCTCTGATTTAAGTTGTATTTGTAAAATACTGAAAGGAGAGTATACTAAAAAGAACAAATGACTAATTCATGGATAGTTTAAACTGTATCAGCTATCATGTAAAGGGTATAAATAGTCCAATTAAGAGAAAAAAGATATTCAACCAACTTAAAACTACATTGTTCTATAGCAATGCTACAAGAGACTCATCCGACAGAAAACTGAGGCGAGAATTGTTCAGATATATACTTCCCCCTTTAAAAACGTGAGGAAAAAGAGGAGTTGCTATCTTGCTAAATAAATCAGTTTATTTTGGCCATGAAAAAACAATTGAGGACAAAGACGGTAGATATTTTATAGTAATAGGTAGTACTGTTGGGGGTTATAAAGTTACACTAGTTAATCTCTCTTCTTAAAGATGATAGCATCTTTATTAGCAGACAAAGCAGAGGGAATTAGTTTAATAGGTGGAGTCTTCAACTGCGTTTTGAGTGTGGACAGGCTTCCAGCAGGAGTAGCCCCTATATCCAAGAAATCAATAACTCTTCACGCAATGATGGATGAACTGACCCTGGTGGATGTCATGTCACATGTACATGGCAGCCACTCTAGACTGGACATGTTTGTGATATCAGAAACAGATATGTACAGAGCTAGTGAATGTAACATAGAACCAATTACTATATCAGACCATGCTCCTGTAATGGTAAAGATACAGATAGGACCGAACAAACAGTTTAAATACTGGAGAATCAATGTATCATTTATAAACGACGAAGCAATTCTTCAAGAAATCGGTGAAAACATAACAGATTACTTGAAATCTAATGATAATGAAACTGTCTCCCCCTCTACTCTATGGGAGGCAGCCAAAGCGGTGTTGAGGGGCAACGTAATTGCTATTTCATCCAGATAAAAAATAACAAAGACTAGCTCAGCAGGTTGAATCAGAGGCAAATTAAGAATCTAGAGGCACAGTATAAAAAAAAAGTACAAAAAAGTTCTGTCATTATCAAAAGTAAAGAGACAGCAATTGGATGACCTATTAACCTACGAAACAGAAGGAGCTCTGCGGTCTATTAGCAGGAAGTACCACGAATTTGGCAACAAGCTGCTTACTGGCCTTCCAGTTGCGTAAAGCTCAATCTGACAGAGTAGCGCATAAAATAAAATGCCCAAATTACAACCAGATGTTAACCCCACCAAAGGATATCTCTAAGTCATTTGATACGTATTACCAAAAGTTGTATACAGCTGAGGATCAGCCTCATAAAAAGAAAACACTGAATCCTTCCTTAATTCAATTAATTTAGCCAGTTTAAAAGAAGAGGAGGCAGATACAATGACACGTCCAATCACAGAAAAAGAAATCAAGGAAAACATTCTCAGACTTTAAAGTAACAAATTTCCAGGGGAAGATGGACTTCCAGGAGAATATCATAAAACCCGGACAAGTTAGTTAACTCCAGTTTGGTGTAGAGTCTATAACTATGCCCTAACAGAAGGATACCCCCCCAGGTCATGGTCAGATGCAGTGATAAGCGTTATTCATAAAGAGAATAAGGATCCGACTTCATGTACATCTTACCGCCCTATCAGCCTCCTATATGTAGATCTTGACTTCTATTATAGCAAATATAATACAAAAAAACATTAAAAAATGTGTTAAGCCAGACCAGATCTGTTTCATTAACAATAAACAGGGAACTGATAATGTTAGAAAAGCCCTGAACTTGCAGTCTCTTGCAGCCTAGAGGGACACCCCGGCAATGCTTCTCAGCTTAGACACTGGGAAGGCATTCGACAGGGTTGACTGGACCTTCTTAGAACAGACCCTCAGCAAAATGGGGTTCAATTATATCTTTGAGAGGTGGAGTAAAACTTTTTATAAAAACCCAAGATCCAGATTTAGAGTAAACGGGCACTGCTCGGAATTCTTCCTGCTGGGACGAGGCACTCATCAAGGAGATGCATTGTCACCCTCTTTGTTTGCTATCAGCATTGAACCTTTAGCCGAACTGATAAGATCTGATCCTCTCATACAGGGAATTTGTGATGAAGGAAATACCCAACATAAACTGGCACTTTTTGCAGATCATATATTAACACCTCTGGAAAGTCTTATTATCTCTGTCCCCGCTCTCCTACATGAACTTAATGAATACAGTAAAGTGTCAGGCTATAAAGTTAATACAAACAAATCTGAAGCCATGATGATTGTTGGGGACTGGCCCTCCCAGTTCGACGATCTGGTCTTTTTTAGAATATCCAAGCACGGATTTAGATATATTGGTGTTTGTCTCACACCTAAAACCACAAAAATGACTTAAATAGATGGGATATACTTCCCCTGCCACTCTTTGGCAGAATAGAGTCTGTGAGAATGAATATTCTACCAGGACTACTATTTCTATTTCAGTCCCTACCTATCTTAGTACCACAATCTGTATTAAAGTTATTCTAAAAATTGATATAAAAATTCATCTAGAAAAACCTAAGACCAATAATTGGGTTGAAAAGTACTGGTGCCAGCAAAAGAGAAAGGAGGCTTGAACATACCCAATCTAAAATGTTACTACTGGGCAGCATAGGCGGTTGGGGCTTTAGAGAGTAGATTGGTCTCTATTGAACAAACGTCTATTCAAGGGTACCGTTGTCTAGTCTTCCTTTTCTTAGCCAGCAATCTCAGAAAAAAATTAAAATCAATCATTTATGGATTGTTAACACATTGAAGGTCTGGAATTTAGTTAAAAAAGAAGTTAAGGGAGCTCTAACCCTGTCACGGGCTATGCCTATAGCAGGGAATATAGAGTTTTTACCATCTGTGTATGACAGGGCTTATAAAGGATGGGCAGAGATGGGTCTGATAATAATATATAAACTCATGGATGGACAGGTATTTAAATCTTTTTCACAACTTAGAGACAAATTTGACTTACCTTCAAGTGATCTATAAAGATACTTACAAAAAATACAGACAGGGAAACTATATACGAACCTACAAATTTAGAAAGTTATCTCATAGAGTTGTTTGAACATCGAATATCCCACATGTACAAAAAATGAATGATGTATATATCAGACAATACACTACACATCAAGCAACAATGGGAATTGGAGCTGAATGTAATAATAGATGATGACTCTTGGGAAAACATATGTTCCAGAAGCCACAAGGGGGTTGGGAGCCATTTATAAAAAGAATTTGACTGGAAGTTCAAAATTAGATTCTTCAGGACAACTTTTGTTTCCAAGAACAATCCCATCAACAAATGCTGGAGGAACTGTGGTATGGTCGGTGACAATACTGATATAGTTTGGGACTGCCCGAAATTGAAAACATTTTGGAAAAATGTCAAAAAAGAACTGGAAAACGTTTTGGCAGTCGACCTTCCAATAGACCCTTTGTTATTTTTATTGGATGTGTTTCCCGACCACCTGTTTACCACAGAACACTGTTATATATTACATATTCTGTTGATGATTGCAATAAAAAATATTACTATTAATTGGATGAAGACTGACCCTCCCACGATCTCTCAGTGGTTTCAGCAAGTAAAACATGTTTACACAATGGAATATATGACTGCCCAATTACAGCTAAAAGTAACTGTTTTTATAATAAGGTGGACCCCAGTTATTGAATATCTTTCTTAGGACTCATATACACTTATACTATATCAATGTATTATTATCATTACTATTATTATTATGATGGCTTCTTTAAATCTAAAACATCAATTTTTTGGAGTACAGAACTTGATAAGATATGTGCTATACCCTTTACAGTGTTACTCTTGTGTGACAGATTAGAACCAATTTGTTTATATATTTTTTTGTATGTTTGTCTGTTTTGCTCTGTTTTTCTTTGTGATGCGAATTGCCTGTTAATTTGCATTTATGTCAATGAAGTAAAAAAATAAAAAGAAATGTGTTAGTAGAAATAAAACCACTGTAAAGGAGGCAAAATGTTGCCATCAAGCAAATAAGTTTTCAGAATGCTCTTATCTAATGACTTGCACATAACATTCATAACAACCTGAGTACTGCTTCAGTTGATATTACAAGGGTTTCTTTAAAAAAAACTTTCTAAAATGGAGAGAAACTGCACTTTTTAAAAGGAAACATTTGACTGCAACTGCCTGATCTAACTGGTTCATCTCTGTGACACACCAACAACCAGTCCATATCTGACTTCGCCTCTAACCCAATGACAGCCGGGCGAGGCTCCATTCCCCCTTTGGCGTTAACGAGGAATAAACAAGTATCGAAAATGGATGGATAGATGTAACTGCCGCAGATACCTCAGCCCTAAGTTGCATGTTGGAACTAGAATGTCATCTTTTGTGGAGCATGGGTTTGTGGAGGTAAACTTTAACTTTGATGGAGAGGGAGCAGATGGAGGAGGAAAATGGAAGAGAAAATTAACTTTACAGAAAATCATAGAATATAGCTGCCAGGTAACGAAAAAACACATAAATTCATATATTAAAGTTAATCATCCATTGAAGAACAAGAAAAGTTTCTCTGGAACTGTGTGTAGGATATACTAGTTAACAAATGAAAACTATTTTTGGAAATTCCATTCTGAAAAGTGTTGGATTGAATCTAGTTTAGTGAGTTTTGTACATTGATATATTACATATAAATAATTGCTTCAATTTTTAAACTTATAGACACTAAACTTGCAGTAGACAAAAAAAACATTTCCTCCCCTGTAAGTTTTACCTGTCTTGTAAGGGCTGCCCCTCGAATGTCCTCTTGCTGATGTTGGGCGATGGTGACCCCCAGAGCCAGAGTGTGAACCCCACAGGAAACCGTGGTGATGAGAACAATAGGAGTCAGCCTCAAGGGCAGAGTCAGGAAAAAAGAAAAGCTGAAGAAGGCCTGCCAACCCACTGTGTCACTGGCCTGATGGAAGCGAGAGTAGTTCAGGCCCAGGTAGCAGAATATCTGAGCTGCTATGAGGACCCAAAGCGCATAGGGCACCACCCGTCTGGAGATGCGGTCTGGAAGAAGCCCGAAGCGGCACAGCAGGTAAAGGATAATATCCCCCACCAAGCCCACTGATGCCACTAAAACAGAAGCCAGCTTGTCAGTGGTGTAGACCAAAGTACACATAACAATAATGTAGCTGTTGAAAAGGGCGGCGAAAACAACAAGCACCAGCAGGGTTTCATGCCTCTGCCGTCTGACGTAGGTCTGGTAGAGGTTCTCCAGAGACTCGGGGGCAAAGGTAAGGCGCATAAACCGTGGAAGGCAAAGGCAGCATCCTGAGTTTCTCACTGTGACCTCATGTGTTCGTCCCACTGCTTGCCCTGGATCAGAAGGTAGCGTAACCGAGCAGTCTGCCGAGTACTCAGCGGAGTACTCCGGCTCTGAAAAAGCGCGATTCCGGGGCATGGTTAAACCTCGGCGTCCTGGAAAAAACTGAAAAGCGCTTTGTTGTGCTGCTTTTAAAAAATCAAATCTCAAGACAACATTCGAGTGTTTGGTGTCTGCTGGTTTCTCCAATGATGAATAACCACCGTTTTCCCCTGAGAGCCCACACGTGTGGCATGAGTCAAAACAGAGTGCTGACTGTCCTGTGCGCCAGAAATGTATTCTTACATCACTGGACCCGTGGTCACTGTGTCCAATATTGTCCTTTGATGCTGTGTCACATCGGCAGACTGAGTATCTTCACTCCTCGTCATGATCCAAATACTGTCCATTTCCTGCATTTCCATTCAACTTTGCCAACATGCATTTGTATTCCAAACTTTATAGAAAATTGATCAAATATCAGATCATTTAACTTTGTGGTGGTAAGACTTCTTCTGATTGCATCATTGTAGCTTTTTGAATTCCAGGCTTCCTTGACTCCATTTCACTGGGCCTAAATAAAGATGGACACAAACACAGATATTTACTATAGCCTCACATTTGAAGCAACTGTTTGGCACATAACAAAACCTGATGATTATAGCAAAGTACATTTGCACATTTTTCTACTTGGCTGCTAGGTTTCCCTCAGTAGAGACCATTTCAACATCCTCATACAATTGTAGTTTGATTTAACAGGTTTTCTATTTCTGGCAGAAAACTGAAACATCTCCATTCTATCTGCATCCCAATATCTTGAAATAGAATATGACCAGATTTCCACATCCCTCTTTTTTTTCTTTCTCAAGTACCATTAAAAAACGGTCCTTGTTGCACCACGTCGCGCGTGATATCCCTTCACCTGCTAAAATGGAAACGTACATCGTCGCCCGGATCATCCAGATGCTGTGAAAATCCATACGGCTACATAATGTGTACCGTTCCAGCCGCTTACCGTGTATAGTGCCAAATTTCGTCTTCATTGGTTGCTATCGTTATTACCCTTCGAATGGTTGTCAATTGCTTCAATTAAACAGAAGCTCGCGCACGTTCAGGCTCTCACGGAGAGCGCGAATAAAAACATGGAAGAGAGAGAGAAATGCCAGAGAGACAAGTGGAGATGAGGGGAGAAGAACGCAGAAAATCCCAGCGATGAATTATAACAGCACAGCGTCTGAGATTTTTCTTTTTCTTTTTTTTTTCTTTCGGTATTGTCAAGTTTTTCGCACTGGAGCACTGGAGGCAAGACTTCCGGTGAGTTTCACGATAAAACTCGAATGCACATAAACAATTCAACATCAAATATGTTATATACACACATACATACACGCACACACATACGTA
>JABUIW010000019.1:17694283-17727391 GCA_013363375.1 Menidia beryllina
AGATAGATAGATAGATAGATAGATAGATAGATAGATAGATAGATAGAGTCTGCCAGAGGATTAGGTGGTGGTTCAGGAGTTTTAATTTCAGTTAGGGCCTGACGGTTTAGAGAATTCATCCCCGTGCACGTAGAGATTGTCTCTGAGTACTCCGGCTTTCTTCCACAAATGGTGATTTTGTTTTTATTTGTTTTTGTGTCTTTAATGAACTGGCTACTCGAGTGCGTACCCTGCCTTTTGCCCGTTGACCACGAGATAGATCTTTAGACTGTGCATATATCAGTTCGTGACCCGGCACTATTGGTACGACCAAATTGATTGTTCCACTGGAACAGCGAATCTCTGCTCTTTGCAATGACAGTTGGCTATTGACCGGACAAAATCTCTCTGCAGTGTCCCCAACCGGCTGTCAAGGTCGAACTGGACAAAAACAGTGAAATTCAATTGCCACATAGCATGATTAGTCAATAAACACCCAGTCTGGGAAATTCTAAGTGACTTTGTCTCACACGTCCTGTTATTCAATTGGCAATTTGCAGGCTTCTTGATGTTTTTGATAACTAATTAATTTACTTGTAAACTGACATTGACTAGGAACCTGATTTTCCCACCACAATCTTGGCATTAGGGGAAAGCCTTCCAAAATGTTGGCTTTGATTTATGGATTGGCTCTGTTCCTGCTGCTGTTACATTACCCTATGGATGAAAGTTAGCACAAACAAGCGAGCAACAAAAAAGTCATCCACCATTTCCTTTTTAAGAATGGCTTTTAACAGGTTCAATCCCAATTTTAATCAATCAATGTTTAATTTGGACCAAAAAGACAGCAAAAACAGGCTAGTTCAATAGAGTTTTAGGATAAAAATACTCACTTCAAATTAGATAATCAGTCTGGTTACAGACGCCTTACTCTACCTCTTCCACTCAGTATAGACAAGGTCCTTCAATATTTCAAATCCTTTAGTTTGTTAATCTTGTTGAGTAGCATCTCTTTATCATGTAAACACTGTTTATTCGTTGATTGAACAGATGTTATTCAGATTTCTCCCTAAGTCGGAATGGTTACTCATGCTTTAGCTTCCCCCACGGTCAAAACATGCATGTTAGGTTAACTGGTGATTCTAAATTTGATGCAACAGTCTCAGTGTGTTAATACTTGTCTATTTTGTTTGTCTGTGTGTGACCCTGTGATGGACTGGCAACCTGTCCAGGATTATTGTGGGAAATAAAACAATGGATGGATGGATGGATGATTTATGCAATATTTAATTCAGTTGATAATCTGAAAAAAGGAATAGAATAAATATGTCATTAGAAATAACTATTTTATTGTGAGATGAATATTGGGAGTTAAGTATTACTTTTCACATGCATTTCTGACACTTAATGCTGGACAGTGATTGGTTAACTCAGTCTGTAATCTTGCCACTTGTGTGCTTGAGTGTATCTGTGTGTGGGTGGGGAAAATTTGTACTTGACCGGGGGACAGAGATCATGGTATCAGGAGCAGAGCTGAAGCAGAACGCTTTCTTGCTGATTCTGAGCATGGAAAAACCAAGTGACTTGACCAGGAGCCAGAGCTATTTTGTGCACGTGTCCTGCTGAACACAGGCAACATCATTTTCAGCACCAAATTTAAATTCCACGACCCTTTTCCATTCTTTTTCTCCATCCTGGAATCCACAGTCACATTATTATTTCTCCTTTTTCTTTCTTTGGATTGTACTTTACTGCTTTAATAGATTTTTGTGGAAATGTAAGCACATGACTTCTCCTTCACTGAAGGTTGTTAAATAATTTATTGATTGTTGAACTTTATCGAAATAACTTGAATCTTTGATATCAGGTTATATGGGTTGAATTAAGATGGGATGTACCTCACCATCCCATTAGGGAATAAGCTATTATGATAATGGATGGATGAATGGATGGTTGTCCTGGTTTGTTTTCTAGGTTAGGTTTGGTGTTTTTCATAGTTTCCTGTATTTTATTTTGGTGCCCGTATCAGTTTCCTGTGTCTGCCTCTTGTGTCTCTCTGTGTGCTTCACTTCTCAGTCTTCAGTGTTTCTCTTCATCTACTTTCTTCTGTTTTACCTGCTCTTCAGCAGGTAAAACAGGTTATTTAGTAATAACACTCCCCTTTATATGTGCTTCTTAGTAATTTCAATTCTTGCCAGATCATTACCTTATGTAACTACCTCTGTTCCTGTTCCCCAGGCTTTATAATACGGCACACATTTTCAATGTGAGACATACAAAGCCGCTTTCTAATAAAAAGTAATGTTACATTCCGTAACCGTCCCTGAATAGACGGCGATGTTGAACCTCTGACCCACACAACTGCTTGGGAGATTTTGGCTGCACAAACTCAGTAATAAAAACAAACCCAGCAGCTGCTCTCTATATCATCTTCCCCACCAAAAGGACTGACCCATAAAACAGCAGCCATGACATATTGCTTCTCAGCAACTTAAGAATAACAGAGAAAAATAAACAGCAAAACTGAGCGTGCAGTCAGTCTGAAATTGTTCCATTGCAAATTGTCTTACTGAAATAAACAGACATGTCCCTGAAAAGATCTTGCTTTGCTGAGATTTTAATAAAGTGCAATCCAAAAGATCAAAAGTCACAAGGATTCAATGTTTGTTTTCGGCCTTTCCGCTTATGTACAGATATTTCTCCCGATTGTTGAATTTTTGAGGTAAAAATGCACTGCTAGTTCCAACAGTTCCAATAAAGTTTCTTCTGGTGTGTTGTCTCCCACTGGCAATAAATTGCTGGACATTTTCATGTCAATAGACAACAAACTGTCTAGTTTCAATGCATGTTTGTACTTCTTACAGATTCTTCAAAGAGAATCTAGATTATCCAGATTGTTTATTCCATGGAACTATGTGAGTCATTAGTTGTTGGAGTTCAGCCAGCAACAATCGCTGGTGCAGGCTGCAGAGAACGGGACCCTGAGGGCTTCCTTCAGGGATTGGGCAGAATTTCTGAGGAAAACAAAAAATCCATGTAACAGTCTTTGGCATCTTAGCTATGAGGGACAACTTTATGTTCTCTCAGACAAATGAGGGCCCTGAACTTGTAATAAAGAACTTTATCCAAACTCGACTTAAGGTTCTGGGAGAGTACACCACCTGGGAGAAAGGAGACCTGCAGGCAAACATCCCTGGTGGCCAAGTTTGAGCACCAAAAACAAGAGATTTTGGTAGGTAGCCATGACAGGGAGCTGAGGGTAACCAACTTCAGCTTCAACGACCATTTTTCAAAAGAAATCCTTGATAGACGCAGGGTTATGTTTCTTATCTGGTAAAAGTTCATGGAAAGAGGCTGCTGTTGTCTTTGTGGTGGATACATTATTTGTCAATGGACAGCTCTCCCGTGACAAGAAAACTACCCTCTACTAATTCCAGTTCATATCCATTTGTTTGCACTAATGTAATTAGGTATATCCATGGACTGCACAGACTGTACATACCGTACATAAATCTGTGTTATTCTGTTTTACTCACAGTGATCTGCTATGATAAACGTACCACTGCCAGTCTCATAACAAAGAGCATTACTGTATGTGGATGATGTTCTCTTTGGGTTTGCATTGCGCTATATCTTTTCCACAACTTTACATTTTTGGAAAGCTTTTTTTAATCTTTTTTTTCTTTTAGTCATTCTATCTCAACTGGCTGCTTTTCCACTTCAACACTTTTTGTGAAGGTTAACTTGCAAGGTACATATAATGCTCTTGCTGGAAAAAACAACAATGTGGGCTCATTCACACATAGTAGGTACAGACACAAGATTGAAGAGCATTTGTATGGTGCATGCAACTACATGCACATGCTCCCAATATCTATTCTATTAATTTATCTTTACACCACTCACTGAGTTAGTAGGTGAGTGTTCATGTCAAGGTTTTTATAGCAGCATAGACATCTATGTAAATTGTCCTAGTTGTAGGTCCTGCCTCCTACAATGTTCTCAGCTAGTGTCTTCTGCTCCAAACCACAGATCCAGACTCCGCAGCTCCAGGAACACCTGCAGGAAGTGATAGGAGGAGAGAAACGAGAAAGTACATGACTACGGGAAAGGGAAGAATACCAGTTAGTACCTGCCATGCAATCACTCATTCCCCTCAACTGGTTCTCTCCGCCCATCTCCTTACCTGCTGTTCATCAGCTCATTTGGTCCCCATTTCCACTTGATCCCTGCCAGATTGTCTTGTGTTGGTCCGTGCCAAGCTTTCCCGCATTTTCCTGTCCTGCCTTCTTGTTCTGACCTCACGTTTGCCTTCACGGACTTTGGATTCCTGCCTGCCCCTTATCGGATGTGTTTGCCTATAAGACTGATCTCCTGGTTTTGACCCTGCCTATTTTTGGACCGAGTAAACTGATTTTCCCTCACAACTTGCCTGCCTCTTGGTTGTGCTTTTGGGTTCTTTGTTGCCTGGATCAGTGGTCGTGATACGGGCAGTCTAGGCCTATAGCAGCATTATTAAGGGTGGACCCACCCAAGCCAGCCCTATCTATAGGCTTTAGAAGCTTTAAGAAAAGTCTTAAGCCTACTCTTAAATGTAGAGACGGTGTCTGCCTTCCGAACCCATCCAGGGAAACTATATTTCTAGATAAGGCGTCACGGAGGTGCTTAGGCCCTAGACCCTAGACCCTAGAACAATAACTTCAGTTGTATCTGAGTTTAACATTAGAAAATTACTGGCCACCCAGGTTCTAACATCATGAAGACACACTTAGCTCACCAGTGAGTTTCATTTGGTTTGATCGATAGTGTATCATATGCATAACAATGAAAGTTTATGGAGTGTTTCCTGATCATATTACCTAAACGAAGCGTATATAAAGTTTATAAAGATTGATGTAGAGTCACATGGTCCGGTGAAGTCACGTTCCAACTCACGTGTTAGGCTTCAAAACTTTAATTCTTCAAAAAAGGCTAAATAAAACTGTACAAAACGATCCAAAATGCTTATAAACTTAATCTATTCACTTATCTTCATGTTCTTAATTCCTAAGACCTAAAACTGCGGTCAGAAAAGGTGAAGCTCCGTCAACTCAAAACCATGTGGCTTTTTTCCTGAACGTGCAACGTGAACGACTTTGGAACGTAGAAATTAACGTCTAAATCGCGATTGCCACCTAGAGGCAACTAGCGGTAATACACATTTCTAACGCAATTAATGTTTTATCAATTCTGGCAATTACAATTGGTCTGAGCACAGATCCTTGTGGAACTCCATGACTAACTTTGGCATGCGTGGAGGACTCAATCGATCTGATAAATAGGACATAGACCAGCTTAGAGCGAATCCTTTAATGCAAATTAAATGTTCCAGTCTCTGTAATAGGATCTGATGGTTAATGGTATCAAATGCAAGTCCTTTGTTTGATTCAGTTAGGAGGTCATTAGTAATTTTCACCAGTGCTGTTTCTGTGTTATGATGAGTTATAAATCCAGACTGAAAATCCTCAAACAAGCTAGTGCTATGTAGAAAGTCTGCTTTCTCCAGGACCTTAAAGATAAATGGAAGGTTAGAGCAGTGTTTCCCAACCCTGGTCCTCAAGGCACACTGCCCTGCATGTTTTCCAAGTTTCCCTGCTCCTGCACACCTGATTCAAATAAATGGGACCACTTTTCAGCTATGCAGAAGGCTGCTGAAGTTCCATTCATTTCAATCAGGTGTAGAGATAGGTCTATAATTGGCTAAAATATCACGGTCCAGGTTGGGCTTTTTCAAAAGAGGTTTAATTACAACTACTTTAAAGGACTGTGTCACATAGCCTGTTGATAAAGACAGATTGATCACATTTAGTAGAGAGGTGCTGACTGAGGGTAAGACTTATTTAATTTATTTTTTTCCAATATTTTCTTTCTTGTTTTAATATTTGTTTTATTCAGACTGGAGCTTTTCTTTTTTTGGAGACAAGACAGCAGTGGTTCCAAGTAGATCTTCAGGAGACCTGGTGAGGTGTAGACCACAGGTTTGGATTTTGTGGCGCTGCATTAAAATACATTGAAATCCTGTGTTTTTTGGTAAATCATAATGCAGGAGTTGGTGACTCAGTCAAAAGCTGATGATAAGCAGTTGTGACAGGGACAGTTAGTGTCTGACTCTTGTGAGTATTATTTTATTAATTTGTTCATATTCTTTTTCCTTCCTCATTTATGAGTAATTTTGATTTGATACTTTTCTGAAACCCTCCTTGTTGAGTGATCTTATTTTGTACTTTGTTTCCACTCCTAGTGACTGCGCCCTGAGTTTAATAAAACCCCTTTTTTGTAGTCGATCTCCGCATCTGAGTCCTGTCTGAGCTGCATCCTTGTCACAACTAATGATGCATTAACACCACCCAGTGGTAAAGAAGGCGGATTATATATCGGCAAGAAAAAATTAAACAACCCTTTAAAAATCCATCCATCCATCCATTGCGTAACCGCTTATTCCCTAATATTATTCCCTAATGGGACCGCGGGGGAACTGGAACATAACCCAGTAGTCAATGGGCGAGAGGCAGGGTACACCCTGGACGTTCCACCAGTTCATCGCAGGGCCACACAGAGACACAAAAGGACGAACAACCACTCCTAAGGGCAACTTGGAATGCCCAATCAACCTAACATGCAGGTTTTTGGACAGTGGGAGGAAGCTGGAGAAACCGGAGAGAACCCACAGACACAGGGAGGACATGCAAACTCCACACAGAAAGGTCCTGGATCCCCTGGGGACTTGAATCCAGAACCCTCTTGCTGTGAGGTGATGGTGCTAACCACCACACCACTGTGCCGCCCTCCTTTTAAACATTTCTGCCAAAAAAGAAAATAATATTACATATTCTTGGTTGTTTTCTTGCAGTTGTTTTGTGGCTCTATGGATGTGGGACTCCATTGCAGGGGCTTCCTCTGTGGTGTCCTAGGTGGATGCGCAGTTGTCTGTGGTGGGCTTCCGTGCCCCCGGGGTGACTGCTGGCAGACTGGGTCTTGGGGTCCTCTATGCCTCTTTAGGATCGTTCGGAGGGTTGGTGGTAGCAGGTGGCCCCTTTGCATGTGTGGAGGGGGCGTGGCGCTCAGCTGCAGGGGGGAGGGGTGGAAGAGGCTCAGGGACCAGTGCCAGGGGAGGTGATTAAGCACACCTGAAACCAGTTGGCTAATCACTCTCCCCTCTGTAAAAAGAGTAGCGTGCTGGACCTGGGGGGGACTGATTTTGGAGGAGAGCTGGAGCAGGAAACAAGCGACCAGCCAGGACCACAACGAGCAACACACGTGGAACCAAAAAGAGCCCTAGCCGGGCGTGCGTGTGTGAGCGAGTGTGTGTGCGTGGCACACACGCTCGAAACAAACCTTTGCATCAACCAATCCTGGTCTCAAGAGACTCTGTCAGGCACCCACGGTGGCACGACTGCTACAATTTGGCTCCCAACGTGGTCTGACAGGAGTGCAGAGGCCAACATGTCTGAACAGCAGCAACCACTACTGATGCTGGCCCAGATCGTGGCGGAGATGGCCGCGATGGGCCGGGACCAGGCTGCCCTGAGCCAGCAGCAGCTGGGGGCGCTGCAGGCGCGGGCGGAGCGGCGGACGGTTCTGCTAGAGGCGGTGGTGGAGTGGACGGCGGCTCCGCCAAGGGGCCCGGCGATTGCCGGGATACAGCTACACCGGATGACCGAACAGGACGACCCGCAGTCATTCCTGGGGACATTCGAGGCCACGGCGACGGCGTGTGGGTGGCCGGAGGAGGAGTGGGTGGTGAGACTGCTTCCCCTCCTGTCAGGAGAAGCCCAGACGGCGGCGCTGAGTCTGCCGGCCTCCTCCCGAGGAGGTGAGGTGAAGAGAGCCGTCCTGGATCGGCTGGGGCTGTCGGCGGAGGACCATCGGCGACGGTTCCGGGGGGGCCCAGCTGGGACCAGAGGACCGGCCCTTCACCTACGCCCAGCAGCTGCGGGACGCGGCGACCCGCTGGCTGCAGCCCGGCGAGGCTGCGGGAGAACAGCGGCTGGTGGAGACGGTGGTCCAGGAGCAGTTCGTGGCGGGGCTCCCGGCTGCAACATCTGACTGGGTGCGGTGCCACCGTCCGGCGGATCTGGCGGCGGCTATCACTCTGGCAGAAGACCACCTGGCGGTGGTTTCTCCACGTCGGGCGCCAGGTGGCGAGCCGTCTGCCCCGCCAACGCCGGCACCCAGACGGAAGTCGGCACCCGCACCCAGTCCGGGGGCCCCCACGACTGCTCGTCCCCTTCCTGCCCCCCGTGCTCGCTGTTCTGCTCCCCCCCAGGTCCAGGTCCCGGCCGCTACGGGCGCTGCTCCCCACCCACAGGGGGTTCCTCAGGCGGCAGGGCAGGCGTGCTGGAGGTGTGGACGGCCCGGTCACTTTCGCCGGGAGTGCCCACTGATGGAGGTGGGCCAGGTGATCCGGGTGGTCGGCCCTCCAGCACCCTCCCCCGGTCCAAGAGGGACGTACAGTGTTCCGGTAAGGATTCAGGGGGGTACACATCGGGCGATGGTGGATTCGGGCTGTACCCAGTCAATGGTTCACCAGAACCTGGTTCGACCCGGGGCATTGTTGGAGGCGGGGTGTGTGGACATTATGTGCGTGCATGGGGACGTTCACAGATACCCTGTAGGGGCCAGTGGAGATAAGGTATAGGGGGAAAAAGCATAATATAAAGGCGGCGGTTAGTCCCCGCCTGGCGCACCCCCTGATTCTGGGTACTAATTGGCCAGGGTTCGACAAGCTAGTGGGCCAATGTGTAGGGGTGCGCTCACGGCCGACAGGGACATGGGATATGTGCGCTGTGCTCAGTGGTGACGCGAGGTCGTCCGACGCTGCAGACGGGGAGGGGGAGCTGGCGGTGCCTCCACTGGAGGCTCCGCTAGTTCCCATGTTTAACTCCATGGAAGATTTTCCACTCGAGCAGTCTTGTGACGATACTCTACGCTGTGCCTTTGACCAAGTGATAAGAATTGATGGTCACATGGTGCACCCTGACACACCGCTGACATATCCCCACTTTTCATTGTGCAGGGACAGGTTGTACCGAGTGAGTCGTGACACTCAGACTAGTGAGGTGATTACCCAGTTGTTGGTACCTAAAAGCCGCCGGGAAATTGTTTTCCAGGCGGCTCATTATAACCCAATGGCTGGCCACAAGGGGTATGACAAAACACTAAACCGGATAATGGTCCGATTTTATTGGCCAGGCATTCGGGCAGACGTGCGCCGCTGGTGTGCGGTCTGTCCGGAAGGCCAACTGGTCAATCCACCGGCCATCCCGAGGGCGCCTCTACGGCCCCTACCTCTGATGGAGGTCCCGTTCGAACGGGTCGGGATGGACCTGATCGGGCCATTCCACCGGAGCGCTCGCGGATATCGGTTTGTGTTGGTGGATTACGCAACCCGATATCCGGAGGCAGTGCCGCTGCGCACCATCTCTGCAAAGAGTGTGGCGCAGGCACTGTTTCAGGTCATCTCCCGAGTCGGGATCCCGAAAGAGATCCTGACTGACCAAGGCACTCAATTTATGTCACGGACACTGAGAGAGCTTTACGGATTGTTGGACATCAAGTCGATTCGGACCAGTGTGTACCACTCTCAAACTGACGGCCTCGTGGAGCGCCTGAATAAGACTTTGAAGTCCATGATCCGTAAGCTTGTGCACGAAGATAACCATAATTGGGACAAATGGCTGAACCCTCTGTTGTTTGCAGTGCGGGAGGTACCCCAGGCCTCCACGGGATTTTCTCCCTTTGAGCTATTGTTTGGCAGGAAACCACGTGGGGTGTTGGACCTGGTTAAAGAAAGCTGGGAGGAAGGGCCAAGCCCCAGTAAAAATGAGGTTCAGTACGTCCTGGACCTGAGAGCAAAACTCCACACACTTGGGCGGTTATCACGAGAGAATTTGCTCCAGGCCCAGGAACGTCAACAGCGGCTGTACAACAGAGGATCCAGGTTAAGACAATTCTCACCGGGAGATAAAGTCCTTGTATTGCTCCCAACGTCCAGCTCTAAATTACTCGCCAAGTGGCAAGGGCCCTTTGTGGTCACACGACGAGTAGGTGACGTTGACTATGAGCTTGAGCGATCTGACAGGGGAGGGGCTACACAGATTTATCACCTCAACCTCCTTAAAGCTTGGAGAGAGGCGGAGTCTGTTTCACTGGTGACGGCAATTGCGAAGAGAGATGAGTTGGGGCCTGAGGTACCAAAGTCGGCCAATCCTGCCTCGCTCCATTGTGAGAACCATCTCTCGCCGTCCCAGAAAACAGACATAGCCAGGTTGCAACAGCGCTATGATGATGTGTTCTCCCCCCTGCCAGGACGCACAAGCCTTATTCAACACAAGGTTGAGACTCACTCGGGCGTGGCAGTGCGTTCACGGCAGCATGTATAACTGATCACAATCTGCACGAAACCTGGGCTGTGTGTTATGTTTACATGCCTCTTTTAGCTTCTTTAAAGTTGCTGTACAGTTCTGAGACTTTGACTTTCAATAAGGATCTACCACCTTTTCTGTGTGATTTCTTGGTCTTTTGCTCTCCCTCTTTCCCTGCCCCACTGTCAAATTTGGCATTATTCGCTATATTTTAAGTGTTGTCACAAAGAATATTTTAAAAAGGGCAGCATTGGATGTAAAATGGGGCTTTTTACCCATTGAGCTTCCCATGGCAAAGCAAATAGGTTCTGCATAAACACAAGTTATGAGTCACAAGCTAGACTAAAAAATACTGTAAATGGAGGAAATGGATTTTCAAAACATTTTGGATAGAAGAGGACATTCCATTCTATTGGTTGTCCAAAGCACATCTTTTTGATGTCCAAATGTCTGTTTGCCATAATTTTAAGATCCAATTCAATCAGTTAATGTCATACATAAACTCATATTAATTCTATATGCTTACAATTTTGACTAGTTCACTTAATCTCATAAGTTTTGATTACTTAATATGAATAATAAAGAAACTAAAAATCAGGATTTATTTCAAGTGTGCCTGACTTCTCAGTAGTGGCCTTATTATAAGATTGGCAGGAAAGTGAGAGTGACAGTTTTCAACCTTATTATTTTGTTATAATATTGGTATGTTAAGATACGTGTGCGTATTAAATGCATATATTACATATTATGTTACCATTTTGTTCTTCATCATCCAGGAGCACATTTTTTTTCAATTTAATTGTCTGTCCGTGTGTTGTAAGCTTTTACTTTCTGCATACTATACCATGCAAGCTTTGTACCGTATTTTTTTATTGTTTAAATAAAAAACTTTTTTAAAAAAGGCACTTGATGCATATTTTGCTGTGACTGTCACAAAAACTGCCAGTGGTGTGGTGAGAAGATCCAAATACAAAGGGCCAGGGAAGAAACACAGGAGGGGGAGAAACAAAAATACTCAAGAAAAACTCACATTTATTTACGTGGAATCACAAAAAGAAGCCAGAACTGAAGCCAGACACAAAAATACAACTGGGATAAGCGTCAAAAACTGCAAATAACAAATAACTGCACAAAGAACAGCCCCGAAGAGACATGAAGACTCACTGGGAAGAAGGCAAGGGTCATTAAACTAGAGGATCTGATGATGAAGATCTGTCAAAGACTGAAATGAACTGACAAGTTTATTGAGAGGAAGTAGTGATTTGGTGAAGAAAAAGTGGAGACAAAGGGAACACAGGAAAAGTGAGTTGAGTTGATAACCAGAGGAGGGATTGAGGGAAAAAATAACCCGACAGATGCAAGGGGAAGACACGGGAAACTGAGAAGAAAGCCAAAATAAAACACAGGAAACCAATGCTCAGAGGGAAAAAAACACTAAACCAAAAGCCAAAACTCTGAACAAAACCCCAGGACCCGAACAATTAAAGTGTTAATATCAAACACTTTCAAATGCTTTGGCAATTTGTTGGTGAAGAAGCCGACTTTATTCAGGGACACCGGCATTAAGAACCGGCTCTTTAAAGGAATCGGAATTCCAACGATGACTGATCCGCTGTGCGCAGACAGCAGACGCGTCTCAGCTGACCGGACACCCCACAGCCGGTGTTGTGTCAGGTCAGCATACCCGTCAGACCAGCATGCCCATAGTTTTACGCATGCGCTAACTGCGAAAAGTAGTCGCCATACCTTTCGTACATAACAAAAGGTATACACGCCTGTTGAGGTAGTTTACAGTGTATTTTTCGTACAAAACTAAAGGGATACTCGCGCGTTGAGGTAGTTTAAAGTGTATTTAGAGAAGGGTCTAGCTGCACCTGCAGCCATCTACAAAACGCGTCCCCATACAAAACACACCTCCCGCCCAGCCAATCGTTGATTTTGATTTGGACATTACGTCATCTTGGATACAGATTAATTGAAGTGAATCAAACGTGAGCAGGATTCTTACTACCAGCAAGGTTGTAGTTAGCACATAAAAAAAGTAATGATAATTTTGTTCAATGTTTGGATTAAAGGAACAGTTCAATCGATGATCAAATTGATGTACAATTTTGCCACGTTTTTTATTTGCTTATATCTTCTAATTTTCCAGGGACTGCACATGCTTTAAATACGAAATTGTTAGAAATAGCATTTCTAAGTTAATTTGTAAACAAAAGTACTTGACTTTCGGTGTGGTTTTCTGGTAAGTTTGTGTGTTTACCTTAAACTACAACCTTTTGTTTATCATATCACGCATAAAGTAGTCTAGTAAACTTCGTCAATGTTAATCTCTTAGATTTCTGCTAAAGGTAGCGCATGCATATTTACTACGGGTATGCTGGTCAGACGGGGCATGCGAAAATCTGACGTCATGCGCATGCGTATTGACTATGGGTATCCTGGTCTGTCGGGGTATGCTGACCTGACAGAACACCGGCGCGTGGTGGTTGTGGTTGTTTTTGTACAGTGCGCTCCTGGTTTTATTCACCGATATTATAATGGAAATACCAGATTTCGACACCTTGAACGTAACGGCGCAGCCCGCGCCTCCTGCGCACCCGCTGTGCGCGGAATGGAGAGACGCTGCGGAGGGATCCCTGTTCCACCTCGCCAATATCTTGCTTTTTCTGGGGTTCATGGGCGGCAGCGGCTTTTACGGGCAGCTCTACATGTTCGCGTTTCTTACCCTGGGCTTTTTTTGTGCCACTCTGTGGGCTTGGTCCGACTTCTGTTCCAATGACTTCTTCTTATGGAATTTTGCGCTCTTCTGCGTGTGTTTGGGTCAAGCCCTGGGTGTCGTCTACAGGCTGAGAAAGCTCTCCTTTGGCAAAGACTTCGAGGAACTTTACAACTTCATGTTTAAGAGACTGGGAGTGTCAATTACACATTTTGGGATGATAGTTGAGTCCAGTGAGGGAGACGCGCACATCCTTGAGAAGGACCATTGCTTTGCGGTCGAGGGCAAAACCCCCATTGACAAGCTGTCTGTACTCCTCTCTGGCAGGTGACCCCTACAATGTTTTCCTCCTAATTCAGTCCCATTTGTTTATTGCTTAAAATAAAAGCATCATTTCCCAACTAAAGGTTGATTTTCTCTGAGATAAACTATGATCTCAGAACAATATTGTATTTAAATTGACCGAGCCATATTGGATTAATGTAGGTCCTGAAAATAATGTGGTTGTCTTTTCCATTTTGTCATGATTTCGCAACAGTTTGTCCGTAACATTTCCTTCATTCTCCTGCAGAATTCGTGTAACAGTTAATGAAGAGTTTCTCCATTACATCTACCCGTACCAGTTTCTGGATTCCCCTGAATGGGACTCTCTCAGACCTACAGAGGAGGGTGTTTTCCAGGTTCTCTTCATCTTTTGAGCATAAAAAGAAACTGATAACTCAAAACTTACAATTCAATAACTCCTCTCCAGGGTTGGGCAGGGGAGAAAGTACATTTACATGAGTTATATACAGTTTTTGAGGATTTGTTCCTTACTTGATTAGCTTTTTGTTCTTGTAATACTTCTTACATTTATTTTAAAGTTAATATCGTAATTTTTTACCACTCTACATGTCCGTAAAGGCTTTTGCTCCTCATTACTCCTGTTGACCATGTCTGTTAATGTAGTTTGCGTCTATTATTTCCCACTGACACACTGTAAAATTACACACTACACACCTATACAGTAGATGGCGATATGGACCTTTAAACCCACTGGGAGGAAAGGAAGAATGTTTGTCTTACAGGGACATTGACTTCCTCTGGAAAGATATTTAATGTTATAAATGTATATTATGTATTAAAAATGAGCTACCTCTTCTGTTCATAGGCATTCGCGGTGAATCCAGATAGTTGCCAGTTAATATCTCCACCCCAGCGCAAACTTGCCCATGAAAAAATATGTTAGGTTATGTTCACACTGGAGCCTGTAGTGACCCAAATATAAAGGGGTTTGAGTCACTGAAAATACAAAACTTTTTCTAAGGGTTTAGTCATGTGCAGCATCTGGTCTGTGGGACATATTACCTTGTTAGAATATCTCCGATCGGTAATTTTTGTTAAAGGTCTAACCTCATCTCTGGTTAACTCTACACAGGTGACCCTGCGTGCTGATGCCCCCTGTCGATACATAGCATGGAGGAGGAAGAAGCTCTACCTGCTTTTTGCAAAGCATCGTTACATAGCAAAGATCTTTGCCTTAGTTGTACGCAACGACATCGCTGAAAAGTTGTATTCGCTGAATGACAAGGGCTATGATATATCGGGACATCGCTATGATCTCCGGTTACCAAGTTTCTGCCATGTGCCAGGGACAGAATTAGAAAAGGCAAATGACCTCCTGCAAGTGCCTGTGCAGAGTGGAAAGGACTGAACACACATGCGCCAACATGCATACACCCCTGGACTAAAATGTATGCTAACCGACTCTTAATATTTAAAAAAGCCCTTCTACAACAAATAAAATAGAACGTTATTTGCATTTGTATTTTATCTTTTGTTTTATTTTATGAGTAGAATCAACAATGACAAGTATGGCCGAGGACCTCTGCTTGAAATCAACAGAACACTGCTCTCAGCCTATAAAGGCAACGCCAGACAGCCCCTATATTCTGTGTAGTCTATTTAAGGGAACCAGCCCCGAGCCATCCAGAGTATTCGCTTGGTGTAGCTTTATCAAGCTGTTTGAGTAGTGAGCACAAGTCAAGTGGAGGAGCAAGTCGGTTTATTATTTTGTAGTTCCAAAAAGACAGACATATTTCAATTAGTTAATTACTAAGATTTACAGTCTTAAGTTAAAGAAACTTTGCAATGTCATATGAAAATATAATAGAAGAAATGGGCCTGCAGGCTTAATTTTTTCAGCATGGTTACAAATTCACAAAGTAATTATGATGGCTTACACATCATACATTTATCTTATAAACTATGTAAGTATAAGCAGGTATGTCCAATAGGTCCATTTGCTCTATTTTCTTTTCCTTGGAGAATCGACTCAGTTCAATAGTACTAGTTAGTCTTTGTAGTTTGGCAACTGAGCTAATGAGGGTATGTGCTGCACTGACATCCACTACAGGAGAACTTCCTCAGCAGACAACATGAATAGGTAGAAATTCAGGTAGACACCGTGAGTCAATGTCCGCTCACACTGCATACATAATACACCTGATGGTTATAGAAATGCTTTGGGGTTTGGTTAGCTCGTCCAAACATTTTGACTCGAGGTCTGTGAGGATCTGTCAACATAGTTCGGGTGTAATTTTCCATCATGCCTCTTGCTGCTGTGTATACGGGGTAAATGCTGCCTTATGTATCGTAAGGAAACTGAAACTAAACAGGAGATCTGCTATATTGGAAAAAAAATCTGTCTATAGTTTTGCATTAGTATCAACATTTTTCTTACAATTTTATGTTTGCTGCTAATGTTGTTGCTATCTTTGTGTTTTTTTTCTGCTCATTTTGTGTGTTTGCAGTTACCCAGGATTATCTTTCCCTGGTTAAGAGGGCATCATTTTTTAAACAGCTGGTTTATTGGGTTTTGTAAATCAGTTCATTGTATTTTCTCTATTTTGTGTTGTCTTACCTACTTTGCTTATTTTGAATGACCCTATTTAGGTAGGATGTTCTACCAGTTGGTGGCAGTGAGTCTAATTTTCGTTTTGTGGGGGAAGCCAGCTGAGGGAATCATTTCCATTACCTTGGTAGTGATTCTATGAACAATCCTGGTGAGCTTGATCCAGACATTGAGAAACATGCCATGCAAAATTTCTTTGTGCTTCAAACTTTCAGTTTCGATTGAGTCCAGCAGATAATGAAGTATGGACACTGCTTTTACAACTCAGAGAAGTTGTAGTGTTGATCTGTTCGCCTGTCATTTAAAATGGTCACATAAAAAGTTCTTAATGATGAATATTTGTATTTCATTATCCAGAGCTTATTTTTCACTTCAAGCGACTTATTCTGAAGTCACTCAAAGTGATTTATTCTGGTTGTACTGAAACAATATTGTTGTACTGGGGCGCTGGTTTAATGACAATAAAGCTATTTATTTAAATTAAATAAAATGATTATTCATCTTTGGAAGTTGTGATTTGAAAGTGAACATGCAAACTTTAAACAGTGTGCAAAAAATAATAAATTCTTAGACCCTCTCTGAAGGCATCAGCTTCTTTAGGCTTGTCTGAATACTGGAAATTCTCAGAATTTAATTAAATTGAACTGATAACTCAAATGATGACTCAAATGTTGACACTTGCTTTGAACACTACCGTGCTCAAAATGTCCAATATGTTCTCTCCAAGGATATAGAGATGACTCCCCATGTTGTCCCATGAACAAATGAGTTCATCCTTCCTGCAGCTGTTAGGGTTAGGGTTAGGGTTAGGCTTTTTTAAATAGTTTTTGCTGCTGCACTTGCTGATGTTGAGAGGACTCTCACTCTGCCATCAACACCACCTTTAGTACTGCGTGGAATGTGTTCAGAAAATTCACTTTAAAACACGATCATATTTGTAGTTATCCCTGTGAAGTTTTGAATTTTAATAAAATGTATAGTAAATCAATGAGAATTGTAAAAATTGCGACAAATAGGATTCTAAATGTAGCCCGTAACTTTTAAATACCTTGCATACACACCAGATGAACTCATCCAGTTGATTGTATCTCATTCAATTCATAATGATTTTTCAAGGAAGATTTTTAAGTAGGGTCATATTTTGAGGGCTGAATGTTGGAATAGTAGCTACAATTTTAAATTTCCTTTGACATTTCTTAGACTGGTTCTTTTCTGTAGAATTAGTGGCAAGTACATGTTCCTATTGGATAAACAGACCTCGACTCACAGATAGATATTGTAACACATAAATGACTTTGTTCATTCCAAAGTTTGTAATGTCTTTGTGTCGGTCGGTTATAGAAAGTCAATCCATCCACTCAGTATCCTATTCGATGTCACAGGGGGTCTGGAGCATATCCTAGCTGTCACATAGTGACAGTAGAGCATGTCCTGAATAGGTTCATAGTCCATCAAAGAGCCAAACAAAGACGAAACAAGAGGCAACCATGTACTCTCACCGTCACTAGAGTCTCACCGTTAAAATACCCTTATATAAATCTATATATCTATATATATTTATGTATCTATATCTATATATAAAGGCATTTTAACAGTAAAACAGTGCTAAAAACCAAAGACCAATGGCCTCTGATACAAACCAACATTGCTCCCAAGTAATCTGTGATGTCTTTCCCTCTGCTGGAGGTTTTTGACACTGCTCCTTCCTGCTGGCCCATTTTGGTCTCTCCTTGTCAGTGCTGTGGAATGTGCAACACACATTGTACAGACCAGTTCTGAGAGTCTGTTCTGCTGATAGCAGGGACGATTTGAGTCGTTCATAGAGACTAGGCCTCTTCTTTGCTTTTCACCAGCTGCTGCTCAACTGGTAAGACTTCGTATTTTCCTCCTGCTACTTATGATATACACATGATTCTGTATGCATGAGTTCCTCCAAATCTATTTTTGTATATGCTTCCATTGCTGACCACAAGAGCATGGAGTGGAAAACACAAGGGGCTAATCTTATTAGTAGTAGTTTGTTGTTGTGCTGAAAATTTTGAATAAATGTGAGCAACAGTCTAACTTGAATATACGTTTAGGGTTGCCTGGAATAAGATGTAATGATATAACAATGCTGTGCAACATATTGCCACCTCAACTTTATAACTAAATCTCAAACAATGTTCATGTGAACAATTTTTGTGAACAAAACCTAATAAAGTGAGTCGTGTTTGTTTGATGTAACGCTGACATAGAAGAGAAAACTCAGTTTTCTTACTTTTTCTGTCTTTGCAAAGAGCTTGTAAGTAATGTGCAGACACTGCCTTATGCACTTTCCAAAACAACCAATTTGATATGAAAACAAAAACAGAAAACATCCTTTATTACAGGAATTGCCCAGGTTTGCGACGCCCTCGTATTAATTATATGGTTTTAGCAATTCCTGACATCATTATTGCCCTTTCATCTAATTAATGCTATTTTAAAGGGCATAATTACACAGATGTTAGCATTAATATCCAGACAAAACTAAATGAACCCAGCTCTTTCAAAGAAAATGTTGAATGTTGTGTCAGTATTTCAAATAATAGTGTAGTATAAAAAAGTTTTTTTTTATATTACAAAAAGAAATGTCGAATATGCTTTTAAAGCTTTGCAGAATTTATAATCATGGACACTTTACTTAACTTTCAGGTGATCCAACAGCAAGATGTCGTCTATTCCTGAACCACCACCCACCACCTACACCACATTGCTCACGTTCCCCTCACCCACTTCAGGGGTGCCAGTGATGGAACTAAATTCCACCTTTTGTGAGGAGTGGGAGCAAACCCACCATTTGCTCTTCCATCTTGGAAACTTGTCTCTGTTGCTTGGCTTGATTATCCCTACCACGCTTGGTCTGCACATGATCCTTCTTCGCCTCCTCCTAATGACAGGTCAGTCTGAAGTCCCTCCTCCCTAACACCTCACTCTCCCCTGGGCAAGACATTACGTGGATAATACTGTAAAAGGAAATATTTGGGAGAGCTACAGTTACCACAACTTTTAATACACATTGCACAGTTATCAATGGGAGTGAAATCCCTTAAATCAAAAGTGTCCATTGAACTACAACAGTGATAAATCTTCCTTTTAGTAGCAGGATTTTAGTTGCCATATAAAGACATATTAAAACATATAAAAGTTCTGCAAAAATTGATCTAAACAAAAAGGAATCCCACGCTCAGAGCTTCTCCTTAGGCTGTGAAAAGTGCAAGATGCACACATGACTGGAAGGGGGGTGGGGGAACATTTCCAATTTGTTTATATTCTGGTCTAGAGGAGAGGCAGGAAGTGCCATGAATCATGGGAAATGTGGTTGTAAGTTCATTTATTTATATTCTCTGTTGGCGCAAGAGAGCCTTGCAGATTAAACGGACTAAACCAGAAAGGGGAAAAATAACTCAGAAAAACTGCGACACTTTATCTTGCAAGGCAACTTAGAAACTGATGGCTTTGTTTAAAAAACTAGGAATTAGAATTTGTGCCATCCTGTCTGTCAGCCGTTTATCTTTTCAACTATTTTGAAAGTAATACTCTACCTCAATAACAAAATTTATTTCATTTGCGATAAATTGTCAATTTGTTAGTAATGTTTCTTAAGACTTAAAGAAGAATTTCTGTCAGTTAAATGATATTTTATTCAAAATCTACAGTATTCACAAAGTTTTCAGACACTGAATTTTCCCCACCAAATGGATTGATTTATTTTCTAATAAACTGAAACAAATTATTAGAATAATGCTTGTATATCAAAAGGAATGAAATACAAGATTAATAATAATAAAACTGACAAAGCATATAAAATGCACACTCATACATTTATATAGTCAATAAGAAGTTTTAGTCCAACAATGTTAAAAGTAAGTGAGCACTCTTATGTACATATTAACAATATATACCACAGAATCATTTTACTCAGAATACAAAAATATTAACAATATATACCACAGAATCATTTTATTCAGAATACAAAAATAAAATATTTCATATTTTCCTTCCAGGAGCAATTGCACAAAAAAATCTGGTGCTCCCATTCAGCCTGTTTTCAGATACACGGCTGTTTGTGAAGAGCAGTGAGGCTGCTATCACACCTCAGAGGGAGGAATGAACCGTTCTTGGCACCATAGACCTCTTGCTGCACAGTCTCTCCAACAATCCCAGATACACACCGGGTTGCTTTTGTCACACTTGACTTTTCTGGGTCTTGCCATAAACTAGGACTTAAAACATTTCAGTCATGGGCCCTGATCTAAACCAGGGGTCTCATACCCAGGTCCTCTGGGGCATTTACTTACAATACTTCTACACATGCGATTCTCATAAAATCGATCTCTTCCATACATTGTGAAGCTCCACACAAATCTACGTATGGCGTATGGATATGAATCAGGTGTGCTAAAGCAGGGAAGCATCTAAGCCCTACAGAAAACTGGCCTTTGAGGACTTGAGTTTGACACCTATTCTCTAAACAAGGCCTTTGTCTCAGTGGAGGTGTTAGGAGCCTTTTGGGTATGTGTGGCAATTTTCTGCAGAGGACTGCTGCTGAAATTCAGGCTTGTCAGGCTAATTATACTGGTGACATCATTGTTGGTTGCGCTCCTGAAGACATTCAATATTGCTGACAATGGGTGTTGCTAAGGGAGCTGTCCTGAATTGGAAGCTTGTCACTATGGATTCGGCCTTGACATAAACTGTCTGGAGCTTGTGTGTGGTTGACACATAAATATTTACTGCCCTTCCAGATGGTGCTGCATCTTCTGGTCAGAACTTACAACTCCATGTCAATAGCCATGAGGACTGCATGCACATGTTGACTAACAGACTGATTGTGTGGAGCATCTCTATTCACACTGAGACCCACTCATGTGCTGGGCATATTGAATCCAGGGGAGTCCACAGCCATGTGGAGAGCAAATACAGACCTCTCTGTGTCAGAAGCTCAATTCCTGCTGATTAACTCCCTGACCAGTCAAATTGCACCACGGGGGTTGGACACCTTAGTCCACATGTGGTCCTAGCTCTTTGCTGGGATCTCCCATCATTGGTGCGCAAAGAGATTTTCAAGCATCAACTCCAAAAGCAAGGCCCTATGGACTTGGCACAAGAGAGGTTGAATACTTCCGGCACTAGGCTTGTTATTGACACCATACCACGTATTCAAGTAAATGGAACAATGAAACAAAACCTGCTGGAAAAAAGCCTGGCTGCCAAAGTTTGATTTGCTGCTGTATCATCTTGTTATTTTAGTTTGTGAATTTTCACCAGCATCGATGCATCTATCAGTTCAAGAATGGGGCACATTCTCAAAGGGACAGAGTATGATTGCCCCATGGTATTTACCAATGGCTCTTGACACACTGTCTGACCCACTATTCGAACCGCTGTAGCACATTGAGTTTAGAATACTCTCTTTCATTCAAAGTGTTTTTTGATAACTGCTGCCCATTCTTTGAAATTCATTTCTTTTAGTAATATTCATTAACTAAAACTTGATTTATCTTGTTCTCAATCTTTGTTTTTTTTACAGGTTGCAGTCTCTTCATTGCATGGGCAACTCTTTACAGATGCAACCTAGATGTGATGGTTTGGAATGTGGTCTTTCTCGTTGTCAATTTCATGCACTTGTTCTACCTACTGTACAAGCGAAGACCGGTGAGTTCTACATCAGCGAGCCCCCACTGGGTCTCTACTCACTGATTTATATCAAATGTACAGTATGTGTGCAACAGGCAATGTGGTCTACATATTAGGCCTCAGTGTAAACCTTTGCCTCAATTGTCTGGTGCAAAGCATCATGTCAAACTAGGTTTGGTTCTTCTTTATAGTAATAAGAAGTCATTTTTTAAATCAAATATAGGGAAAGCATCGGAGCTACATATAAATGAGAGGAGTCAAACAAATTAGCACATGAATGCAATAGATGTGGAGATCTGTTCCATTTCCCAGCTTTGTTACCACTTCACCTGTTTGCTGAATATATCATTGCATACACCTGTTTGTTTTTGGCCTGCCAAAAAACTGAATTATTGTGGTTGTGTGTCAGATTAAGATTGACAGGGAGCTACGGGTGGTCTACAAACGAATGTTTGAGCCTCTTCATGTGCCAGAGGCGTTGTTTCAGAGGCTCACAGGACAGTTCTGCAAAATCCAGACAATAAAGAAAGGCCAGGCCTATGCTGCAGAGGACAAGACCTCCGTAGATGAACGTCTAAGCATTCTGCTGAAAGGAAGGTATGTTCTCTTTATTTGATTGTTTTTTGTCTGACTTCTGTTGAGTTTAATCAAATCACCATATGAGAACTGTTCAAAGTATGGAGATACTTTAAAGGGCTTATTTGTTAAATCAGTAATTCTTATGCTGGCCATTGCATAATACCATGCAATAACTATAACTTTCTCCCCATGTTGCACCATTATTGGCACATCGACTGCCGTCTTTTTAATACAAAAGACATGACAACAATTGAAAAAAGGATAACAGTTTTATTTTAACAAATTTTGACAGAATGAAGGTATCATACCGAGGGCATTTTCTCCACAACATCTATACCAATGCATTCATCGACTCTCCAGAGTTCAGGTCCACTGAGATGCACAGAGGAGAGAAGTTTCAGGTAAAAGAAACAGATTCTGAAACTCACATAGGTTTACTTTGGAAAAGGTTTTAAAAAAGCTTGTCACGGGGCCTGAGAGATCTCTAAATGTTCAAGATACCAATGTGACATGATCTATGGATATCAAGTCTTAGAAATGATGACCATTCCCACACCATATAGGGCCAAGAGCTTTATTTACTGGTTTTGGTAGAAGACACTCTAGGATACCTTTGAATGTTCTTGCTTTGACTGGTCAGAGGTTCTTTGCGGCATGAAAAGTGGACACTAAATAGGGCAGTTGATCAGGCTGGTGTTAATGAATTTGAACATAAACTTATTCCCAGCAGTTTAACATTAGGGGTTTAGTGATGCTCTAAAGGGACACATCCAGGGTTATACACATATACACTTAAGTGTTTCATACATCGCTTTTAACTCGTTGTCTTAACACACTCGTGTTATTAACACATGTTGAACTTTGTTCTTCCAACCTTTGAATTTCAATGAAAGATCTATGCAGTTCATCCTTTTAAAGAATAATGCAATGTATTTGATTTACAGGTGACCATTGTAGCAGAAGAGAATTCAAAATATCTGTGTTGGTCTCGAGAGAGGCTCACGTACTTCCTGGAATCAGACACTTTCCTCAATGAGGTGTTCAGGTACCTCATTGGCAAAGACATAACCAACAAACTGTACTCTCTGAATGACCCCACACTCAGCGATAAGGCGAGTCAAACTTCATGGTTAAGTGATCATTTCTTTATTTATATTGCAAGAAGAGTTGGTGTGAATGGAATTATGCAAATGTTTTTATGGCATAAATACTGCTTATTTAGTGGGCCGATTGTGTTTAATTATTGGTTATGGGTTTTTCATAGGTTGTAAAGAAGATGGACCGTCAACCCAGCCTCTGCTCTCAATTGTCTATGATGCAGATGAGAAACAGTATGGCAAGCACCAGTGACACTGATGATGTCCTTCATCAGATCCTACGAGGGGGATCTGCTGGCTCATCAACTCGTAAGTCTAATTAATAGATTAGCAAAATCTCAGAAAATTAAATAGCTGTTTATATGATGCAGGTGTTCAATCAAAGTTGGTAAAACATTCTCGTGTTTCCCCTACCATCATTGGGGTTTTCTTGTAAATGCATTAAATTTTACATTCTTTATTGTACCAATGTGAAATGATCTATGGATATCAAGATATCAACATGTTTAATGTTCTTTAATTGTCTTCTTCAGTCATACCGTCAAATCTCAAATAAGGACTAACCACTATTTTTTCCATCTTTCACTGAAATGGTGGTGTGTCTACATCCTACACTCCATGCAAGAGGTGGTTTAAAAATGTTTTGAATTTGAAATCCCCATTGCACTTTTGACAACTTTATGTTCTTTTAAAAAAAACTCATCCAGTTCCTTTTACGAGAGTAAATTAATTCAAAGTAAACACAAGAAGCTTTTGCTACAAAATAGACCAGATTTGGTAAATAGTCCCATTTCGACAATTATACAATGATCCCTATTTAAAACAGTGAACAGCGCTGACCAACATGCCATTGCGGTAATCAGGTGGGAACCTTCTTTCTTCATTGTGTCATCTAGTTGGTCCCAACGCACCTCCAGGAGGCTAAACCGTGATCACTGGCATCCAGTAGCCACTCCCCTAATGACAGCCATAACTACTCCTCACACCACGACTATGTCTTCTACCACCAGAGTTGTAGTTAGAGGCACAGTTTAGCCGCCCCAGTCTCTATACCCAACTGCATCGGTAAAAACTGTGTGGAGGGGGGTAGAACCTGTTTCAGGTAGCAATAAAGGCAAAGAGGGTGGTGGAAGGGAGACATTACAAAACACCAACCAAACTCAGCTAAATGCCTTCTACAAGCTCGAGACTTGTGATGCCATTTCCCTGAAAACAACATGCTTTCCTCCTAAATCTACCCGATTCTCCCAATCACAAGCATCCTCTAAGCTTCCCTGCCTCCTTACTGTCTTTTTACCTTTCTCCTCTCGAAAAAACTGAATTACTACCATTTTTGCCTTAGACCAACCTGCCTTCCATACCTGCAGCTAAGCTTTTGAATACTTAATTATGCCTCCATGTAAACTGGCCTTGTGACAGACTAACCTTACAGCCCGACAAAGAGCTGCAGTACCTAAACGTATCATTGCAAGTCTCCATTTACCCAAAGTTTTAGGTTCTTGTGGGTTGGCCATGAATCATGTTGCCACTATCAAAAATATACTCCAAAAATCTTTCCAACTAAGGTTTCTCTTACCAGTTCAACCATTATCTCTTCTTACCCTGACCCACTAACACCATTGTAATGAACAGGAACAGAGGAACCAGAATTCAGCCACAAAATATCAGATGGTGAGAACTGCAGGTAATTGGTGGTCACAGGACAGCCAAAGGGTCAGAACAGTGGTGGCAGGGACAGGCATGGGGATTGGGAGGGAAAATCCAAAGTCCGAAAGCAGATCCAGAAACAATCCAAAGCAGAATCCGGGGGCAGAGTCAGGGCACAGAAACAGGTCAGATATCCAGGCAGCACAGCAATCAGGTCCGACAAAGCTTAGTCAGGCTCAGAGAATTTGGAGGGCTGAAACAGGCAGGCAAGATACAAAAACGCAGGATTAGACTCACCGTTGGCTCATAATAAACTGGCACTCGTGACTGCTCTGAGAGCTTGTTATATAGCCAGAGGTGCAGTTGGATCTGGTGAAGGCTGATAAGAACTGGGCTACACAGGTGTGTTGAATGATTGACCAGACCAGCACTAGTGCCGAGTCCATGGCATTGATACCTCTTAACATTTCCTCCTGCTCCACAACAAGCTTTACCTTGCCTAAGACTTGCTTCTGCCTCCTGAACTGCCATTCTTGGATCACTTTTCCTCCGCTTTGTGTAGTTTGGAACCACTTTAATAACTACAGCATCTTTAGTCCCAGCTAACAGGAGTTCTGTCCAAGCCTTAGTATAATTAAACTCCACTTAATGCTGGGAGCTGGAGGGAGTCTTTCCCATTTAGTACCATATTACTTGCACATCTAGAAAACATGTTTCCAAGAAGCAAGTAGAAACATCATAATGTAAGAACTAAGTAACCATTCCATTGTCTCCCCAGCAGACAATGGAATCTCATACACAGACAGTGGGCACATCAATCCAAGAAGCAATCCAAACTGCATACATTACAGCTTCAACTTTCCTGGAAGCCCTGAATTATCTATTATATCCAGTCGCTTAGCAACATCTTTCTGAAACTGCCTGGTACCACTTCCCCATTGCCTATTTCTAGCCTTTGCCAACCTGTTATGAAACCCGCTGTGCTTTGGCACAGTTTAATGTCCAGACAAAATGCTCAAACTAGGATTACAACTACTCTCGGCACTTTGAAATAATCAAACGCTTTACAAAGAAGGCTATGTGAAACTGAACCAAATGTATTTGTTAAATCCAGAAATATAACATGCAAGTCGTTTTTCTCAATCTTGGCTGTCTGAATCTGATGCCAATCTCTCCTGGCAGTTTACAGCAGATGTTTCACACAAATTCCCGTGAAATGTACAACCAACTATTACCATCCATTATCTATACTGCTTGTTGTTGCATAGCAGGGTTGTGGGAGGGCTAGAGGCTATCCCAGCTAATATTGGGCGATGGTACATAACTCATCACAAGGCCACACATTGGTAAACAACCAAACATTCTAACAATCACTCCTAGGGGAAGTTTAGAGTGGTCAGTTAACCTAACATGCATGATTTTGGGTGGTGGGAGGAAGCCGGAGTAAACCCATGCAAACCACACAGATACAGTAGGTCTCTGATCCAATAGGGATTCAAAACGGAAACCCTTAACGGTGTTAACCACCACACCACCCCACATTTGTTATCTTTTTTTAAAATGATAACTGATTGGGTATCTCATCCTTCGGTGAATTTTTTTTCATTTTTCCGCTTTTATTAGTTGGAAAATCAAAATCATATATGGCATCCCACATCCTAACTATACACCCATTATTTAAAAAATATAGCAGAAATGCTCCTAGTTTGATCAAAAACGTAAACATTACATGAATGAGAACTGATACGTTTTTAAGACTTTATGGGTTGTTTGTCAGACAATGTGGTTTGCTGTGTAGAATAGAGCCACTAAACAGGGCTGTGTCATTCAGTTTCTTTTCACCCTGTACACCTTTTATATCAAACACATCAAATGCAAGAAGATTGTAAATACAATGTAGAGTACCTTGTTTCAGTTAATTAAAAAAAATGTAATTGCATCTTCAAATGCATCTTGAAAGTATTTAAATGATGCATTCATTGTAAAGCAATTTAATAAAAATGATTTAAATCCCAATTAAATATATTTGAATTTTAAATTAGATTTTCAACTGGTTTAAATTTGAAAAAGGAAAACAAAATCCTTGCAAAGGAAAATGAATGCACCACACCTTTATCCACAATTTATTAGCTTGTCCCGAGGATGTGCAAAGCAACAGAGAAGTTGATACCTTCTCAAAACACTTAATGTTCTTCAATCTTAACAGCAACAATTGTATGCATCTGTTTCTGCATTTAGCAGACGCTTTAATCCAAAGTGATTTACAATGCAGATACATAATTACAGTTTATGTCGAAGCTAACAATAAGCTACATCGAAAGAAATCACCAGTCAGACTCTTTTAGAGGAGACAGTGGTGTCTTCAATATTTTCCATACTTCATAGGAATCAGAAGTCTGCTTGATTGGATATTTATTTTCTTTATTTCAAGATCCACATGTCACATGTTGTTTAATTCAAACCTTATACCATCTGTGATATTTATGTTGTTTAATCGGTTAAAGAAACCACATTTTTTCTCCTTGGTTTGTATACATTTCATTCCCTTCATAAATCTATTTGTCAGGATGGTTTTTCTCTGATGCTCTTCCTCCTGTCCCACCTCCAGCTGTGACTACTCCCTCAGACTGAGAAATTTCCTTGCAAAGGCTGTAAGACCACTTCTTTTTTTTACTCTAACACCCACACCTGCGCCCCAACCCAAACTTACTGACTTGAATATGTTTTAAATATTCCTTCATAACCACATCCATCATTATCTATTCAAACTAGTCTTGAGAAATTAACCTTTCAAACTATATCGTGCCTGTTCTAACATGGTGTTTTTATAACCTGCTTGGTCATGCATTTGTACCACAGTTTAATTTATAATTTGGTTTATTTAATTTACCTACATTTTGGTAACTGTACTTTGCAAATATAGGCATTCCTTAAGAGTAAAAATAATATAAACTGAACTCCCCGTGGTGCCTGGTTTTCAACTGCAGTCACCAAAACATTACTTTCCTTTGCAATGATTTATTCTGTCAAAAATACTGTTTAACCTCTTCACCAAAACATTTCCAACTCTTTGATGTCAAGACTGAGCTAATAATTTGTTCATAATTTAGTTTAAAAAAATATTTTCAATTGATACCAAAGACAGCGCTGACAAAGGATGAATTTGTGTTTCCTAACAAATAATGCCTGGTACAGTCCAATTTTTCTTAAAACTGTGCTCAGTAATAGCAAAAGGGAAGGGTTTGTGACTGCAGAGTAAGTGTTACAGGGAGCATGGGTGATAGGAGTAGAATTAAATTAGAAAAGGCAACAGAGATGTAGAAGGACACAGGAAATGGCAACTATGACCCGCATTCAAACAAGAAATGTAGAACGTAAAACAGAATAGACGAAGACTAGAACGCCAACTGAGACAGAAATAATTCTAATAATAATAATAATGCCATTAATAATAATAAGTAGATTAACAATGATTATAGAATGGGGTGTGGTGGTGTGGTGGTTAGCACCATCGCCTCACAGCAAGAGGGTTCTGGGTTCAAGTCCCGGGGGACCCAGGAACTTTCTGTGTGGAGTTTGCATGTTCTCCCTGTGTCTGCGTGGGTTCTCTCCGGGTTCTCAGGCTTCGTCCCACAGTCCAAAAACCTGCATGTTAGGTTGATTGGACATTCCAAAATTGCCCTTAGGAGTGAGTGTGAGTGTGTAAGGTTGTTTGTCCTTGTGTGTCTCTGTGTGGCCCTGTGAAGGACTGGCGGACTGTCCAGAGTGTACTCCGCCTCTCGCCCGTTGACCACTGGGATAGGCTCCAGTTCCCCCGCGACCCCAACAGGGAATAAGTGGTATTGATAATGGATGGATGGATGGAGGATGGATGGATGGATGGATGGATGGATGGATGGATGGATGGATGGATGGATGGATAATACAATGAACAAAACCACTGAAACTCAAACAGGGAACAGAATGCAGACAGGGACTCAAGGACTTCTATAGAACCTAAAAAACACAAAAACAAATAGAAACACATCAAAGGAACACAATAAATTAAGATAATAAGGTAACCGTAACAGGATAAAGGAACAAAAATAAAAACACAAACTCGTGACGAACAGCCTTAATTAACCTTTACTCTTGGTGTTGTAAATAAGTGGTTCAACATGCAACATAAATTTGTAGAACCATTTTATTTGACAGAATCAATGATCCATCCAACAACTAAAATAGTATGACTGACACAATGGGCAGTGTGGACCTCACAATTGGCTCCTCAAACAAATTTCTCACTTGAGAGCAAAGAAACCTTACTGGCATGTCCATAAGCTAAAAACACTGAGAGATTACATTGTGAAAAATGTATTTCCCTCCTCTACCAAGGATATTGAAGTAAAATTCTAAACAAGCTGTTTATATTAATGATCAGGTCAAATTCCCCCCAACTGTCCTTATTATATAGGAAAAGCTTTTTGTGAAACATTTTCATGCTCATAGGCTTCTTATAGTTTGAAGTGACAATGTGACCGAAACAAAGTCTTTCAAGAAGTTACTCCGGACACGTAGTAAATACCCCCCCTTCCAAAAAAAAGACATTTATGTACAAAAAGCCTTTAGTTGTCCACACGTATTTGTTTGCAAAAATATATATACTTGGTCATCAGTTCTTTGCATCCAGGAATATTGTCTTTAGAATGTGTATTTCACACTAAATGTCTGACATGGAAAATATTGTGGAAACAGAGATATAAAAAAAAGTCATTCATTACAACATTTTAATACAGGACATGCTGTAGGGCTCTCAGTTACATGATGGGTGGCTTTGTGAGAGCACTCAGTCCAGTCTTTAGAAGTCAGGGGTCTCAGGGACATTATCTCTGTTTTGGCTTTTTCTGTATTTTTTCCCTGGTAAAGACAAACAGCTGTAATTTTTTAAAGGTCTGCATTGTGGTGACTTTAAAACAAAATACTGCTCCTTTTTGGAGATGCCATTTGTGCCAGTATTTGCATCACTCTAAAAAGTGTCAACAGTCACTTGTGATCAGTTGAATCTGTATACCATATAGTATACATACATCTATGGAAGTGTGACATTCCAGACATCAGCAGCAGGCCTTACCCAGTTAGCCCTTTAAAAAAGCCTGATCCAAGAATAAAACAAAACAGAAAATTACTTTTTTTTGGTTTTAAGTCTTTATTTGGCCTTTTAACAAAATATGTAAAAAGAAATAAACAGAAATACATTTTTGATATTAATAATTTATTACTATGCGATAAGTCAAGATAATTTTTCGTGTAGTCTTCTGCGCCCTGTTATCAGGTGTATCAAATTGTGTACAATAGGATTTTGAGCAAAGTTTATGCAAAAGGTGTCAGACGCAAAACATTTCAGAAACCGTATGTATCAAATATGATACATTTGGCATTACAGGGTTAAGATAAATTTCCACAGCACTGGATGCTCGTGATTCAAATCTTCTCATGTGCAACTTAATGCCTACTCCATTTTATAATAAAAGGTAATCCACATTGATAATTCAAAAACACACCTGCTTATATAATATGGTTTCACTTTAATTTTTGCTTTAATTTAGTATCCTTTTACACCGCTTTGTACGGTGGAACGAGAACAGCTGAAAGCCCTCTGAAAAACCTGTTAAGAGTCATTCAACAGCCTCAGATATGCTTCAAGCTATATGACATTTAAAGGTATGGGTACTTCTTACATCGCCCGCTGTTTCTGGTGGACTGGATGCAGTCTTGTTGCACTCACTTTGTACAGCAATGCATCCCTCAAAGTTCATGGTTCTCTACAGCCTAAAGCTACTAACACTGTGGCAAGCATGTGAAGGTAGCTGTTCGCAATAGCAAACCTTATCATGCTTACAACGATGTTGATTTGGGGAATTTTATGTCTTTAGTGCTGCAGAATATAAGTTTCTCAAAACTGCCTATCAATGGTCTGGGTCATTTTCAGTGTCTTGTTGGTTCAGATATGTTCAGATATTACCAAAAATCAATCCCCAAATCAGGCTGGTCTAGCTGTGTATCCAACAACTTATAATTATGGATGCACTCCGTAATTTTCTCAGCACAGCAACGTCTCGGTCTTTTCCCTAAAGGTTCTTCCCTCTAGAGTTGACTTTTATGTGTGAACAATTTCAGTGAGTTTGGATTTGGCATTAAAGTCATTCTTTGATAGTTTCTTTTGCTCGTTAAGATTTTTGTTTCCGGGTTTGGCAGGTCTTGAATAGCTTCCTGATTCAGACTTTTTGTGGCAGCAAAAAGCTGCAACAAATGAATGTGGATGCACAACCATGAATGTCTTTTCAATCATGTAAGCAGCTGATGGGAAGAGAGAGAAGCTTACTTTTTTAAATTAAATCAGGCAAAGGGCAGAGTTACCTCTAAGACCTTATTTGACTTGAGAAGATTCATTTTATAGTTAAAACTTGTCACTGTGTCTTTCTAATGAACGAAGTGGCTTAAATGATTCCTGGAGAATCAAACTGAAGTAAGAAATGAGAAGATCTAACATATATGTAAAAATATTACCCTCTCCCTTTAACAATCCATATTCATACAACATAACCCAAGTGTTGGTACATTGTTACTCAGTTTTGTCTCATCTCTTAGAAAGAAATCACTTTTTGTGCTTCACTCTAACCTTCCTTATTCATTGTGCTGTGGACTTGAGGGTGTCTTTATGTATAAACGCACTTGAGAAAGTAACCTCTTCTAAGTGAATCGTAGTTTAATACTGTAAAATAGGTTTTTTATTTTTTGTAAATGTATCAACTTGATTATTGAGTCAGGATAATTTCTTTTTTGTTCCTTGAGTACATAATTGTATAAACTGGAAACCCTTTATTGATTAAATGTATGTTTGTGTTCTTTTTCTAGAAAAATCCCCTGGCACCAAATCATCCATTAAAATGAAGCCAATAGAGGAGGGTATGGAGGATGACGTTTTTAAATAATCTGCTCCTGAGCAACAACATCCAGTCAGGAGGTTTGAAATGCAGTTGAAAAATAAATCAGACCACATCCTTGTTATTTTTCGTCAATTCACGAACATCACAAATACGCTGCCATTGTACTTAAGGCTGCGTTCACAATGCAGCCTACAGTAACGCAAATCCATGGGTTTGCGTGGACATTCACAATACCAAATATATGTGACTCGTATGTGATACAGACAGTAAACCTCAGGCATACCTTACAGTGTCCCACAGGACACAATAATGTCACAATGTTTTGGGTCCAGCTCTCCATCAAATGGACAGGTGACACGTCCACAGCTGATTTGTTTGTTTAATTCTTTATTATCCATATATTTAGCCCAAAGGTTCCTTATTTTCTTGGCATTGGAACCAGGAACATTTATATCTACACTCAGCCATTTTCTAGGAAATACAAAGAAAAATCTTTAACACTCATCGAGTTTGGCGTGGATAGAGCTATCCTCCCCTAAATACATATTATATCAGAAACCTGATTTTCTCTCCACTGAATGTTCTCCGCATCATCCGGTTGTTGTTTTTCTTTCCTTGTGGCAGGACGCAGAAAAGTGGTGTTTGTCGAGTATCAATAACCTCAAAATCGGAAATTGCTTTCATCGCCATTTGTATGACATAGACAGGAATTTACGTTCCAGAACAACTTGATCCACAATCAGACACACACATACATAGTACAGAATATCAACACACAGGACCTGAGGTTACTTGGGGTGCAGCAATTTATTACAACACAATAAATAGATATATAATGAAAAAGAACATTAGGAAAAGAGAGGTAAGAAGGTTAAAAAAAAGGCAGAGCTTCTGTGTGCAGTTCTTAGGGAGCCAGATTGTAATAAGAGAGTTTGTGTTGTTCCAAGCAGGGCATGTTTTATCTTCCTCAGTCCTCAGCAGGTCCCCCAATGGCGGTTTGTGTCAGTGACCCCCCAATCCGAGTCTCCAACTTCTCCAAGGTGGTGCCCGTTTCCGTGATTCTTTCAGACATCGTCCCCAGTTTTCCCCACAGAGCATCTAGCCTGCAGGTCTTCAAACTTTGAGTCTGAGTATTGCCTCAAAGAGCAGCCTGCTAAGAGCTGCTGCCAGCTTCCGATTTTCACGATAAACCAGCTATCCGCCA
>JABUIW010000019.1:17727401-17753180 GCA_013363375.1 Menidia beryllina
ACATTAAGATAACAAAAACATGTTTCTATGTTTAGCCAGTCTTTTGTTTTTTGCTGTAACAAGTAAAATTCCCTGCATAAACAGAGTAATAACATATTGTATTTTGAACTAAGACTAAGTTTGACAAATAGAACGAATAGAACAATAGAACAATAAATAATAAATCATGAGGTTGAGATGAGCTATTTTAAAATAAAATATATCTATAGTAATGTGGATCGAACTCCACTGAGGTATGCTTTTTCTTATTCATAGGACACGCTTCAGACTAGAGATAGCTACTGTGGCATGACATCAGTAAAACAATGTGTAGAAGCCTTTGTATAGCATACATTTAATATTTGCTCTATCTAGTTGTCGTGATTTAATTTACTGGTTTTCTTCTTTTTTACATTTTGATGCCAAACATGATAAGGGGATATGGAAATAAAGAAAGCGAAGAGATAAGCAACAG
This sequence comes from Menidia beryllina, assembly GCA_013363375.1. NCBI lineage: Eukaryota > Metazoa > Chordata > Actinopteri > Atheriniformes > Atherinopsidae > Menidia > Menidia beryllina. Next base: position 17,727,856 of record JABUIW010000019.1, read on the forward strand.
AACAGCAACAAAAAAGAAGACAGAAGTAAAAAGAAACAAATATGAGACAGGACAATAATGGATATAATATAAAACCAGACAACCAGCTGTTACAGCTGTAAAAAAAAGAAGAGAAAACCTCCTGTGGCCTCTGTGGGAAAACTAGGTAGAGGATCATCATCAGCGCTTGCGGAGAGAGCAGAGAAAAACAAACAACAACAACACCAGCAGGAAGTAAATTGTATGTTGCTGGATAGTGATGGTCAAAACCACAGGATGACAATGAAATGATTGGTATGTTTCTGTTGGAGAAAATAGTTAGACCTCATCAGGCCTTTCTGGGGAATTCATTAAAAGGAACACACTACACAGCAAGATACCATACACCAAATTCCTCCCACCCACAGCGTGGGGGGCTAACCTATATTATTATGTGTATATACATTTTATATACATGCATAACCAAAAGTATTTCTATTTGGAACCACTATGGTTGAGATTTCCCCATCCTCTGTTTTTGCCTTAATATGGAACACTGATCTTAAACAACATGTGGTTGGACAAAATACAATTTAATCTAACATCCTCATTAAACATTACCCTCAATGAACCTATTAATTAAAAATAAAACACCCAAAAAAAAATCAGTCATTTAAAATACCATGATAACTCAACACACAATACTGTCATTTACCCAAAAAGAAAAATTAAATCTGTCGTCACAAACACAAATACTCTCATACAATTCTAAATATTCTGTTCGACTTGTAGGTAAGTATAAAAATACCCAACAAAACAAACAGATCACATGAAAATAACGGAAGGAAAAAAGTTCCTTTTTAACGGAGGAAGGCTTTTGGCAATTTTGTCATGAAAACACCTATTATACAGATTTAGAGCTACTTTGTTGGTAATAGTTAAGATGGACAAGTTACCTGAAAAATTGCTGCAAAAACAACATGTACTCAAACTCAGTTTTTTTCCTTTTCATGAAAAAAATAACTCATAGTAGATCTTTCACTATAATGGTATGCTTCAGCGATTTTGTCTACACACACGCACTGTTGAACTTTTTATAAATGCCCGAAAAACTATTTTTTTCAATAATTGAACAAATGAAAAGATCTTTTAACATCTATATAAATCTTCATACATCCATCCATTAGATAAACACGTAAACATTAATGATAGGCGTGTCAGCAATTAGAATCAGTACTTATAAAAGTACGTAGAGCTCTTAATATATCCCACCTCCTATTAGAAACAAGGCAAACATTCTGGTAGCCATATCCAAATATATATAACCAAAGAAAGAATTTAGAAAGGTTTTGTCTAAATACAGTGACACATCTCACATTTAATTTTCTAAAATGTTGATGAACAGCGATACATGTGTTATTATTACGTATTTCAGATTAATCTAGGATCTCAAACAACATCTGAACAAACATCTAAAATGCACATTTGTGTGTTCCCATGTTTGTATCCACATGTGTGAGTGTGGTTGGTGGTGGTTGTGGTGTTCTCATCTCCTATTCTGTATGGAAACTCAGAAAGCAGTTGCTGGGCGATATGAAACAGAGATGGTCGTTGGATTTTTGGGACTTGAGTCATCATGTGGAATTCACCTTTAGAGAAGAAAACAAGGCGGGAACGTGTCCTATTGAACTCTTCCTCCACTGACACGTACACACACACTCTCACATATATTCATACATTACACACATGTTACTGTGCCGACTTACCCTGGCCTGATCCTGATATATATATTTATATATATCCACTTTACAAGCTCACTGCCTTCACTGTCTAACTCGTGGATCATGCTCATTTGACTTTAAAAAGTTTTTGTGCAATTGTTAGTTATCCATCTCTTATTTACAACACTTGTTCTTAACAGAGCAATGGGGGGGATGAAAAGAACCATCATGGACAACATGAAAACTCCACATAGAAAGACCCCAGTCGCCTGGAGATTCAAACCTGTAACCCTCTTGCTGTTTAAATGGGTCAATATGGTCACTATGGCGCTTTTCTTTATTTTTTTTAAATATTGAGCACAGATCCACTTTGTGTTACAGTGTTGCCCTGTGGCAACAAACAAAAATACATTTTTTAATGTACCCTTTTCATCTTTTTTATAAGCCAACACCAAAAACACTCACGTGCTCCCCCTGTCGTAAAACCCAGCTCTAAGCCTCCGGCAACTGGAAGGGACACACCTTTCTTTCCCATACAAACACAGAACCGTCTGTTATAATGGCAATCATCTCACGGAAGTGACATATTTTTATGTTTTTTGGGAAATTCAATTTTTTTACTCTTCGATATTTGTCGACTTATATATGTCTCGGTCAGTGTTGGAATAAAAGCAAACAAAAATACATGCGTTCTTCTTTAAGCGCAATGAGCCCAAAAACTACAAGTTCCACATTGCAAAGCCCCTTGACGTCATCACAACAGGAAGCGTTTGATGGTGGGCACAACGAAAATGACATAGTTCAATACAGTAACGTGTCTTAATAGGAAATGTCTGCGTCAATGAACAACGCCCTTGAGGTTTATAAGTCCATTACAGAGAAATAAACACGACTGTCCACTTTTTTGGCTGCTTTAAGATCGATTCCTGGGGACCAGTCACGTATGATGGAACGGGCGATGGAACAGCTCAACGTACAGCTCAGCCGCCTGACCCGCTCCCTGCGCCGGGCGAGGACCGTGGAACTCCCCGAAGGTAACGCTATTTATCAGAGATTTGTGCCGAAACAGGCAAAAGGCTCTGTACCCACTGTTTTTATTTTTCGGCTGTAATGTAAATTTGCTGCCAGGCGAGATTATTTTCTATTCCCAGAAGCCTTTTGGAGTGCTGCTGCGAGGAAATTATTAGACAGAAAGAGAGAAGTTGAGATAAAATAGACCCATGTCATGTAAAAGTAACATTTTAAGTATAAGTATGACTCAAGTACGGATTTGTTTCAGGAGCTCTGAATTCAAATGACACATTCTCAGGCTGAAAAGGGAAACCAATAAAGCAGAAATGTGGCAGGAGCATTAAGAATTGAGACATAGCTTTACTTTATTTGTACATGTCATTGTGGCGAGGTAATTTGATCTTTAAGGCATACATTCAAATGGAACAAGTACTTATGCTAATACTTATAAGATGCTGAAACTCACACATGGCAATACAAAAAACTGAACAGAGCTGCTTTTACTGTTACACAGGAGAGAGCATGGTGACATTTGGACACTACAGTGGCTTAGGAAGCAGGCACCGAACACTATCATGCTGCAAAATAAGGTTTTACTACATTAAATCCCTCTTTCTTCAAAGTGAGATAGCCAGAAGACCAACGAACCAGTTAAACAACTTGTAAACTGGCATGAATGGCATAGGCTGTTGCTTTATATTTGTACACGTGGACTAGAACCTAACCTATAAACACTGATATGCTTGTGGTTCTCACAAGTCCCAGCGGGTTTATACGGCTCTAACATGCCAGAGATGTACTGGACTTTGGGGCTAAACCGTGAAGAGACTTGTACACAGGCAGGGCTGTTTTAAAGTCTATTCTCAGAGTGACAGGAAGCCAGTGCTTCCCTAGCACTGGACTGATGTGGTCATATTTCCTGGTTCCGGTCAGAACTGGAGCAGCAACATGCTGGATGTTCTGCAGCTGGATCACAGCTGGTTTAGAGCCCAGTGAGCAGCTGTTCCAGTAGTCTAACCCGCAGGAGACAAATGCACGGATCAGTCTTTCTAGATCTCGTTTAGACTCTGTTCCTCTGCTTATGGAAATGTTGTTGAGATGGTAAAAGGCTGCTGATGTTACTGATTTTATGTTGCTTTTAAAGTTCAGGTCAGAGTCCGGTATTATCAGGAGATTGTAATCTGATTTTTAGGTTCCAGAGACAGTCTGAAGGTGAGTAATGACACTTTATCTTAGTTTCTGTGGACCACAGACAATGATCCCAGTCATGTCTGGGTTTAACTGAAGAAAGTTGTTCCGCATCCACAAACTGATTAGTTCAAAACAGCAACATAATAAATCCACAGGTCAATGTTGTCCTGCTTTCAGCGACGCGTAGATCTGAGATTCCCAGGATTTACCCCCGGGGAACCCCACAGGTCAGAACAATTAAGTCTAAGACACAGTTATCTATTTAAACAAAGAACGACCTGTCCTGGAGGTAAGACTTGAACCACTTTAAAACCGTACCAGAGATTTCAGCCAGTCGATACGTTCTTGGTTGACCAAATTTCTCAATGGTCGACCAATTTGCCTGTTAACCTCATACAGTCTATGCTTAATTTCATCAGGGGTTCATCAAGGGAAAGTTGATACTTTCCATTGTTAGACAGGAAATAGTCAGCTAGCTCTAGGTATACAGCTTTTTCCAGGACTTATCCTATGAATGGCTGGTTTGATATGGGCTGGTAGTTTTTCAGTACTGTGGCATCCAGACTGCTCAATGACAGCAGTTTTTAATGCCTTTGGAAATTTTCCAGTCTGAGGTGAGATCTTGACTACATGAGCGAGTTGCGGTAACAAACCGGTGTAAACTGTGTCCAACTCTAGATGTCTAACAGGGGACAGAGTAGTTATTTGTGTTGTGGAACGGACAGCATTAAAAACAATTTTTTATTAATTTTCCTTTTTCAACACAAACAAGAAAACCCAAAACTTTAGCAAAACAATACTCAAGCAACAGACAGTGACTCGTTAATAACATTATCCATTTTATTAAAGTGAGTAAAATACCAACAAATAAAGTACATAAATAAATAAGTGGATAAAATCCCTGTAACAGACTGAAGGATATGTTATATTCTAAATAATTCAGATAAGGTTCCTAAACTTTAGAAAATTGGCTTGAGTTTGTTACGCAAGTGAAATATAAATCAAATAGCACTTTATGCCATCCCTTAACATTTTGTTCCTTTTTGCTTATCAATTACAACAAAATCATCTTTCTAGTTGCAAATGTAAGAATACAGAACAGTCTTTGATTTTTAACCTTACACCTCTAGCAGGTAAGTCTAATATAAGAGACAATGGGTCCATCCACAGCTTCAATCCCAGTATCTTTTCAATTTCTGTCAAGACATTAGACCGATATTTCGATTTTGCAGCATATAGCATGACCAAAGTCAATGAGTTAGAGTGCCAATTTCCCTTTTACATTGAAGGCACATTTGATACAAACCAGGGTTAAAGTTATGTCTGCGAACATATGCATACTATGCAAAGTCTTAACCTTACAAACTGAGTTTGATTTTGCACAAGTCCATATACTTTCCTTCTCAGCAGTGTTGAATGTGACAGACAGTTCTTTCTCCCACTTTTCTCTGAGCCCTCGTAAAGCCATGACTGGATTTCGTATCCAGAAAATATACAAAATAATTTAATAACGGAGGTACTCCAGTAAAAAATTTAAATATCATCCGCATAAAGACTCTGAACCCATTTGCTAGAGTAAGCAATGAGTCATTGATCTGAGTCTGCTTTGTATATTGTCGATCTGACATACCATAGCGTCCTCCCTCTGACTGAGCCAGTAAAATGGTGTCCTTCGAGGGTCAAACTGTCTCTGATTTCCATCCACTGTCCCGCTTAAGATAGCCGGATAAAGCAATTTTTTTACGCCCTGAATAGGGCGTAAACCCCCCCACCCCTATGGTTTTTACGTGTTTCAGACACAAAATCGAAGTGAGGTGGACTAGCCTCAGTCAGAACTGCATCAGCAGTATTTTTGTCGAGACACGTCTCAGTTAAAAACACAAAAAGAAGGTTGTGAGATGAAATAAAATATTTAATCAAGAAGCTATCTCTGCTAAAGACATAACATTTAGTAAAGTTAGTTTCATTGTGTGAGTATTATGGGCTGGCTGTTGCTGACGTGTAGTGGACGCGAGATTTGATAACTGTACATCAGTTTTTAGGCTCTGAACTTTGACTAATCTTTGCCCGTAAGGTATGAAAATAGATGAAGGAAGTTAATTCTATATCTATATATTTGCACCCACAAATCTCGCACAACTGGGTGGGAGATTTGTGGGTTCAAGACTGGGACTGGGGCATGGGGTCGTCTTGGTGGCAACAGTGACCAGCTCCTTCATGTGGTCAGTGAAGTCCAGCTAGTCTTGATTAGAGCTGGTCGTTATTCTTGCCTTTTAGTGCAAGAAGCATCTGGGAGAATTTCAGGATGACATCCTCTGGTGGTTGGGTCCTGGGCAGCCCTTGCCTTAAAGTTACGACTCAGCTGTATCCTATCGTCTTGATTTAGTTTCTTTGGTAATGGTAACTCACACCTGAAAAGATTAGCTGCAAACAGCCTTACTCCAGATCTGTAGAGGCCGAGACCATCTGCTTTAAAATGATGTCTGCGGTCCAAGAAAAACTGAAATTGTCAGAAAAACGTGATGCCTGATGAATCTCTCATCTCCTTGCACTGGCAGTAGACGGCCAGTCATAAACACTTCAGCATTCAGACTATTACTATTCATTTTCTCATTGCTAAGTCACATTTCTCAAAAGTAGCTTTCCTTTTGCTACTGTACAGTGTGTAATTCCCTCCAAGCACAAGCAGGCTGAAGTGGTATTCTTTACTGGCTTACTTGAAGTCGCTCTCGGTCCCTCCAAATCCACCGTGAAAATTAAATCATGTTGACAAACATGAACATTAATATGACAAATAAGCATATCAAATAATATTTACAAAGTAAACAAATAGATAAAATACCTCTTTGGCTGCATGCTGCAAGAAAAAAGTGAATCGTCCAAAAATCTTCAAGATTTTCTTTCATAAACATGCTAAGCTTGACAGTGTAAAAATCATTAATGATGGCTTAGTTGCCTCACCTGCTTTTGTCAGTCACATTATGTATAATTTGCATAAATGCAACAATTACACTGTGAACACAAAGCCCAATGTTTAAGCTAGGTACATCAAATCAAAAACTTGCAAGATCACACTTTCACCTCAAAATCGACCAGGCATTAGTTTTCCCTCGGCCTTTTACTTTCCATTTTTTGATTTTCCATTTTACCATGCTGTGTGAAGAGACTTTATCCAGGTCATCAGCTGGAGATCCAGAGTTCTGAAGTGGTTGAAATCTGTTCTGTAGTGGCATGTTTGCTTGAGGAGGAGGCTTCTATGTAGGTTTTTTCCCAAGTCTGTGTCCTGCTTGCAACAGGTGTTGAGGAAGACTTAGGTCATTCAGCCGGTCACTTATGTTTTACTCTTTGGCTTTGCTCCAAGCGCATTCCAAAGCAACATCCTCCCGTTTCCTATCAGCCTTGCCAGTTCTGTTTAATCTGCATGTTTAGTTAGAGGTAAAGTTGTATCATATCTACATATTCCTTTTACTTTCACATTTACCTCTAGTCAGTAGATTTTGGTTTTCAGCATGTCGATTTTCTGAAGGAGATTATAGCAGTCGTATTCAGAAGGTTCACCACATAGGACCTGGAGACAGCTCATTCTCAGACGACAGCTTCTGAACACCAAGGTGCTGTCCTCTTGTTTTAATAGAACTTTTGGTAAACCTCGGACTTTGATCACCAGATAAGCAGGGATCAAACCAGCTGATTGGACACGGTTGATTTGGACTGTGAGTAGCACCAGAAATTTGTCTCCAGTTTTGTTCCTCAGTCCTTTCACAGAACCCAACTGCCCTGCCAGTGGTTCACTGTAAATATCTAAATTCCCTAAGAAATGGCAAAGCGTGGTTACAAATGTTCCTGGCTCCAATGCCACAGAAAAATAAAGAGCCTTCAGGCCACATATATGGAGACTAAAGACTGTAACAAAAGATGTGGGCGTGGACGTGTCACCTGCATGTGACGTCATTTCATCCCCTTGTGCGCACAACACTGGATATCACTACGAGTTTCATATATTTGGAAATATGAACGACCCTGGAAAAAAAATAAACAGAATTTCAGAAAAAATCTAATTTGGGTCCCTCTGGCTACAGTGGGAACTGAGCCCAAGTGGCCTGGATCACAGTTGAAAAGACCATAATGATAAGCCTATAATTAGACTATAAAACATGAGACAGGTGGTATTTGTATTTTAATGTATGATTAATCTGTTTTACATCAACAGACAATGAGACTGCTGTGTACACACTCATGCCAATGGTTATGGCCGACCAGCACAGGTAAGTGCCCTGTCTGATTATTTCTCCTCTTGAGTTGTTATACATTATATTGTGTTGTTGCAAAAGTGTCATTTTCCTTTTTGAATCTAATCTGTGCTTCTTCTGCTTTTTGAAAAAGGTCGGTGTCAGAGTTGCTCCTTAATTCCAAGTTTGACGTCAACTATGCCTTTGGGCGAGTAAAGAGAAGTTTGCTACACATCGCAGCCAAGTAAGATCCAGGACTGCTTACTCTGTTCAAACATTATTTTTGAATGTAGCACAGCACTAGATATTTGGTGTTTATTCCCACTAACTATAACACATAGAATAGGGTTGTTATCTTGATGCAATTTTAAACTGCACAGATGCAAAAGAAAAAAAAGTTTTTAAGCAAATCAGAATCAGAATAAGAAATACTTTAATAGAGCAAGAGTTAAGAAACTCAACCCAAAAATCAGTTTGCATGGGGGTGCCTCCTTTTTATAGCAATATATTTCTTTTTTTTCAAAGTGGTTTTTGGAAAGGATTGAGAATACTAGAATAACAAGAAATCCAAAGCACCATTCTTTAATTTTATATCAAAATGCCTCTATTTTGTAGCCTTGATAGTCAACTCAGACAGACTTTAAGACTGCTGTATTACTCTCACAGGAAACCCATAAAAAAATCTACATCTATAAAAAATAAATGAATTTGTGATTTTATTTCAGAGGAGTTCCACCACGAAAAGTGATCGGTAATCAGAAATTCAGAAAAGAGGAATCCCAAACAACATATACTTATTCATCAGCATTGGCTCACTGAAATGCAAAAACACCAGAGGCGATGCTTCATTTGATCCAAAAAATGCCAATAGTTAACAACTGCACATCATAATCTGTTAAAGTAAAAGTTTTTAAACATTAAGCCAATATCATTATTGATTACTGATCACCACAGAGGACCTTCACACAAAAACACATTTAAGCCCTCATTCAGGCCTGGATGTTTATTTAAAAATCAAAGAAACATTTTCCCTCGGTTTGAGTTCTCTTTGCTAAAATGCTTGTATGGTATTAAGTGCACATTTATTTCCTCCTAATCCATCCTGTAGGTGTATTTTACTTTTACGCCATTGTGAAAAATAAAAATCTTTACACCTTGTACATTCCAGCCTACACATGACAAATCCTAATTTTCCAGGTCAGAAATCCTTTGCATCCACTGCGACTGGTCAAAAACACATGCTCTTGATGTGTTATTCAAGCTATTTAAATAAAGAAATGTATTCACAAGATTTGAGTTCTGACCTAAATAATGTGCTTGTACATAAGTCTCAAGCATATGAGGGAATTATTCTTTCAACCTCTCTGGGGAACTTGGTTGCTGCTACACCTACAAGTGCTAAATTTGACTTGAGTGTGTCAAGAATGTAACCAGGAGAGCTTCAGGTCAACTCCTCGGATAGTTTCCTTAGAAGATGTAATGTCAAACATCATCTTCAGAGGTTCTGTGGAACCTCTGAAGATGATGATGCAATGAAGGATTTTGCATAAAATCAAGAATATTATGGACAACCCTGACCATGCTCGTCATGAGATTCTAATTGGAAAACAGAAACGGAAAACTTCCATCAGAGGCTTCTTCTGATTGGTTGTAAAACCGATACAGAAGATCTTTCCTGCCCTCAGCCATCACAATCTGTGGTAACTCCTTAACTAAATGAGTTGCATCAACATTTAATTTCTCTCTGGGATAAATAATGTATTTTTTAATTTAATTAAAGATTACATTTGTATCTCTTATGGCCCAGGAACTGCCTGGAATCCCTGAGAAAGATTAAAAAGTGTCCCTGAAAAAGATGTATGTAACTACCCATATTAGTCTGCTGGCTTTGTGGTTTAGGTTCAGACACATAGAGAGAGATTTTGGGTACTGACAGTGCTTATACTCTCATCTTCACTTTGCTTTTACATTTTTTAAATGTCTTTTTTTTACAGCTGTGGGTCAGTGGAATGCCTGATTTTGCTGCTGAAGAGGGGAGCCAACCCAAATTACCAGGACATTTCAGGCTGTACGCCTCTTCACCTGGCTGCAAGGAATGGGTATAAACACATGGATACATACATATATATATAATAAATTGTATTAAATGTCTTAAATATATGAAGCGCATTCACTCCACCTGCCTTTTCTTTCCAAATTCCCCTCAGACAGAAGAAGTGCATGGGTAAATTATTGGAATATAATGCTGATGTGAATATCTGCAACAATGAGGGACTGACTGCCGTGAGTAAACTATTATCCTGTTGGTGGTTAATGTTGCATTTAGCTCTGTCAAAGTACCATATTTTTTTCTAAATGATTCAAATTAGAGCTGTAATCAACCAAATAAATTCTTGGTTGACTGAAGCCCGGAAATTTTCTACTAAAAATCTACTATTTGGCTGGGGGAGGGGAACAGACGGTCTCTGGCGACGTTTTGCATCACATGTATCAGCATTCAGCTTTTTTCCAGCCATCTATTTTTATAAGATTCTGCCACACTGCTTGATGTCTGTGGCATGGTTGATCGAGGAGGACTCACTTCAAATTAAACGTTCAAAATAATAATAAATATTCAGCAAACCTTTGGACGTTGGACGTGCTTCAATCTATCTGTCTGCAGCATTTTGGGCTGATCCAAAATAGTGATAACAAGGGGTGTGTTCTCTAAAGACAGGGTGCTGTGAACACCCCCATTAGCAGTTGGTACTTTTGTCTTGATGAAATGAACCATAGCCTGGTTGAAATTACCAGGCAAATTGGTCAACCAATCAGAATTTTGGTTGACTCAGAACGTATCGACCAGTCAACTACAACTTTATAGCCCTAATTCATAGGGCAGTTATGTTATATTGACCACTGTCATCATGATAAATGTGAACCTTTGCTGCAGATCCACTGGTTAGCAGTAAATGGGCGAACAGAGCTTCTGCACGATCTGGTGCAACACGTGTCTAATGTGGATGTGGAGGATGCCATGGGGCAGACTGCTCTTCATGTAGCCTGTCAGAATGGACACAAAACAGTAAGACACTCGAAACGTTTCTGTAATTTGTGTGATAATTTACACAAATTTGGCTTGAAATAACCTTCTCACAATTACATTTGTCAATTACATGTACCTGTAGACAGTGGGGTTAAAAATTTTAAGCCCCTGTCTAAATGTTTTTTTCCCGAAGATTTCCCAAGCGAAGATTTCCCATTAACTAGTGTTTTGGTAGTCTTGCTAGGGTCTTGTGGCACATCTCTCACTTGTTTTCTTTGAAATATTTCGCTTCATACGTCTGCAACACTTATTCTGTGCTGTGTGGTTCTTCAGCATGACGCTCTCTTAAGTGACAGCTCAAACTCTTAATGAGGTTTTTACACTGTGTGTAAAGTCTAGGAAAATCCAGAGTCAACAGTATAAGTCAATAGTTGACTGGTTACAAGCTATGAGCATTGCAAATATAAAGCACATGATTGCACAACAGTGGTTTATGCTTTGGCTCAATAAAAAAGTCAGTTTTTATAAAATAATAATTTTGACTCTGGGAAATGAGTTTATTTCTCTGTGCAAAGTTAATTTAGGAATTCAAAATATAACTAGTATGTTTGGAAAAGCTGGATAAAAAAAAAAATCTGTTTAGCGCCACCTGGGAAATTTTCGAAAACCCCTCAAAACAGTTCATATTTGGACCTGAACGGTATTGAAGATGTATTACAATGATTTAGAATGTGCCACAATATGATGCTGCTGCTGCTTGGCCTTCCTTGAACAATATTGAAAGATGCAATGCAAAAGATGAAGTTATTTAAAAAAAATGCAGAAAATGATAATGGTGTCTCATCTTGGGTTTTGTGATGATCTGTTTTGGGGACAGTATCCATCAACCCATTATCACCACTTATTCCTAGTGGGCTGCAGCCTATCCCAGCTAACATAGGGGGAGAGGCGGAGCACACTCTGAACAGGTTGTCCATCACAGAGCCACACGGAGACAAACAACCACACACAATCACATTCACTCCTAGGGACAAATTAGAGTCTTCAGTTAACCTAATATTAATTTTTTTGACAGTGGGGGGTAGCCAGAGTACCAAGAGGGAACATTTAACAGTGTGTTATGTGAACATTTACTTTGCCTATACAGACGGTGTTGTGTCTTCTGGACAGTGGAGCTGACATCAATAGGCCAAATGTCTCTGGAGCCACACCTCTTTACTTCGCCTGCAGGTACAGTCCCAAGTGAAACAATGTTTTGTTCACACTTCGTTTTGTGTTCTTTAATCAGAGGGGCCAAAATCCTGGCCACAGCCCCAACAGCCAGTCTGTTGAACTTTCTTTACTTCGCTCTGAGTTCCCACCAATCTGAAATAATTATTGAATGTAATATTACTGTATTAAAGCTTTGCTTGTAAGTACACTGTTGACAAAGTTTGTCTTTATTGTTCATCAGTCATGGTCAAAGAGACACGGCACAGATCTTGCTTTCACGAGGAGCTAAATACGTTGCCGACAAGAATGGAGTCACGCCTCTTGATCTCTGTGTGCAGGTGGACATTTCAGCACAATCTAAGCTCACAATGGTTATACTGTTTTTTTTGTGATGGTTTCTACCTTTTATTTACCGTTTATCCTCCTGTGTTATCCTCAGGGCGGGTATGGGGAGACCTGTGAGATTCTCATCCAGCACCATTGTAGACTGTTCCAAACCCTCATCCAGATGACACAAAATGACGACATCAAAGAAAACATGGTAATGTTTTTGTCAGCGGAGTCACTCAATGCCCGTTTTCTGAGTTGCAAACTAAATGTAGGTTATGTTTTGTGTGTGCAGCTCAGGCAGGTGCTGGAGCACGTTTCTCAGCAAAGCAACAACTACCACCAAAAGATCTTGACCAGTCTTGCTGAAGTTGCAACTACCAATGGACACAAGCTTCTAAGGTAAAATAACATACTTATGTATTCTGTAATTGTGATTGATTGATACTTGTATAGGCTAACAGCATAGTATAAAATTGCTGCAGTCAGTCCCTAGTACATCTGGAGTTGTGATATGTTGAGCTTAGCTCAGCATGAAGCAAAGACTATATGCTAACTGTAGTACTTCCTGTTTCCAGATAATATAACTATGTCATAATTTTCAATTGTCATTGATCAACAACCATTCGTAAAAAGAAATAGAAAGGTGCTGAACGTAAGCTGCGGATTCTCTTGCAGACAGTGTGTCCTCCTTTTTTCCCAGAGATATTGGATTCAGAATCTGTAGTACTGAGTGCAGCATTCTTATTTAAAATCAACTTAAAGTTGTAAGCTGGTACAGATAAAAAAGAAAAAAGCAAATGCAATGAATTTAATTCTATATCTTTTACAGCTTTAAAAAAAGAAATAATTTACAGAAAATTCAATTTAGTTTGTTTGACACAAATACTGTATATTCTACTGCTTTTGTCTTTGTCCCCACAGTCTGTCCAGTAGCTATGAAGCTCAAATGAAGAGTCTGCTGAGAATTGTGCGCATTTTTTGCCATGTATTTCGCCTTGGGCCTTCCTCACCAAATAATGGCAATGATATGGGGTATAATGGTAACAAGACGCCTCGCAGCCAGGTCTTTAAGGTACGTAGGAGGTTCACACACAGAATTTGTTGGAGTGTCACTAACACCAAATAATACACTGGTGAGAATTTTTTTTTAGAATGTCCGACACAAGACTCCTAAAGTCCCACTCTTGCCTCAAACATAACTTTTACCTGTTGGATCATAGGACGGTTCTCAGGTTTTCCTGTATTGACTGTTGGTATCCAATACTTGGGAGCTTAATTCTTTTGTAGGCAGTATATTCTAGGCAAGAAGTTTGGGGATAGCACTATTGCCCTAGAGAAAGACTTATCTTTTACTGAGACAACTGTATAACTTTTATTCAAGTTTATTTACTATTTCTATGCATATACATATAAATTATATCAAGAAACTGTTTTGAAAAACACAAGTTTCTCTACAAACGTGACAGTAACAGATGGAGAAATCAAGCTAAAAGTTTTAACGTATTAAGGTTCCACATTCCATATGCGGATATCTAATATATCTTTTTGTCTTAAGTCTTTGCGCAAAACTAAATATTTCCCAAACAACATGAGACTCAGTCAGAGTTTTATTAACTTATTTGGTACACTCTCCCTGCTGGGTGTGGGCTACTGAAACCCTGTTAAATGAACTTGGTTTTTAATTATATTTCAATGTGACTGTAATCAATTTGTTTTTCTCTGTACACTTAGAAATCTGTATCCAGTAATTAGATTTTTTTTCTTTTTGCTATATTAAGTACTAGTCAATTAAATGGACTTGTACTTATAAAGCGCCTTACACTACATAGCACTTACAAACTGCTGACCTTCCCATCAGTAGGCAACTGCTCTTTCCCCCTGAACGAGAGCTGTTCCGGGATAGATATGCTTCTCTTTCAATGCACAATTAACCAGCGAAAAATAAATGTTTTTATTTGTTAGTTAATCTTTGGACAAGCCTTTTAAAATAGAAAAAGCTTTTTGTGTCTTTGAAAATAGTTTTAATTCCATCCAAGATACCAAGATAATGTTTATGAGCTGCAGTCGTTTAACGTCACCCACAATGACGTTGTCTGTTTTTTTCATTTGAATCTAGCATGCCTCTCACCAAATATTCATTCATCTGCAGCCCTTGGAGCTACTCTGGCACTCACTGGATGAGTGGCTGGTGCTCATTTCCACAGAACTGGAAAGGAACAGAAAAAACCCATCTTCACCCCACTCCAGCAGCGAGATAGCTTCTCTGCTTCTTAAACAGCGTGAGGCTGACCACTCTGGCACTATGCCCAAACTTCCCTCCTTGCTGGACCATCAGATAGTTATGGAAGCAGAGGCCTACACCGACGGGGAAGATGTGATCTCCATGACTTCTAATCGGCTCAGCGCTGTCATTCAGGCCTTCTATCTGTGCTGTTCATGTCAGATGCCACAAGGGTCAGTACTCAGCTTTCCAGGTCAATTCTTTGTAACTTACATTTAGTTTTAAGCTATAAATACGGTTTACTCACATTTCGATGTCATTGTGGTGTTGTTTTCCCCATAAACTTCTGAGTTTAATGTATTGAGTCACACCAACTTATGGCCACATACAGTCATTGTGCTGCATTCCTCAAAATATGTTTACCTACGGCAAAAAGCTTGCTGCTAATTCTCAAAATGCATGGATATATAGATTAATATCTCAAAAAGTGCAACTCACCAGTTTTAAAGTACCACAGTTTGGAACAAGAAAAATGACAAGACATCTAACTGAACATAAAATAACTTTCACCAAAGCAGCAGCGCTTCAAAGTCTTTCGACTCAGTTTTTAGGTTTGTAATACATTACGTAACCATAATTACCTTATTTAATCATTACGTTGGAAATTCAGACTTATGTTCAAAAGTTTCCACCTTCATTCATGAATTTTGTTATGCGAAGTGAAAGGACCATCGGTCAGCTTTTCCATCACACCATGATTTAGTCAAATTAATCCCCACAGACAAAATTGATACTGACTGTAACTGTAATAGTGGAAAATGAATATTTTTGACCACTCGTATTGTGACCAGTACTTCCTTTTTGTTACTACGTACAAGTCTTTGTTTGAGAATTTTTCTATATATTTATATTTAGGCACATATAGAACACGGAAGGTACTTGATATGATGATAAGCAACAGGATGCTTCTGTTTGTGTGACAAGTTGTAAGAGCTCTCATAATTTCTTTTTCGGATTGGCCTTTTAATGGATAAAAGATGTCCCCTCTCGTCATCTGATGTTGGTTTCAGCAGTTTTTTTCAATGTCCTTTTCCATTCCTTCTCACACCATCCCCCTCTCCTCTCATTCTTTTCTGACTCAGAATGACATCACCCCACTTTATAGAGTTTGTCTGCAAGCATGATGAAGTGCTGAAGTGCTTTGTAACCAGGTGAGTGAATGTGGCACTTGGCCATACATCAGCCTCCTGACACATTAGACATTGTATATAAATTAAGTTTCTAAAATAGTTTATTTTAGATTTTCTCTAACTTCTGTCCCTGTCTTCTCTTTTAGGAATCCAAAGATAATCTTTTACCATTTCCACTTTCTGCTGGAGTGTCCAGAGTTGATGTCACGGTTCATGCATATTATTAAGGGTCAGGTGAGACATAAATTACAGACGAAAAATACAAAACAAGTTGGTATTGTTTAAAACCACTTTTCCCCTTAGGCTAATGTGTATCAAACTAACAATTAGCCTCAGGCATGTCTGGGGAACTTTTTTCTCTGTTCAGATTCCCCCATGATTAGCTTTTAATCATCATAACTGAGTGCACAAAAATTACGAAGCAATGAGAATAAAAAGGGCAATTTCACATGCCACACACACGATCTTTTCATATTTATCTTCTCCATTTCCCCATAAAAACTATGCATCTGTTTGTGTGTGAGACAACTGTCTGTCTATCCCTCTCTCTCTAGCTATCCCTTTCTATCTAAATTCTGTTCTCTGACTTCGAAGACATAAATCTTTTTCGTTTTCAATTTTTATTGACCGTGGCCATCAAAATCGTATATGTTCAAAACTCAGTACTTGAGATAATGTAATGACTAATATACATAAATTAGTATTAGTAGTGTACTGAAATGCTGTTGATTTAAAATAAATGAAGAAATCTCCAACTTTCACAAGACAGGACAACCCCGTCAGTATCACGTTAATATTTCACCCTAAGCAGTGACATGTGTACTCTAAAATTCTACTCTCGAGATGTCATACATTTAAATTGGTCCACCTCATACATGCCTTTTTACCCAGGCATAATTAGGGTTAATAGGGTTAACTGTTTTAATAACAAACTTTATCTAGGTGAATTTAATTCAGTCTCCTGATTAGTTTCTTGCACACCCTCGCAGTACTAAGTTTAAAAGCCTTTCGTGCTCTGTGTTCAGTCAACTCCAAACCCTCAGGGAACAATTGCATGTATTATGCAAATAAACCCAGTCCTCATCGCTGTATTAGAGATGGGTGTCTCAGCACTGAAGGCTGCAAGACAGCAAAATCAAGTTAAATCAAGTTTAAAGCACACAAAGTGGTAGTTCTATGCCATACAGCCCGTTATGAAGTTTTTCTTTTCCCTTCAGCCATTCAAAGATCGATCTGAGTGGTTCTACGAGCATTTGCTGGCTGACCAGCCAGATTCAGACATGGTTCATCGTCCTGTCAATGAGAGTGACATCTTGCTTATCCACAGAGGTTTGTGTTGTCCTCACAGCTGAACACTCTCACTGCTGACAAACAGCTTTAGTATTAGCATTTTACCACATGAAATAATCACAAAAGTGTACATTTTACTTCAAGATCAATTAGTTCAACTTTTTTTTATTGTTTCTTGAATTTTTTCAGATGGTTATTTGAATTGATATAAATAATATTCATAAGAATAACAAGAAGTGCTAATAACTGAGTATGAAACTGTTATAGTTAATATGCAGATGTCTTTTGTTCACCACATCATGGAAACGGTTTTATTTTTCATGCATAAGGTAGTGAGGATCCTGAGTTCTGGATCCTATATTGCCAACTTCTCCTAGTTGAGTGTGGAGGAACGCAGGAATATTACACCTTAGCCATGTTGATATGTTATTAGACATGATGTGTGCTGCTTGGTCTAATAAATGGCATGTCACAGGTTTGCTTCTCAAAAGAAATTTGGTGATATATGAACAAGGTTACTTAAACCAAGAAGAGGACAGTTTAATGGGAGATATTTTAAACATATAGTGGATCATTTTCTTTTTTGGAGGCATCTTTCACCATGAGTGAAAAAGAAAAGGACTTCCCCTGATTAAGGTCGCACTAATTCGTCTTTACACACTAAACATGATTTCTCTCTATTAGGTGTAAAAGCCTATGGACTTGTTTTAACCAATATATCAAATATCCTGATTGTAAAGGGAGTTATATTCTAAAATACAAATAAAAGACAACACTGAGGTCTAATAGTGCTTGAATGTCTGTGAGATCTAAAATAATTTAAGGAAGAATAATAAATCATGAGCATAAATACTTTTTTTTTTAGCTTAATATGTTTGGATTGGATGCCTTTTAAATCTTTATTTCGTATGAATAATGCCAGTGGATTTTAAAAAAATGGCAAAAGGTGAGAAAAAAAGTCCTGAATGCAGACTGAGGCCAAAGTTTGATAATTTGTCCTGACATATATATATATATATATATATATATGTTTGTGTGTGTAGATATATGCTGACTTTGTGTGACACCTAATCCCATTATTCTGCTTTACATAGACTCAATATTTAGGAGTAGCTGTGAAATGGTTTCCAAGTCCACCAATGAAAAGCTAAAACAAGGTATTGCCGTTCGATTCCACGGTGAAGAGGGCATGGTGAGTTTCATTCAACCTTTTCAAATGAATATGGTGTAATGTTTAAATAACAACAAACCAGTCACACTGAGATTTTTGTGTTATCTGTGTAGATGATGCTGACATTTGACAAAGTTTTGCATTTATTTACAAATGGATGGGCTTCTAATCCTATGGTCATTTGTTTTTAATTTGTTTTTGTGTTTCAGGGTCAGGGTGTGGTTCGGGAGTGGTTTGACATCCTGTCGAATGAGATGATAAACCCAGATTATGCTCTTTTCACTCAGTCCGCCGATGGTACCTGGTATTAACTTGACATTGAAATTGAATGGTAAATATTAGAAAATGTTCACGTTAATTTGTAGTTTGTCTTTTTACTCCATAGGTACAACTTTTCAGCCCAACAGCAACTCCTCAGTGAATCCGGACCATTTGAACTACTTCCAGTTTTCTGGTCAGATTTTGGGTCTGGCTTTGTATCACAGACAGCTGGTTAACATCTACTTCACCCGTTCGTTCTACAAACACATACTGGGTTTGTAGGCTTTTAATAATGTCTGCAGTCATATGCCTTTTAAAATGTTTAATTCCAAACAAAGACCGGAAAGAGCTGCTCGCGATTCAGTTGTGTGTTGTTAAATAATTGTAATACCATAATATTAACAAATAATGTTTTCTTATTACAATAACACCTCTTACTTTTACCAATTCCCAGATTTTTTTTATAAGTAATACTATAAGTAATACTGATCACAAATATCCCTGGCCAGTTGGTGGAAGTAATGTCCCCTAAATTAGTTTCCAAGATACTAAGGAGGATACATTGAATAACATTGGTGGACGAGAAATGTTAGTTTACACTTATGATCTCTATAGTGTCACATTATTTTGTCATGTCTAAATTATAAGACACATTCATACATGGGTTACTACATGTTTTGGACCATACCAATTTACCAAGTGTAGTAAAGGACTGCACCGACTACATCTTTATTGGTCTATTTCAAGCACAATAACCCATGTTATTTTAGTTTATGCTTCTCATGAACTATTTCCTAGTTCCGTTCCAACCTGTTAAAAAAAAAGGAGAAGTTCACGTTTATGGTTCACCATTTCAGTTTTAAACTTAGTCAAAGTTAAATTCACTGCATTTTTTTCTAGAACTTTTTCTAGAAGTTGATAAGTAAAGTTGAAAAAGATTTTTTTTGTGTTGAGAAAACCTTAAATTTTATCACAAAAAATAGATATGTACCTGCGAGAGATTTCCGTCCATCCATCCATTTTCTATTCCTGCTTATTTCTGGCTGTAGTGGGCCATGTACTTTACACCTAAGCCTTCAGTGATGCCCCTTCTGTATCGATTCACCCTTCAATAACCACTATATGGCTATAAAAATCACTTTATCATGCAGAAAATGTTACTATTTTGGAAACATTTTATCAAGCAAAAATTCAGTTGGCACACAAAATCCATCCTCCTGTCTTTTTTTATTGTATTTTGTTTTGTATTTCAGTTCCATCAAGAAGTCCTTTCCTATCATCATCAAAGCTGAAAGTCGAGCTTGCCCTGTTGGGTTTCTGGCATAAGCTTGAATTCGCTTTAGGGCTGAAAATGTCTGCTCAACAGAAGCAGTGGACACTGGGATGGTTACGGCCAAACACACAATTGTGTACAGTCGAGCTCTGTGCCCTCCCATTCAGATTTTTCTGCTGAAGAAAGTCCAGGAGATCAATGGGAGATCTTCCTGAAAAAAACATCCATGGCATACATTACAGTCAGTTCTGCTCTCAGCCGAGACAGAAAAATGCACCGTGGCTCTGTTAGGTGGGAGAAGGCAGCATGTGGGAATTTTCTCAGGTATTCTTGAAACTTCTGGGGGTCGAAGAGGGTGACAAACATTAGTTTTTCATGGACTGGAAAACTGGTCGGTTGCTGGCAAATATCCAGAATCCTGCCTTGGAGTTGGTGTTAGAGCACAGGAGGCTCTTAGAACGCCTGCAGTGAGTTCAATGGCCTCACAGATTCCCTTGTATCCTCCTATGCTCCTCACTCGCTTAACAAAACTCCTTAAGCCTTGCCAGACAAACGGTACATCCATTTTTTTAGTTCTGTAGTACTGCAAAGAGCACATCAGAATACTCAAAATTTTGATCAAATGTCTGAAGTAAAAAAAATAAATAAATAAATAAAAATCAAACTCACCCAAACATTCTTTAAATTTTCCGTTCATCTCAAAATAATCTTTGCAGCTCTGATTGACCCAATCATAGTAGAAGAAACAGCACTATTTGATATGAAAATCTTAAGACATCTGTCTCCAAACAGCCCAGAGACAGAAGCCAGATTAAATATTAAATGCTAGTAAATATTTTAATTCCAGACTTGCTTCAACATTATCCACTACCATTTTGAAATCAGAAACGTTCTAACCTATATGGAGCTATACACCTACAATACTAATGGGTCTCTGAGCACATGGCTTTGGCTTGCCGGATTTTTCCCACCATCCAAAAATATGCATGTTAGGTTAACTGGGCACTCCTAATTGTCCTAAGGTAAATGGGAGAGTGTGTGGTTGTTTGTCTCTGTGTGGCCCTGCAGTGGACTGGTGACCTGTCCAGGGAGTACCCCACCTCTCGCCTGTTGCCAGCTGAGATAAGCTCCAGCCCCCTGTGACCCTGTTGGGAATAAGCAGTATAGCAAATGGATGAATGGACTTATAGCGACTGTGAACATCTAACTAATACTTGATTACAAGAAATATATTGACATTTCACAATTTCTTGACTTGGTTAAGATTTGAAAATTGGAAAAAATTTTAAAAGGACACAGATTCCCTCTAGATTTAATGTCATTTTGTTTCAATACCTTCCTTTTTTATTTTTTAAGGTATCCCTGTTAACTACCAAGATGTGTCATCCATTGACCCAGAGTATGCTAAGAATTTGCAATGGATCTTGGATAATGACATCAGTGATCTTGGTTTGGAGCTCACCTTCTCTGTAGAGACGGATGTGTTTGGGGCGATGGAGGAAGTTCCACTTAAACCTGGGGGGACTAGCCTCCTGGTCACACAGGAGAACAAGGTCAGTACCCATAAACAGAGTTTAATGGTGCAACAATTTTTGTGTAAATATTTTTTTAATCTGGATATGAATTGACTTATCAGTTGTGAGCATGGAAGAATCGTCTATCTTTATTACAAAAGAGTTATGCTTCCTTTAATAGGTTTTGACATTTTTTAGAATAAAGATAGTAAAGAAAATATTTATATTTTGTATAAAAGGGAATAAAAATCAGCTTTTGAATTATAAAGAATTATATTGTTTCCCCCCCAAAATTATATATAGTAGTTTTACTGTGGAAGTAATGGAGTAATTTGCATGGAGGAATATTGAAATACAGTAATTGAAAAGTTAGTGTTGAAAGTATTACGACAGTAATAATTCTACACACTGTATAATTTCTGATTAGTTATAATTATTCAAGATTATCAGTGGATTTTGTTGGGGTACTTGATACCCTGTTTTCACTCCAACCTGCCAGCTCTTACTTTGTCGTTACTATGTTCTGGTATTTTCTCGTAATTTCATATGTCTATTTCAGTTTTTTTCTAATAAAAACAAATCTTTTTTTTTTACAGCAGCTTTGCAAAGTCTTCTATTTCTAGGTGTCTTCTATTTTCTAGTTTTTGTAAGTAGTTATAGAATCACTTTGTCATGCAGCACAATCTGAGTTCTAAAATATGTTTATGTGGATTTGGATTCGGCCTGGACAGATTCTCAGTAAGTTTGAGATTTGTAATTGAACTATGTAACCAACTAACAATATCAAAACAGAAACTGTTGCTTGGGGTATCTCTCACATTTGCATAATCCAAATCATTTAGGCTCAATCAACAAAAGTTAGAGCTACCCATTTCTCTCATATCTTTTTCGATGTGATCCCTGAAATAGTTGATTTCTTGTGGCGGATAAAATATTTTGTTTTAGGCTTTAAAGGATGTGTTGTGAGGTCATGTTACATGCTACTATTGTCTAGACATGATACTGAATATAATTTGAACCGTTATCTTCTTGTATTGTTGATCTTCTATAAGCATAACACTTTCCCCACTAGGGTCATTTTGTGAACAGACCAGATTTGAGAGCGCAGTACTGTCACATACCTGCAGATGGCGATATGTATACGGCAAAGAGCTGTGTCCAGTGGAAAAAGGAACTTGACATGTTCTCTCTTTCTTTTGTTTGTATTTTTTAAGGAATGTGATCCCTTTGTGTCATTTCGCAGGCCGAGTATGTCCAGCTGGTGACAGAGCTGCGGATGACCCGAGCCATCCAGCCTCAGATAAATGCATTCCTGCAGGGATTCCACACTTTCATCCCCCCCTCACTCATTCAGCTTTTTGATGAGTATGAATTGGTACGTCTCCCCGCTCTGAGCCCGTCTCTCTCCCATTATAGTCTCACTCATTTTACTGTGATGTTATGTTCATGCATTTAGCAGACGCTTTTATCCAAAGCGACTCACAATGCAGATACAACATTACAGTTCACAGCAAAGCCAACAATTGACTACACACAAGGAAATGACTAGTGGCAGTGACAGTGAATGAAAACAGAAAGAGAGAATGCGGTGAGGGTACAGGGTTAAAGTTAGGGGATTACATGAACAGCTGGGTATTCCAGAGTTTCTTGAAGATAGAAAGGGGCACCCCTGTTCTTGTTGTACCCAGTAGGTCATTCCACCATGGTGAAATGACACATTAAAAGATTCTAGACAACAATCCATTTACGACCAATGACAAAAAAAAAAAAAATCACAGAAATATACAGTTGTTTATAATATGTTAATATTAGTTGTTCTAACAGAGTCAAAGTAATAATAAGAAAAGAAAGGGAAAAACATTTTTAGAATTACTACAAAGCAAAACGCAATCTATTTTTAAAATAGTCTTTTACTTTTTGGCACCAATTTTAAACCATTTCCCTCTTAATGAATGCAAGGCAAGACATTTAAAAATAGGTTTCTGTTAAAAAAAATAGATAAATTATTCATAATGAACAAGATTCTAAACTATTTCAAGCCAATACTCACTAGTAGACAATAGATGTAATAGAAAATTTTCATCTTCTGTTCTTGTCTTCTAATCTTTTGCTTATGATATCTTAAAAAATCCTGAAATTTTACTGATGTTCTTTCCTGTAATAACTGAGAAAATAGGTTAAAAAGATGCAGACATACTATTCTTATTCCACTACGTGCTCCATTAGTAGACGTTTTAAACACTTTATATGACAGTCTGTTGCTTGTTAGATGCTAGAAAATCAAACTATTCACACGTGACTGCTGATAGATGATGTTTAGTTCTGGGTGATTTTTTTTTTTGTTTTCACTGATCTAAAGACAATACTGTTTTCCTGTTGTCATGATCAGAGTTTCAGTTTCAATGCAGCCTTCTCAATAATGTGTTCAGAGACTTTCCAGATCTAAAGTTTTTTTATTTAAAAATGATCCAGATTATGCTTACATTGTGACTTTAAGTATTCTCAGTAGTGGCTGGTAATGCTATGAAAACTGATGGTATGACTTGGACATGGGACATTTTATTTTCCCTTTTCTTTTCTTTTACAGTTGGAACACATTGTGTGCTCTTGATTTATCAATTTTCTCTTCTTTTTAGCATACCTCTCATCTTGTCGCTTGTTTTCATGCTGTGATGCTGTGTGTGTGTTTTGTGTGCAGGAGCTGCTGTTGTCAGGCATGCCAGAGATTGACGTGGAGGACTGGTGCAGGAACACCGAGTACACCAGTGGTTACGACCCTCAGGAACCCGTCATCCAGGTGAGCCAGTGTCACCTGACTGGAGAATCAATTAAAAGGGTTTCTCCTGACACTGATTAATTATCTTTTGACATTATAATTAAATTATTGCTCATTCCACAAATATCACGATGACTTATTAAACACTGTACCAGGAAAGCTACATTACCTAAACTATAAGATAATGTAGTGATGAAAACATTTTGAAGATTCCGTTGAAAAGTGCACAATTATTTGTGCTATTATGGATGTAAATAGTCAAAAACCTTCAGATATCTTTATCTAAATCTATTTTGTTTGGATGTTTTGTGAGCAGAGAAATTTTGATGTCCGCATCTTCATCCTTTTCATTTGCATATTGGTCATTTAATGATTTGACTTTAGTGTTGGATGTGAAATTGGGCTGTCAATGTGTTTACACACAGTTTAATCCGATCTTAACTCGGATTTGCCGTAAATTCCAAAATGTGCCACAATCTGCTCCTCCCTTCCTACTTTGCAGTGGTTTTGGAAGGTGGTAAGAGGACTGACTCAAGAGGAACATGTTCTCCTGCTTCAGTTTGTCACTGGAAGGTGTGTCTTCAAAAGTCTGACTGTGCTGTTTAGCAGAAAATGCAAATGTCCTTAACATAACATATCTCTATTGTATCTAACATGTTTGATTTTGACGTTAGTTCTAGGGTTCCTCATGGTGGATTTGCTTATCTGATGGGTGGCAGTGGTTTACAGAAGTTCACTATAGCTGCATTGCCATATACCTCCAACCTGCTGCCTACCTCCAGTACTTGGTAATCCCTTTTCATTTCCATTTATCATATTCCTAATATTCCCCGTTTTCCTAGCTGAATAGGCTGGGCAGCTGTCAGTCAGTTTGGTTTTGAGATTTTAATATTTTCAAATATTCTATTAGGCAACAATCATACCTATATTTGGAAACTATATATATATATAT
>JABUIW010000019.1:17753580-17766956 GCA_013363375.1 Menidia beryllina
TATTAATGACCAAAAAGTTTACATATGCTGACTCTCACCATGTTGTAGTGCTCATCCAATCATGTGTTCTTCCTACGTCACTAGTATCAACATGCTTAAACTCCCCGAATATCCTACCCTGGAGGTTCTGAGGGACAGACTGCTGGTAGCTCTGCACTGTGGGAGCTGTGGATACACCATGGCATAAACCGCCCTGCCTTCCTGCTGCTATGAGGATGTCCAGGCTCACACAATCTTCATTGTTGTTTTTGTTCTTTTTATTGTTTGTTTTTTGCCCTGCACAATTCAGTTTCATTTTTGTTAAATGAACAAGGGACATGATAGTTGATGAAGCATCACAAGAGATAAAACAGACACTATGGGTTTAAGAAGCAGAATTTTGAGTTGTTTGATGGTTGTTGGGAAACACATCACTCATACCATATAACGGTTTTGAAGTCAAATTACACAGTACAACTGTCAAAATGGAACAGGAAAATGAACACACAGGCAATCAACTGACATCAAATCATAGGTAAGAAAAAAATGATGTAATAAATAATTTGTTTTTTAGCATTAATCTCTGCCATAATGTGTTTGTTCTTTGGGCTATCGGTCTGTTTGAACAACCAAAAACACCTTTAGTTAGGGCTGAATGCAGGTTTAAGATATTTTTGCAAGCACAGTATCAATGTTTTTGTTTTTTGTATATTATTGTTTTTACATCTTTTAGAAATGTGTTAATCTCTTGTTTAGTTTTTTGACATTGTAGTAAGCTGTAAAAGAGTTCTCCAAGCACTTTGCTGTTCGCTGTTGGAAATCTTGAGAGAAACGTGTTATTCAGTATTTAGTTTGCTGCAGTATTGCCATGTGGTACACAACATAACATAAAGATCATTTAAACAACTGCAGTGGGGAACCGAAAGCTGACAGTGACCACATTATCGCAGTTTTTATTACAGATGGTCAATGCCACCACGAAAATACTTAAAATTTCTCAACCATGGTTACTATTTTTTTCAGCGTGAGATGAAGATAAAAATAGTAGTGGATGTACAGGAATCACATTTCAAACATTAAGTGTTCAATTCAAGCCATAAACAATGATGCGTTTTGATGTGGTTCAAACCTTACCAATGAAAGGTGTCTGAAAACAGTTGTTGGTCTGTAGTTATGTTTTGCCACACTGCCTTTCTGGGTGATATCAATTTGTTTTTAGTTTATCTAAGCTTATGGAATCACTGCAAGGATACAGTTCGACAACCAAAATACTTTTGGGCACGTAAAGATGTATATTATGTCAGTGTTGAATAGAAATGCCTGTAGCACCTAGTGCTACTTTTTTAAAATGTTTTACAAGCAGCAATCTTGTGTTTTTGTCACCTCAGAATTAGGTATAAACATGAATATCTGGTACATCATTTGATGATTTTACATCTGCTGTTTTTTTTAGAAATATAAGTAATATGTGTAATAAAATGACATAAAAAGATTTATAAACCATTCTTGATCATCTGCATGTATGGTCTCCATGGAAGTACAACACACAAGGGTAACAAAGGGATTAACTGCAGATAGGCCTGTTCAGTTTTACATTTAAATTCTTATATTCGTAGCAAAGACTTTTGAAAAATGATGATATTTAGTCAACAGTGACACATGACAAAAATAAAATGGAGATAATTTACATAGGAGTCATACTTATCGAGACTGGATAATCCTTTTGTACATAGACTTTCAATAAAAACAGTCACCTGCAAACTATGTGTAATGATCTTATCCAACTTGATCTGAAGATTTAGCAGAGGACATCATTTGAATCGCCTAAAATATATTAAACAAAAAAACAGACGCTATAATTATTTCCTTTTTAATATAGATATAAAAGGTGATATCTGTGCAAATAATAAAAAAAACTTTTTTTAAGGAAACAAAGCTGTGTCATAGACTAAGCTCATCTAGTGAGGGATGTGTGGAATTTATACACGTGTGGATGCTTCACATGCTGTCTTGCCAATGTTTTCCATTTAAAGAGTCCCCGTCGATGGTAATCCTCCTTGCACAATGAAATGTCTGTCATTATTGTGTCATTATTTCTTATGTAGAATTTGTTGTCATTTTGATGTATTTGCTGTGTTCTGTGTTTGTATATCACAACATGATGTTAAAATCCTTGAATTAGACTTTTTTTGTATTCATCATGCTCAGTGGCATTATTTAAAAAGATCTTCATATCTGAGTTACCAACGTTTGGCTCACAGTGCCAAAAAAAAACAAGAAAAAAAAAGGTACCGGAATCCTCTCAGAATCATTGTTGTCTTTTCTGAAAAAACAAACAAAAAATGCTGAAAGATCATGTCATGAATGTATCACAGAAAGGTTAAACTTTAAATGCAGAGTTCAGGCATTACTTTGAAATGACAGGTGATTTATTGATATTGTTTTGAATTTCCTGTTTGAATTGCTAATGTAAAAATATGATATTGTTTATTACAAATTGAGTCTTTGTACTTGCACTGAAAATGTATTCATTATGAAATGGGGCATTTTATCTTGAAGCATAATTTGTGCTTTGAAATTTCTTCCATTAAAACTTGTATTTGTAACACTGTAGTTTTTTTTTAATACACACACACACATATATATATATACATTTCCATAGATCAGAAATATTTTTTTCATCACAGTTTTTTTAAATTGCCTTATTTTGAAAATCTTCGTGGTCATCAATAAAATAGGCCAATGCAGAGTTGTACATGCTTCTAATCAGTTGACTGTGGTGCCCATCTTCTGCCACAATCACTCCATACTATTGTGTTGCATATAAGAATTAGAAAGAAATCTATTATTCACAGGAGGTCAGAAAAGGTGAGCAATGCACTTTGTTTCAGTTCCAGTTACTATTGTTGTGAATGTATTATTTATCTTGAAAAAGTAATGGTGCAAAAGCTGTTTCATTTCCTTTTTTTCAGTCTAAATATATTAGACATGTAATGACTCTTCTGATGTTTTTGATTGTAGAAACAGCCAGATACAAAACACAAACTTATTATATTGTTTGGTTTGTTATGGAATTTGAGCTCTAATGCAGAAAAAAGGGAAGATACAAAATGTTTTTTTCAAAGACCACACTATAGTCTGAATTTAGAAATAGAAAGTCATAAAAAAGAAGTAGAAAATCATCCATTTAGTCATCCAGTTATTTTTCTTTCCTACATTCTAACATCTATATTGTAGTTTAACAAACTGGTTTATTATTGTCACTTCAGTTTGTTAAGACAGTATATTGCTACATCAAAACAAATGTCATGTCTATTCTCTTCAATCTGGTTTAAAATTAAACTACAATTCACTGTAATACAATCGTAGTCTGATAAATTCAAATTAATTCCAATTTGGTCCAATTTATGCAGTACCAATTTAAAAAACTTGCCAACGTAGGGAAATAAACAGATGCAGAAAAAATGCTCTTCAAACCAATCCTTCATCTCGAGTGTATATCAGGGACTTTGGAAGGAAATAACTCCATTTTAACGAGAACAAAGCTCTGATAGAACCAGACTCCCGGAGGGTGGCCATAGAAAAGAGGGACAAAAATACTATGCAGAGAGAGAGAATCACAAGTAAATGACAACAATTATGTAATTTCCACATGAAAAATAATCCCACTGCCTTAACCCTGGCTAAAGTTTTCCTGTGAGAGATAACGAACATGCATATTGTGTCCTAATCGAGTTAATTATCGACATTTTTTCTTTTTTGTTTGAATGCTGTACTACAAAAATGTTTTTGACCCATTTATGTTGGAAAAAATATGAAAAAGAGGAGATGTTTAGGATAACCTTGGGAACTAAATGTGAGATTATTGGTAAGAAATATAGATGAGTTTTGGAAGGGGATGGTATTGAATTAAATATATTTTCATATATAATATTTTCATTCCAATGGAAATGCTTTGTTGAATATTTTCTGAACAATCATAATAAGCTTTTATGATCAAGATGTATTGCTGCTGGGCAGGAAGGATGTCCTGTGTATATTTAAGTTACAGCTGTTAAAAAGCTTGACAAAGACCATCCGTCGTTTTAGCACAAGGTTACAGGAAGAATGAGTTCTGTTCTAGAGGGTTTATTGACTTGTGCAGCACATGGTACAAAATCACCTCTAGGTCCAAAGCACTCTCTTGCATAAATCATGCTTTCTTTTGTTTAGTTTCCTGACCTTGATACTACTGCCTCAAGACATAGCTTCAAATCAGGCAGCTGTAGCTCATCTTATTGGAAGGCAGGCTGTGTTCCCCCAGGGCCAAATTTTAAGGAGTTGTTGGGTAACAATCCTGCGTTGCCTACCAATGTAACCATCAGTATGTGAATGCTTGTATGAATGAGTAAATGCTATGTTGTATAATTAATACAAAAATTTGTAAAAAGGTCGTCAAATTGATTACAGTAATGAGAATTATATAAGTACAGTCCATATACCATTTAAACTGGTATGTATGTATTTGGACTAATGGCATGTAATGTGAAAGCGCTTTGAATGGTCAGTTAGCCTAGAAAACATCTACAAGTTGTAACAGAAAATTTGAACTTTTCCAGATAAAGAGTAACTGTCGCTTATAATGGGGTACAGTTGAACATATTAAGGAGGACACTTACACTTGGAATGGGTGTAACCAAACATTAAGGAAGAGCTACTGGTGGTGTTGTGCTCTATGTCTGGAGTAATAAGATGAGAAGCAAGGGTGAAAGACATTGTTTGTACTAGTTTAACGATTGTGTAACCCACGAGTACATGGGGAACTGGTGTGCAGAACAAAGTCAGATATTTGATTCCCATCCACCTTGATTCTGGTCCCAGATTCACTTCAAGGGATTTGTGATCAGTTTTGATGCTGTGTGGCTGACCGCCTTCACTTATTGGCAAAACGTTTACTCCCAATAACCTTTGAAAGATTAGATCAGGTCTTTGAGACCTGGATAAAACTGCCTATCAGACTACAGTAACAGCTTAGGGTACAGCCATCAATACATGTGTTAGGACTGGTTTATATTTACTGGCTTTAGAGGTTTACCTGGTTTTACTTTATTACTAGATTTAGTTACGGATTTCATATAATATACTTGTTAATTTTAAGAATGATACTCAGACACTGAACTCATGTTATGTTTATAGCTGAACTTAAAAATCTCTATCTTTTTCCTATGAGACATTAGATACATGTCTTCAAGGACAACACTCAAGCGCGCACATTTCTTATCAAATCTCAGTGGAACCTGCGTGGACTGGGAGATGGCCTGATCATGGTAGATGGTACTGGCCAATAAGACTCGGATGCGTCTAGACCTCCTTCTGTACGGGACAGGACCAGCCCAACAAGACAAATGTCCATTACACTTGAAACTCGTGGCTCTTTTCTGATAGAGATCCTCACTGAGCTTTGTCAGTTAAGAGCCCAGCATGCTGATTAACTTTACATGTGACATGAATAAATAACATTTTTACTTGGATCATTTTTATGGTTTATTCTCAGGCTTCCTATAAAAGAGTTGGACTCACACAAGTTCCCCCAGAAGTATTGATTATGGAGCAATTTGTACTTGTAAGCAGAACTCAGATGAAAGCACTGATGACTTCATCACACGTCCTTGAAATAGTAACAGGTTACTGTGGGCATGCACATTCGAACGTATTGGGACATAAGGCCAAATCTTGGGAGAGTGTTGAGTGTGTTGCAGTAATTAAAGTTCTCTTGACATTGCTTTGTAATTAAACCTGGAAGATGTGTGCAGATATGGCTGCTGTGCCCAGAATAATGTGGGCAGTCTCAATTAAGTAAAGAACGGTACAGCTTCTTTAAAGAGCTCTTCAAAGGAGCTGTAGAAGTTTCCTTGTGCACCTCTATACAGATATCATTGAGGTCAGTAGTGGGATTATCTAGCGCGTCATCTGCAGTTTTGGCCGCTCATCATGATATCTTGACAATGAATTAGAGCAACAGGAAAAGGAACTAGATGAAGAGCTGTTCCTGCGAAACAGCTGTGAGAATGCCAACAGCTGAATGAAGAGAGCAAAAGAGTTTAAAGGAAAAAGGCTGAAGACAGCACTGAGGAAGCAGAAGAAGCCAAAGAAAAGCTGAAAAACTCAGAGAGTCATTTGGTTAAAGGCTGAAGTTAGGAATAATGTTGAAGAGCTGATAACTAATGAGTGGAAGAAATCAGTTAAAAGGATAAGAAGAAGAGCATTGAGTAAAAAAAGCCATAAAATTATACAGAAGGTACAAGAAGTTAAATAAAGTTTCACATCAGGCAGAAAAGTCATGGTTCCCCCGGGATTCGAACCCAGAACCTTCTTGCTGGGAGGCAACAGCGCTAACCACCACACCACCATGCTGTGTATTTGAGGAGACAGCTCAATCAAACATGGAGGCTCTCTGCTAAATGCTTGCTGAAGCTGAAATTTCAATGACTTTAAAACTGCCATATTTAAAAAACCGCTGAATATTTTTAAGAGAAAAGTAATAGATGGATAGCTGAATGGCTTGAGAGCCATATAAAAGTTGAATTTTGTTTCTAGCTGAAAGTAGGCTGAAGTAGTTAGGTCTGAAGTAGGTCAAAGTTTTAGACGGAGTTGAAGATTTCTCCATTCATTTCAATGAGAGAAGACAAAACAGAAAAAGTTGAATAACTTAAAAAATTGAAAAGATATGAACACCAAAAGTAATAGCAGCTATGTGCTGAAGGAGCTGAACATTTTGATACCTTATTTGTTGAAATCGGCTGAAAAGTGTAGGCGGAGTTAGATGCACAAAAACATACAGAAGAGAAACAGGAAAGGTATAGTTAGAATGCCTGTAGGCATTCTCACAATAAAATGACTTGGCCACACTCCAGACCCCCCTGGCTAAGAAGAAGGTGAGGGACAAAGTGAATCAATTCAAGGCATCTACTAAACAGCAGCCTCAACATGCTCCTGCCAAAGAATGACCTAATCCCGTCACAGATTAAAGAAACATCCTTATCACAAAATATTTGATTTATGGCCTATTTCTAGTATTTTGGGGGACAAATTAGGTTCTTATGACAAAAAATTTAACCAGTCACCTTGTTAGGTCACTTGAGATCACCCTAAATTGTATGGGCAATGTGTGGACATGTTCCACGTGTTTGAGGTTTGGGTAAGGGGGGGTTATGGTTATTCAACAGTGTAGGGAGGGGGTATGGAAGTGTTCTCATCTGTTTTCCCTATCCTTGAGTGCACTGTTTTTTATCAGCCCCCACTTCCCTGTCTGCCATCCTGTTTTCTTATAACTAGTTCAACACATTTAATCATTGTTCCCTTCAGGAAATCTCTTTAAAGAAATGGTTAATTTAATATACCATACAAAAAAGCTATACAATTTTAAGTAGCCTAGGTGTTGGGGCAAGGAAAGCTGAAAAAATGGCTTGTCAGCTTCTCTGATTCTCCTGTGGTTGATTGAAATAGATTAGTTTATTTTAGTTTTTCCCCAATTGAGAGGAGTGTATGGGTGGGTTTGTTTTCTCATGTGATAGAAGCCCTTTCAAGAATCTCATCTGTAGACATTGCCATTGTGTAATACTAGTTAACATGGCCGGAGTAAGACGCAGGTTGATACTGGGAGGGGAAATGGAAGGTGCGACATCTCTGAAAAAGACTGATGTGACATTTCAACCCCATTTCCTCATTTGTGAGATTCCTGTAACGTTACATCAAGACCAGTCCTTGATAGAAAAAGCTACCAGCAAGAGTCTCTGCTGGAAGAATGGTCGTTGGAACCGCATGGAGTTCATGGAAGATGGGGGTATGTGTTCAAGTATGAAACAGAAGATCTCTGCCTGTATCAGTTTCATGAAAAGGATGATAAGTTGCAACATTGACAGCCCCCTCCCTGGGCTACCACTTTATCATAGTTGAGGGGTTTGAATGTCTCAATGATCCTAGGAGCTATATTGTCCAGGGTTCTAAGCCGCTCGTAGGGTCCCCTACGGCAAACAGATCCTAGGCGAGGGATCAGATAAATTGGAACCCAAAGATACCCTAAAATGAACACTATAAATAGAACAAGTTCTCGCTCACCCAGACACAGGTCACAGAGGCCCCACTGGGGAGCCTTGCCCAGAGGTTGGGCATGCTGGCAAGTGCCTCGTGGCCGGGCTTTCAACCATGGAGCCCGGCAGGGCTCATCTCAAAAGGGCCGCATGGGTCCCCCTTCTGATGGGCTTACCACCTAACTTGGTGCCTTTACATTTGAGTTCACCCCGGTGAATGAGAAGGAAGCCTCCCTTCGCATTTGGGTGGTGCTGTTTTTTGTGCTCATGCTAACTAACAACAGTTCAGATTACCCAACCTTTTTGGATTACTTAGAAGGGTTGCTGGACAACCTTGTTTTACTTTGGGACTTCAATACGCATGTGGGCAACGATAGTTAGACCTAGCGGGGTGTGGTTGGGAGGAATTGCCCCCCCAGCTTGAACCCGAGCGGTGTCGATTGGATTTCTGTACTCAGCATGGATTGTCCATAACAAACACAATGTTGAAGCATATGTGATCCTGGCACCAGGACACCCTAGGCCACATCCTAAGGACACCCTAAGCCGCAGCTCAATGATTGAATTTGTTTTCGTGTCATTTGATCTGTGGTGGTATGACTTGGACACTCAGGAAGAGGGTGGTGGAGCTTTCTACTAACTACCTGTTGGTGAGTTGGTTCTGATGGTTGAGGAGGATGCTCATGAAGCCTGGCAGGCCCAAAATTATTGTGAGGCTCTGCTGGGAGTCCCCCCTGAAACGAAACTTTGATTCCCACCTACGGAAGAGCTTTGATCACGTTCTGAGGGAGGTGTGGGACATTGGGTCCATTGCTGAGGTGGCTTTCTGGAGCTGCTGTCACAGGATTATTGGTGCCTGCTGTCGGACAGCCCTCAAACCAGCTGGTGGACACTGGCGGTAAGGAATGATTCCAGGCTGAAGAAGGAGTCCTATCGGGCCTTTCTGGCCTGTTGAACTTCAGAGGCAGCTGATACGTAATGTCAGCCCAAGCGGCATTCGGCTCAGGTGGTTGCCGATGAAAAAGGCTCAGAGTAGAACCACTGCCACCATGGAGAGGAGCCAGTTGAGGTAGCTTTGGTATCTGATATGGATGCTTCCTGGTCACCTCCCTAGGGAGGTGGTCAAGGTACCCAGAGAAACACCCAGGACACACTAGTGGGACTATGTTTCTTGGCTGGCCTGGGAATGCCTTGGAATGCCCCCGGAGGAGCTGGAAGAAGTTGCAGGGGAGAGGAAAGTCTGGGTTTCCCTACTTGGGCTGTTACCCCCCTGACCCAACTCTGAGTAAGCCTTGGACAATGAATGGATGGAATGCCTAAGATACACTGTGGAGAGCACTGCCTTCCCACTCCACCACTATCTCCTTTGACCACATCAAAATTGCCACAGAATGATTCCCCTGACCGATAGATTCTTCTTTGGCCTGTATCATCCTCCTTCACCAGAGTTCTCATCAAATCCTCTCATATGCTAAGGAAAAGATGGTGCCAGTGTGTTTGGCAGGCCGTCTACCTCTGTCAGTCTCGTTGGTGTTATGTTTGGTTGTGTTGTCTCTTGTCTCTCAACAAATCGAGTCTATATTGGTCTACGACCGCCAAATTCTTTTGGACTTACATTACAATCTTTCTCCGAGAAATCCGGATGGACAAAAAGCGTTGCCCCGCTTCCCGTGGGAAATTCCAGCTCACCTGTGAAGATGTCCCTCTCCGACTCCTCGGCGAAAAAGTCGCCGCCGCCAGACTCGCCACCGCCGTGGCAGACGCAGCGGACAGCTGGTGAGGCTGAAGCTTTGTCTGGCACCATCGGGGGAAATCAGCAAACTCCAACAGACACGGGACAATCTCTGAGGATATTTGGTGTCCTGGCGTTCCCGGGATCCTGTTGCCCACTGCACAACACCACTCATTGGCCTGGTCAAGGGCCTGGAATCAAAGCCAAACTGCTTTCCTCGGATTCTACGGCGCAGAGTGAACTTTCCGAACCTCACGCTCCTCTGTAGGACTCTACAACCCGTTGGAATACAACCAGCTCAGGCTATGTCCTTCTGTGACGTTCTGGCTCCGCCCACCGGCTCTCACTCACTCCTCTGCAATTAGCGACATTGGTCGCACCTGTTCCGGTCAGCACAAATACTCTGCTCACTCACTCACCTGTGCCAGAACGTCTCTAACAACCGTGTGAGTACTTCCAGTGATACTATTCTGCCTGCCTGCCTGATACGACCTGACTGACCCTGTTTTTCCGAGCCTGCCTGTTCCCCGTCTGCTTCGTCTGCCAGCCTGAGATCTGCCTGGTCTGTCTCGGTGTTCTGCCTGCCTGCCCGTGCCCCCGACCCAGCCTGTCCGACTCCGCGCTCCCGTCTGCCCCTCTGGACTGCTCCCCTGGCTTTGACCCTCGCTCGTTTCTGGACCACGCTTTGGATTACCCTGTGCTTAGTTGCTGGACTCTGACCACACGTTGCCTACCCCGCCTGCCTGACCACGCCTACAGGAGATTCCTGGTTCTAATAAACCTGTTAACTGACCGTCCTGTCTCATGGGTCCGCATAACTCATCGTTACACCTTCTCCTGTATTGGTTTGGTCAATGCAAGATCGATGACAAACAAAACATTTATTCTACGGGAATTTTTCAAACTCTCGCTGACTTCCTTTGTATTACAGAAACATGGCTGCGTGATGGTGAGTCAAGTGCTCTAACTGAACTCCTACCCGCAGGGTGCAATGTTTTTAATTGTCCTCGTTCTAAAAGCCGAAGTGGGGGCACAGCGGTCATGTTCAAGGACAAATACAAATGTAGACGATTGACCTTCTCTTTTGCAAGCTTTGAGTCAGTCATATTCGAGGTGGGCCGCACTGACTCTGTTTTGATGGCTGTCATTTACAGACCCCCAAAATACAACAAAGACTTTTTAGACGAATTTTCAGATCTTTTAGCAAGCGTGATGTCTTCATATGATCGTGTTCTTATCGTCGGCGATTTTAATATTCACGTGTGCTGCCCCGATAAGCCCTTGGTGAAAAACTTTTTCAACATTGTTGACTCTTTTGACTTGCTACAATTAGTGTCTGCTCCCACACACGAACATGGACACATTCTTGACCTCGTTTTCTCCCATGGGTTAGCCGTATCAAAGTTGGAGATCAGTGACATTGCACTTTCGGATCACATGACCGTGACTAGCGATATCAACATGCCAGGCCCGCAAGTCAAAGCCCCCTCTCACAGGTGCTGTCTGACCCCTGTCCTTCCTTCAATCTTGAGCCAGACGTTTTGCCGCTACTGGAGTGCTCTGCTGTTTTCCATCAGTTTGATCCCGTGACTCTCCCTCTACTGGAGAAAGTAGCGAATAGTATTAAACCCTCTGGCTCACCTTGTGATCCACTTCCCCCAAAACTTTTTAGGGAAGTCCTCCCCTGCATAGGACTAACGGTCCTGGATATTATTAATTCTAGCCTCTCTACCACTTTGGTCCCTATAGCATTTAAACATGCAATAGTGCAGCCCCTTGTCAAGAAGTCCGGACTTGACCAAAAAGTGTTGGCAAACTTCCGCCCCATATCCAAGTTGCCATTTTTATCCAAGATTTTGGAGAAAATAGTGTTTAATCAATTAAAGGCCTTTTTAGATGAACATAACTCATGGGAGGTTTTTCAATCTGGTTTTAGAGTTCTTCATAGCACTGAGTCAGCTTTATTGAAAGTTTTTAATGACATTTTACTCGCATCTGACTGTGGTGACAATGTGGTTTTAGTCTTGCTCGATCTTTCCGCTGCTTTTGATACGGTGGACCACGACATTTTACTAGCTAGGTTTCAGCACCTTGTGGGCATCCGCGGCTCAGCGCTGGAATGGCTCCGGTCTTATTTAGCAGAGAGAACATTCTGTGTTGACTTTGGTTGCTCTCAGTCCTCCTCAGCTTCTCTACAATATGGAGTCCCACAAGGGTCAATACTGGGGCCACTGCTCTTCTCCCTCTATCTACTCCCACTGGGTTCCATTCTGAGAAAGTATGGCATTTCCTTTCATTGCTATGCTGATGACCTACAAGTATACATTCCGGTAAATCAGAATGGGGCCTCGTCTTTGTCTTCCCTTCACAACTGTCTTCACGAAATCAAAGCTTGGATGTCACAAAATTTTTTGAAGCTAAATGATGACAAAACAGAGATTATTGTTTTTGGTCCAAGCGCCTCCCGTGAGCCGCCAGGTGTTGATTTGTGGCACTTGACTGACTACAGAAAGCCAGTAGTCACCAACTTAGGTTTTAAAATGGATGATGATTTTAAGCTGGAGGAGCAAATCAGTGCAGTGGTTAAGTCAAGCTTCTTTCACCTAAGACGACTGTCAAATATCAAACCCTTTTTATCCACCGAGACTTGGAAATGGTGGTCCACGCCTTTATTACATCGCGGCTGGACTACCCAAGGAGTCAGCCAGTCTTCCCTCTCTCGCTTGCAGCGCGTAAAAAATGCTGCAGCACGACTTTTAACTGGGACAAAGAAGAGGGAACACATAACACCAATCCTGGCCTCACTTCATTGGCTCCCTGTCCATTTTAGAATTAATTTTAAAATCCTTTTATTTGCTTATAATACAATAAATGGCCTAGCTCCACCATACCTCTCTGAGCTGCTACAAAATTACTGCCCCGCTAGGTCCCTTAGATCAGCTGATCAGCTCCTTCTAAAAGCACCTAGAGCAAAGCGGAAGCTCAGAGGGGACCGAGCATTCTCTGTCGCAGCTCCGAAACTGTGGAATGCCCTCCCCCTTTTTATCAGACACGCCCCTACACTCAGCTCTTTTAAAACCCTTTTAAAGACCCACTTTTACTCTCAGGCCTTTGAGTGAGACTTCGACTTTATTTTAGTTGTCTTAATTTCCCTCTCTTACTCTACTTTAATCCCTCTCTTATTCATTTTTAATTTTTCAGTTTGTCTGCTGTGGAGGTGATAATTGTGTTTTATGATTCGCTCAAATGGCCTGTACAGTGCTTTGATTTTAGCTTTGGCTCACTGAAAGCGCTTTATAAATAAAGTTGAGTTGAGTTGAGTTGAGACACCAATAGTGACAGCCGAAGTGAGACTCTCCTCTCAATGCTGGGAAGGCGCTCAGGGTAAACGCTGTAGTAGAAGGTTACTTGTACAAATTGACAATAACCAAACAAATATGCGCTCCTATTCAAGACAAGTATGATCAGTTGGTTGCCAAGGATTTAGAGAAATTAAATATGCTTGAAACCATGACACAGTATTGGCAAGGGTGTTGATACCAAAGTATGTGTTACGGTTTGCTAGTGGACCCCAACGCAGAGACGGAGGCAAAGTG
>JABUIW010000019.1:17766966-17798476 GCA_013363375.1 Menidia beryllina
TGTTACGGTTTGCTAGTGGACCCCAACGCAGAGACGGAGGCAAAGTGGCAGGTTCGAACAAAGGTTTAATCACTTAGGCAGACGAGACAAGAAAACTGGCCGGCTTGGAGCTTGGAGCTTGGAGCTTGGAGCTTGAAACCCTGAGGACCCAACATAGAAAATTCTCTGGCAGCGTGGTGCTGAGACAAGCGGGCTTAAGACTGCATTCTTGATTGCGCAATCTGGTTCAGGTGTCCAGACTGCAGTCTTGATTGCGCAATCTGGTTCAGGTGTCCAGACTGCAGCACCAGCTGAAGCCAGCCACGCCCCCTGTCACACACTGCTGCAGGGAAACAGAAAAAAGGGGAAAACACCAAAACAACCCCGAACATGACAGTATGCTTAACCCTGTACATTATTAACATTGTTTTTCATTTAAAATATTTTCATGATTAAAAACCTGTTTTAAGATTTATCTTCTATTAAATTTGTGTATTTAGTGTATTTGTGTATTTAGGTAACTTATATTTATAACTTACTTTTAGGAATCTCCTAAATTAAATTGTTTTTCATTTCCTTACTCTCAGTGGTGCTGATTTCCATTTTACATTCATTATTTTTCTTGATTATCTTTTTACCGTGATCTCTTCCTGTATTTGTGATAGGGTGAACTAGGAAGTAGGAAGTTGGGGGGCGGAGCTTAGTTTTTAAAAGCCAGAGGGAGGCAAATCTGGGCCTTTCACTCAGTTACTCCACAATGGGTGCAACTGGCAGCCATTACACTCGAGCTATTAGACTTAGACTTAGACAGAACTTGGGAAGACTCCCTCAGGAAATTAAGGTTACCAGAAGATACTGGAAAGGCAGCCGTCTCCACAGCGCCAGATCTGGGTTTGGTGCTCAGACAAGAAGGTAAATAGATACAATATGTTTGTCACAAAAGCAGTGCAGCCAGTAATGACCACATCCTCTTAGGTCCAAGCAATAGTGCCAGTCATCAGTCCTGGGAAAGTGTGTGTCCCACCTTACTTGATGAAAGGTCCTATCACCTGCTGGTCTCTAGAACTAGGAGAGTTCTTTTGTTGGATGTTAATAAAGGTAACTTTTAAATAGTCAAGATAGTAATTTTAATAATAAAATTATTGTCATACTGAAAGTAAAATATTTGTATCTTTTAGTGATGATTTGGATGCTGCTGAGCCACCATCCACTGTTTTTTTCCCTTGGTTAAAGTTTGTACATTAGTTGTTTGGGCCTGTATAGACTTTTTGGACTGTGTCTAATTGGATTGACTTAGGGGCACCTTTGCATGTTTTGTTTGTTTTTTATTTGGGCTTTGTTTGGCCATGCCATATTGATTTTATTTGTGTTTCCCAAACTGTATATTTATTATTGCTATTTGCACAACTCCAATTCAGCCAATCATATACTTGTCCTGTTTTAAATACAGCCCATCAATGAACTGTTTTGCCACATATAATATATTTATATAAGATTTTAGAACAACTAAAAAGGATGATTTTATATTGTGTTTAAAATGCACCTTTCGTAGTAGCAGTCAAGATGTTACGAGGCTGTTTGTTCAACAGAGTCACAGCTCTGAACAGCACAGACCTGCACACTGCTTCTGTTCTCGGAATGGGTCGAGTCAAATGACCAGAAGCTGCCTGCCTGTTTGAGTAATTGTGCTCATTTCTCACATAATGTAATAAGCTGAACAAAGGAGAAGGTTTTCCACAAACAATAATATTCCTCAGGAAACACAAAACATTACTTTTCAGTCTCTCTTCTACTCTGAGCCACGACGGACGCACATGCAGCTCAGAAGAGCTCTGAGTCCACACACAGGGCAGTCCCAGTGCCAGCCTGGCTGCTCTGTTCTGTGCTGTTTGTAGTTTAGCCAGATGTTTCTGAGCTGCACCTGACCACACCACAGAGCAGTAGTCCAGGTGAGACAGAACTAACAATTTAATCACCAAAATTCTAGAGGCTGAGGTCATGAAAGATCAAAATCTTTTAATACAAGACATATTTCTTCCCATATTTTTCACCACCGTATTTAGATGTTTTTCCCAGGATAGCTGCTCATCAAATGTTACTCCAAGGAGTTTCACCTCTTGAACCTGTTCTATGTCCATATCCTTTAGCACAATATCAAGTTTATCATCACATTTTTTATGCCTAGCTTTAAATAACATACACTTTGTCTTTGAAACATTCAAGGTTAGTCTGTTCTCATTGATCCAGGCAAGAAGCACCTGCAAATCCAACTGCAGTGTTTCTTTTAACTCTATTTTTGTTGCTGCAAAGTAAATTGAAGAATCATCTGCATATAGAGTTATGTTGCACCTTTTTAGGACAAATGGCATGTCATTAATAAAAATCGAGAAAAGCAATGGTCCTAGGCAACTGCCTTGTGGTACACCACGTTAACATCATGGTGAGCATTTCAAATGTACATTTCGTAATATCTGCAGTCTGTGCCTGCTCATGGCAGAAAAGGTACCGCTAACTCAACACACAAAACCATGGTCAACCTACTTGACACCTGCTTCAAAACCACATACCACAAAGTGTTAACTCAAAGAAAACAGTTTCTTTCAAGGACCTTCCCTTCCTTCAGCACAGAGAATTCAAGATACAGGGAGGACAGATTGCAGCCCAAGATGCAACAGCATCTCGAACAGTCAGGGACAGAGTCTATTCAAAACGTGCTGGGAATTATTAAGCCAGGTGCTTTCAAGGACATGTTCACCCGTAAAGACGAAATAACAATCTTTGAACTCAGGTCCCCTCTCATTGAGGCGGCCTGTACAAAACTGTTCCAGGAACTAATGTGTGCAAAACAGAATGAGCAGGAACGACCACAACAGTTCCTGTACCGAATTATTGGACTATAGCAGAAAATCCTCTTCCTCCAAGATCCAAAGTTCCTCCAAGACAGGACATTTGTCACGACCATACAGGAGGTCTTTCTGTGAAACACCCTACTGGTTTTCAAATGCACCAGCAGCTTATCAAAGGACCATCGAGAAAATGCTTCACACACTTAGGGATGAGTATTGTATCCCCCATGATGTCCTCTGCTTCTCCAGATCGTTTGACAAGCATGTCAATTTGATATGCTGAGTTGTTCAAGCCCTACAGCACCATGGAGTCAAGTTAAGACTGGAAAAGTGTGAATTATTTCGCAAGGAAGTGAAATATTGGTCGTTTGGTGTCTGCTGATGGGGTGAGAGTGGATCCTTAAGATGCGGAGGCAATACAGGCATTGAGGGAAAAATCTCCACAGACTGTAAGGGATGTAAAGAGACTACTAGGCTTTGTTAAATACTACAGTGTATACATATAGGAAGACCTCCGTATAAGCTAGTTGAGGTAAAGCCTAACTCACCACACCAAAATCTCTAAGAGCACAAGTGAAGATACTCCAGTACAATTGTACGAATTCCATGAGAAAAGTGGAGAAAAAGCATGGTTGAGGCACACTAGACAGCTAATGCTAGTCAACAGTCCAGCAGCAAAGGCAAACAATACTATGTGTTAGAATTTGGCTATAATTTCTCACTTGAGCATTGTATGCTATCACATGATATATGTAAATTACTGATTGTTTTATTCCTTTTATAACTACATTTTGTGTTAGTTTCCCTAATTTCCTTTCTCTCCTTTTCTTTCTCTGTTGTATCAGATCCACACCTTTAGGTCAACACAAACACACACCATTTGTTACCACATTCCAATGTCATCTGCATGAATTAGGACCTGGCCTTTTCATTAGCCAACAGGACTTGGTTGTGTCCAGTCCTCTGTTAACCCGATTCTTTAATTGGAAACCTGAGAATAAGCCAGAGTAGATCAAGAGTAAAAAATGGACATTTATTGGTTCACAGGTAAAGTATTTCAGCGCTGGGCTCTTCACAGACGAAAACC
Source organism: Menidia beryllina (assembly GCA_013363375.1). Classification (NCBI taxonomy): domain Eukaryota; kingdom Metazoa; phylum Chordata; class Actinopteri; order Atheriniformes; family Atherinopsidae; genus Menidia; species Menidia beryllina. The sequence continues at coordinate 17,770,879 of JABUIW010000019.1, forward strand.
TCTCTCTCAGGGTCTCAGTCGGCAAAGAGCCCTGAGATCTGGGTGGGATGGGTCTTTGTCTTCTGGGCTGGGCACACCCCTCAATAGGAGGACTGGACACAACAAACTCCTATTGGTTAGTTACTTCTAAGACTAACAAGCTGGGTCCTAATTCATGTTGATAACATTGGAAGGTGGTACCAAATGATGTGTGTGTGTGTGTGTGTTTGTGTTGACCTAAAGATGTGGATCTAATGCAACAGAAAAAGAAAAGGAGAGAAAGAAAAAGAGAGAGGAAAGAGTCTGTGGGCACAGCCAGAGACTTCAACACCAAATATGGTTATGAAAGAAAATAAAACAATCAGTAATCTATATAGATCATGTGATAGCATACTATGCTAAAGTCAGTATTTTTAGCCAAATCCTAACACCTCCTTTGAGTAGGTGGACGAAGACAAGGAGATAATGCCCTTCACACCCTGATCTCTGGGCTCTTGGCCGACTGAGACCCTGAGAGACAGGTTTTGTCTGTGAAGAGCCTTGCGCTGATATACTTTGCCTGTTAGCTAATGAATGTAATTTTCATGCTTTTGATCTACTCTGGTTTATTCTCAGGTTTCCAACTAAAGAATCGGGCTAACACTATGATAGGAGAATCAGGGCCGTGACTCTCCAGCAGGGAGACAGAGTTTTTTCCGCAATGAAGCTGAAAGAGGCCACTGTAAGATGAAGCCCTACTGGGAAGAGACCATCTATATAGTCAGAGAAAAGCTTTGTGATAATCCAGTAAACAAAGTTAGCGCAGAAGTGATTATGAAAGTGACCCAGGGGAGGAGGATGAAAGGCCATGGCCAAGGGAAACCCCGAGCATTGATACTGTACCACCTCTGGAAAGAGTTACCTGTGAAACACAAACCCATTCTGAGCAGATGAAAGTAATCTGTAGAGCCACAACTCCAGGTGAATCTGCATCTGAATGATTTTCTTTCATTTTGTGAGACACAAAATGAAAAGACAGCAGAATGTGACGTACCTCATCCTTGTGATTAGGAAAAGTTCTTCCAGGCTTATTATGTGACAAGTTGTATGATACAGATCCTTATCTGTGTGGTTTAATGGTTCGCTGATCTGTTGGTAATGCCTCGGGGCTCCAGTAAGGGGATTGTAAACTCATGATAGCATTTTTCCTTATGTTACTCTGGCTGTAAATGAATGGAAAAAACATTTTGTTGGATTTATTTGTTTAGTTTCTCGCTAACTCAGACTTGTAAGCTAGCAGACGGATACCTCGTGGCCACGCCGTGGAGTCTGAATGTTGACATTGGTGTTTAAGCTTGTTCCTGTTTCATATACTGTATATATATATATATATATATATATATATATATATATATATATATATATATATATATATATATATTTGTGTCTAGTTCATGTCATAACGACGAAAATGAATGAAGTCAAGTTAAAAATAAATTTCATTATTCAAATGTCCCATGATAACTTAGCTTGTTGAAAGTATAATTTACATGTTGTGTTTATTCAGTTAAAACAATAATTTGGATAATTTAGAACATGATGTTTGTGGTCCTAAAGCTGGGTGTGCGTATGTATACATTTGTCTGTTGTTTGTATGCATTGTTTCAAATAAGATTCAATACAGACGAGTGAAGGAAAGAGCCGCGTGTGTGTTTTCCTCATCCTTCTCCCGTTACTATTCCCCTTTTTAAGGGCACAACAATAACTCAGACAGGGAGGTAGTGGAGCCCAATAGTGGAGGTGTAGGTTGGGAGACGGGCACCCTGGCAAGATGTTGACTTGACCCTTGCTTCACCAACCAACCGACGAGCCCCCTGTCACTGCGAAAGCAGTAGAAACTCAGCCCACACTTTATAACTACTAATACCAACAGCCATACTTTTGTTTATTCCCATCAGCATCTATCATCCTGCCTACATATTTCTCAACCACTTATTCCGTCCTGTGTTACTGAATGATAATCCTGGCACGTTGAAACATGGGTGTTAAGCAATATTTTTGAAGAGTTAATTAGTTTACTGTTTGTATATTAGGAAGAGGCTGAATAAGCTGGTGAGGAAGGCCACTTCTGTCCTGGGCTGCCCTCTGGACTCAGTGGAGGAAGTGGCTGAGAGGAGAGTGTTGTCCAAACTGAGATCCATCATGGACAACACCTCTCACCCCTTGCATCGGACTGTAGAGGAGCTGAGCAGCTCTTTTAGTAAAAGACTCAGACACCCTGTGTGCAAAAAAGAGCGATATCGCAGGTCTTTCATCCCTGCTGCTACCAGACTGTACAACTCTGCACTTTAACAGCTGCTGTGCAATAGTGTTATATTTATTTATTGACCTGTGTAATATGTGTACTATGTTTGAGCCATCAATGATTGTATATATTTTTAATCACCCAAATCTCTATGCTGTGTTGCTTCCTTGTATATTTGCTTGCTTTTGCTGTACTTTATGCACCTTTTCCTCCTTTTAAATGCTAACCGATGTGTGACCAGTGAATTTCTCCACTGTGAGATCAATAAAGCTCTTATCTTATCTTATCTTATATTAGGTTTGTGCAGCTAATGAAAGATTAAATTACAGATAGCAAGTGTCGGAGCCACTTCTGTTTGTGGGAGTGTGTGCTACACCACAAAATTTTACACTTTCATATGTTTTCCAATTTATCTACTTATGGCAGCCTTAGCCACAGTGGGTGCCTCAACACACTTGCAGACCCAGGATTTCTTGTTATAATCTTTATTGGGCATATGTTTACACGTGCAAACGTGGGTTCTCGGAGCTGGACCCGGCTGGTTCCTGCTTTGGTGTTAATCCTCCCTCTAGGTCCAGCATGCTGCTGTTTAAACAAGGGGAGAGTGATCATCCAACTGATTCCAGGAGTGCTAATTCCCCTGGCATTGCCCCCCTGAGCCTTCCCCACACCTCCCCTCCTGCAGCTGAACACCACGTAACTCAAGGGATTTTGTTATTTCATACATATGGAAAGTGGGGTGTGTGCAGCACCAAGCTGAAATTTTGACACAGAGCTGACTGGATTTCGAGTTGTTTTAGTGGGGGAACCTTCCGCCCACTTTTCAGATGCAATCTGGACAACAAATGGAGCATGCTGTGTCTTGATTTCTGCTAACACTCTTTTTTACACATCAGTAGTTGCTAAGAATGGCTAATGGTTTATTTGTAAATCGCATTTCACGTACGTGAGTGTTACCAAGCAACATTAACATTGTGGCGAGTGTTTCAAGACATTTTGTAATCTCTACTATGCTCTGGGCGGCAGGCACAGACAATGCTGCATTACAAGTGTGTGGGTTTCTTTTACCTGTGTTGGTCCTTGCTACTACAAATTCCTGAATTGTGTCATCTCCCAGCTCAAAGGGGGTCTCTCCCTCTTTAACCACATAGATAAGGCTGTCATAATCAATTTAGAGGATATTCTCCTGAATTCGCTCCAGGCAGCTGTAAAGTTTCAAGCATGCATAAGCAGTGGTGAATGTAACGATAAAGACATTTTGTACCTTGTTGGGAGGAGAGATGCAGCGTTTGCTGTATTTTCACTGAACCATACACATTTCAGGGTTCAGAAAGTGGAAGTAGCTGACCGTGTATTTACCAGAGAACAGGAAGTTAAAAAATGAATCCGGGTCACAATCGATAGTGGTTTGAGACATTTCTCTGTGCAAATTTCCCCCAAAAGCTGTTCAAACACAGTTTTGCCACCTGTCTTTTAGCAGTGTTCGCCTAAATGTTGTTCTTATTCAGATGGATGCCCTGATTAAGTCTGTAATTTGCTACATACTCTTACCTGCCTTCCTTATCCGTCTCTTCAGCCAGGTAGCCTGAAGCTTCCTGCTTACCATTCAAAAAGGTCTGGATATTCCCTTCAAAAATTGAGCAGCTTTTTTATTAAAATACCAAACTTCTGTGATTTTTGCATAGCAAAACTCTGCAGCAAGAGGCTCCGTAGTGTTGGAACGGTTGAGATACCTGATCACACCTAATTGTGATTTTTAAAATTTCCATCCACTCACGCTCTCACAGAACCTTCAGATGAATGCTGTACACAGACTGCAACACCCTAGCTCTCTCAAGGGTGGTTGCGTGAAGATCTATAAATGAAACGCCCCTTAACGACATGTATGATGAGGCAGGAAGCAGGTGGGGAAAACGTAAAACTCCAAAGCAATCTTGGGACCATTTGCTTCTGCGTAGCCATCCCCGTACTTAGGTCCAATTTTCTTTCCCCTCGTTTATCGCGGGGGTTACGTTCCGAAAATGACCCGCGATAAGTGAAATCCGCGAAATAGAATACAGTGACTCACGTGTAGGCCGTTTCACTGCTCTTCAGACTGGGCCGCTGCATCCTGACTGCGCTCTGCAGTGTTCTCTTCTTCTGAAGCCCGCGGTGCAGGTGTGTTTGTTCGGGAGAAGAACATAGTGATAGGAAGCTGTTGTCGCTCTTTTTTCTTCTTTGCAAAAAGATCCTTGTACACCGACATGCCACCATCGATTACGTTGGAGAACTGTAATGAACGGCTCATCAAAGGGTCCCATTCCTCAGCTACTCGCTTAAGTTCAGTGGCCATTTGCACCATGGTTGCTAAGCGACCAAGCGTTAGTCCTTCCTCCTCATCTCTTGTGTCCTCTTCTCCCTCTTCTCTTTCATCGTCGCTTTGTGGCTTTGTCATTTCTGCCAGCTCTGCATCGGTCAGCGGCTGTGCGTCTCCATCAATCAGGGCGTTTATGTCATCCGGACTCATGTCATTAAAGCCGTCTCCTCCAATCTGTGTAGCCAGATTCACAGCTGTTTCTACGGCAGAGTGGTGGACCTCGTCAAGCGAGCCTCCGGTTGCGTTTTGCACTGCCTCTGGCCATAGTTTTTTCCAGCAGGCCTTCAGAGTTTCCGTTTTCATTTCCTGAATGGCCCTCTGAATGTTTTGGAGACACGATGCGATGGTGTATCCACGCCAGTAGTCCTTCAGTGAGAAATCTTGATCCGAGTCCATAGCGTCAACAAGATGTTGCAGGGTGTTGCGCGTATAGAGAGCCTTGAAAGCACGGATGACTCCTTGGTCCATGGGCTGAATCAGGGATGTAGTGTTTGGCGGCAGAAATTCGATTTGCACACCATCATATGCCAAATCATTACCGTGACCTCCGGCGTTGTCAAGGAGCAGAAGCACTTTAAAGTCCAGTCCCTTTCCTCTCAAATAACACTTGACCTCCGGGATGAAACAGTTTTTAAACCAATCCAGATTGAGCGCTTTTGTTATCCAAGCCTTTGCATTGTACATCCAGTAAACAGGCAAATCATCCTTAATTTTGTTTTTCAGCGCCCTGGGATTTTTAGACCTGTAAATCAGCCCTGGTTTAATCATGAAACCTGCGGAATTTCCGCACATAGCCAGGGTCAAACGGTCTTTGTGAACTTTAAATCCTGGGGCTTTGGCTTCTTCCTGCATGATGAAGGTGCGGGAGGGCATTCGTTTCCAAAATAAGGCAGTCTCATCCATGTTAAAAACTTGTTCGGGCTTATATCCCCCCTACTCAATGATCGCCTTGAATTTATTGTTCACGAAGGCTTCTGCCTCAGCGGTATCCGCAGACGCCATCTCACCGTGCAGACAAACATTTTTAAGTCCAAAGCGTTTCTTAAACTTTTCAAACCAGCCCTTGCTTGCATTAAATGCGCTTGGCACTTTGCCAGGAGCACTTGCTGGGGGCCTGGCATCCTCTCCCACTGTGTCAGCAGCACTTGCTGAGGGCCCGGCATCCTCTCCCTCTTCCCCGTCACTGACAGCAAAGTTTTCATACAGCATTCTCGCTTTTGTGCAGATAACGTTTGTATCCAGGGTTATGTTTTTTTTCCTGCAGTCATTAATCCACAGAGCTAATGCCGTCTCCATCCGTACCATGGTCTTCTTGCGGACAGTTACAACCCTTTTTGCATTCGTATTAAAATTGACTGCTGCTGTCGTCCTTATGTTTTTTTCCTCCTTCTTTATGTAACGAACGGAAGATTCATTGATTCCGTAATGGCGAGCAACGGCTGCATAGCTTTTACCTTCCCTTAGCATGTCCAGAAGTTTAACTTTATCTGAGATAGGGGCCGTTTGGGCCCATCCGCAGGTGCTTTTGTCGGTCCAGGCCGTTTCGTCCACATTATGGGTTTAGGAGATGTTCGAAATTACAAGATAATTTGGCCAACTTAATGTAAATTTGCCAAGCTGTTTTATGTACACATAACTGCACGAGACGACAAAATGATAGCACAATTCGTAGCATGTTTTGATACAAGAAGCGGGAGTGAGTTTTTAGCAAATCAGAATGCAGAGCACAATGCACCAAAAAAAAAAAAAAAGCATTATGAAAATCCGCGAAATAGCGAATCCGCGATAAGTGAACCGCGAAGTGGCGAGGGATCACTGTACTGGATATCTATTTCTGCCACATGCTACCCACTCCAGCCACTGGTTGGATGCATTCAAGAACGTCTTGCACTGATGCCTGTAGTCCACCGGTGTGGGGATAGCCAAAGTTTTAGGAGGAAGGAAATTGGTTACAAAAACCCTCATGCACGCAGAGGCGATTGTAATACAGGCACAACAGAAACAGATCCATGTGTGTCTCCTTAAAGAACTCTTCTTTGAATCTGATAAAGATCTTGAAATGAATCTCTACATATCTTTTTACAATAATAAAGAGCTTCATCTTCAGAGTTATAGGATCCCTTGTATGCCTCGCTGTTAAAGTGCTGCAGCTCTTGTGGTACTCACTGGTTCTACCACATTATAGCCCAGGGGAGGAAATGGCTCTGAATACTTGAGATACTGTTCAGAGGAGAAAAGCAGGGGAAAAAAAACTTTACAAAGCAATATTCAGAGAATTAGCGGCTATATGTGAAGTAGTATCATGTATTATTTGGAGTTATTATTCACTATTTATTATTAACCAGTCACAGGAGGGAGAAGGTGAGGAATAGGTAGTGGTGGATATGTCTGATGCTGTGCAGGGTTGTCTGAAATATCCTGATCCAGATTGCCGCCATGCTGTTGCCAGGCTGGTTGCTGGTGCAATGGGGGAAAGAGCAGGATTCTAAGGGCTTTGGTTTGAATAATTTTCCCCACTCCGGGTTTGAGAAGGTAGTACTTGTTCTAGTGAGAGTAAAGCATTATCATTGGAATCTTCATCTATAATCTTCCTCGGAATCAAAGGAAGATGGGGATAGGTTGACATACTGAACTGCGTGCTCAAGTGGTCTGAAGTAGTCTCGTATATGAATAGCCATTGGGATATTTCCCAGTTCATCCACACCTTTCTCAGTCTCATTCAAAACAGCGTGGCCCTCATGGTTATCCATATTTAAAGGGTTTTGACTTTAATTTGTAAGCACCTTGATGTCACCAGACAGGCCATGCAGCAGGGATCTTGATTTAGATTCAAGACTTAACCCCGTAATGCCAAATGTATCATATTTGATACATACGGTTTCTGAAATATTTTGCATATGACACCATTTGCATTATTTAATGGTAACAACTTTGCTCAAAATCCTATTGTACACAATCAGATACACCTGATAACAAGGGGTAGAAGACTACACAAAAAATAATCTTGACTTATCGCATAGTAATGAATTATTGATAGGAAAAATGTATTTCTGTTTTTTATTTTTACATATTTTGTTAAAAGGCCAAATAAGGAATTCAAACAAAAAAAAGTTATTTTCTGTTTTGTTTTATTCTTGGATCAGGCTTTATAGGGGTTAAAAAACTTTATTTATCCCGAGGGAAAATGCTGTGCAAAATGTACAATACAAAGGTGAAAAGAAATACAATCAAAATAGCGAGCAGTTATTTAAAATTAGAGATAAAAGCAATCAATTATCGGAGCGTAAAACACAACAAATAAGTAATAAACAGAAATAAAAAATGATAAAGTGATAAATCATAAAGTGATAAATCGTTTGTTTCAGGCCATAGTATATAGACTATTCCTGTCTCAGCCAGAAGTAGCTCAATTAAACAGTCTGATGACCACAGGAAGAGAGGACCTCCTCTGGTGTTCTGTGTTACACTGAGGGGTTATGAGTCTGTTGCTGAAGGTGCTTCTGCTTGAGGTCAGCACCTGTTGGAGAGGGTGAGTAATATTGTCCATGATATGCTCCAGGTTGCACAGCATCTTCCTCTCACACACCACAAACAAAGAGTCCAGTTGGACCTCCAATACGGAGTTAGCCATCTAGATGACCCTGCTGATCTTCTTGGCATCTGCTGCCCTCAGCCTGCTGCCCCAGCAGAATTCAGCACAGAAGATGCTGCTGGCTACTAACGAATGGTAAAACATCCACAGCAACAAAACACAGCAAACAGTTGGAAGCGGAAGAGGAATGAAAAGCACAGTAATGACTGAAACAGAAGCAACATAAAAGCAACAGAGGGCTCGTCCCTTCCCAGCAAGCCACATTTCAACAACAGGAGGTCATGCCTTTATAATCTCCATAGAACAGAAAACTTTCAGACAGGTGCCTTAATCAGAGCACAGACTCCCTGGCTCAATCATCCCTGTCAGGGGCAATAATTACATTACTCTCATCTTAATTAAAACTTGGTCTAATAATTGAGAGTCATAATTTACTTTGAAGGGACCGTATTGAGATGCATATTATTCTGACTTTCACTGCTGCAAGTCTGTAACGTTTCCCTTTTATCTATGTTCAGTTCTCCACTGAAAAAAATTTTGGCCTAAAGGGGGGGGGGGCTTCAATGGCAGCCAATTATCTCCTGATGCGGATAGTTCCAAACTGGACATTAGTGGAACACGTGCTTAGACAACCTTTCCAGGAAGCAAAGAAAATAGCTAAAAGTCAATCTATTGAGAGAAGGAACAATAAATAAAAAGGACAGGTGCTGAAGGCAGAGTGAATGCAAGGAGAGCTGACAAAGATGTGATAAAAATGTTCTAAAGATAATTTCAAATGGATGAGTAAATGCAGCAGTTTCTGGTTTGTTAACATTATTTATCTTTCATCTGTCTTACGCTTGGTAGAGTTTATGTTAATGAGCTGTCAATGAACTATGCTTATTATCATACACAAGATAGTGTGGATACATTCAGTTTCTTTTTTGTAGAGTTTCTCACAAGGATTTTGGAGTTGAAGGGCAATATAATTTTGTGCTACATATAAATGCTTTGCAAAGTTTTTCAACTAGTGTGTTCTGAAAAAGATGCACAAAGAATGGACATTTTTCTAACTTTTACAAATAAAATAAAAAATCCCTTCCAGACAACAGGTTAGAGGCGCCGTCTTTTCCCGTATTCATTTCCTAATCTTACAAATTACAGTTACCGGAACAGCTTTTTCCACACAGCTGTTATGTTCCCGAACTCTGCCTCCTGACATCTGAACAACAAAAACGGACTGTATATTCATAGCACTTTCATCTGTCAGCTCACTATTGTACATATTGTATGGATAATCTACATCTGTTTATAGTCTGTACATTTATAACCTGTATACAGTATACTTACAGTTATAGCATATTCATGGATATCATGTACTTGTTGCTTTGTACTATTACATGTGCAACGACAGCAAAGGCAAATTATCTTCTATTTTATTCTATACGATACTATTTTGGTTCAAACTGCCTTCAATTTTGTTTTTCCTTTTTCATGGGGGAAAACCACCTTGAAATGGTAATTTTCTAAGACACAGCAATAGTTTTGTATGCATGACCAACTGGGCAAGATAAAACTTTTATAGATAAAGGTTTTAAAAGATAAAACTTTTATCTTACCCAAGTTTATTTAACTGCCAGCTATCTAGGATGGGAAATATATTTGAAAAAAAAAAAAACTTGTCCTGATCAGCATCATGTGTAGCCTATGTGATGTGATGCTACCCCAGCTTCCACTGCTACAGCAGCAGCTAAAACGTAACCACGCAGACACAGGATCCAATTTAGCTGAGAAATAACTCACCCCTACTGTTCAGGGGCTGTGGCAGTCGTGCCACCGTGGGTATCTGACAGAGTCCCCCAGAGACCAGAAGTGGTGGTTCCAATGATTTATTTGAGCGTGTGTGCCACGCACAGATCCAGCAAAAGCACAGACGCCATACAGCTGTCGTTTTATGTCCAGTGCTTAGAATCTGTTAACGAAAGTGGTATGGTTTGAAGAAATATAAAAATGTAGGCAAAATGCTAATTTTAATTATGTTTATATGTCCTAGCATCGAAATTGGCATTGTCATCCATATACCTATTGACTTTTAAACATCTAATAGTTAACCACATCTTAAATATCTGGGGTAATCTTGACGCCCAGATGAATGAACCCCCCTTGCGAGTTCAATGTCAATTGGATTGAGTCTTTCTTCATCATTTAGAAACAAAATGGATGACTTGCCATGATTATTAATGTACCCAGAAAAAAACCCAAAGATTTGTATGTTTAATTAAATTTGTGAGACTTGTAGACAGCGTAGTCCAAAAAGAATGACGTTGTCTGCACAAACAGATTTGTATATAGTAAATAGTAAATAGTCTTTTATTTAGACACACACATGCACACGCGCACACACTTCGGAGCTGATCCAGGCTGCCTCCTGATCCACTGCCTGCTCCTCGTGTCTCCAAGTCGATTGCGCTACTGTTTTAAGTGGGGAGAGTGATTGGACAACTAATTCCTGGTGTGCTAATCACTTCCCCTGGCATTGCTCCCCTGAGCCTTCCCTACCCCTCTCTCTTGCAGCTGAGCACCACGCCACCTCCATATACCTCCACCGCCTGACTTATCCTAGGGAGTAGGAGCCATCCGGGCCTAACCCACCCATGGGAACGGGAGAGAAAGTCGCTCAAAACCCTGGCTTATGGACCACCATGAACTTAAACGGCTGTAAAGCCAGATACCAACGGGTGATCTGTGCGTTGGCATCCTTCATGCGGTGGAGCCACTGGAGGGGTCCAAGCAGGTAGAACTGCAGAGCATTGACTGCCCACCGAATGGTAACGAACCAGAGCGTTCGACACACTGCACCTGCTGGAACAGAACTCCCCCCAGCCCTCTGCCTGATGCATCAGACTGCAGGACAAAATGGAGAGAGAAGTTAGAAGTGTGTGAAGAAGAGGCTCCCTACAGAGGGTATGCTTTATCCTCTCCAGCAACACCTGGCACTGCTCCATCCACTGAACCGGATCTGAGGCACCCTTTCAGGTGAGGCCAGTCAAGTGGCTGGTTGGAAATAAATCGCCAGTAATAGCTGGCCAGCCCCCCAATAAACCTGCCCACACCAACAAAGTGGTACAGTATCTCCCTCCGTCCAACTGCACACTTATTTGGGGTGGTCGTGAGACCTGCCTGCCTCAGTGACTCGAGCACCGTGGTCACCCGCTTGAACATGCTCTGCCCAGGTGTTACTGCGGATGATAACATCATCCAGGTAGGTGGCAGCATATGCAGCATGTGAGCGCAGCACCTGGTCCATGAGGTGTGGAAACGTGGCTAGGGCCCCGAAACAACCTGAACAGAATTGTGATGAATTGGGACAACCCCCATGGAGCGGAGAAGACCATATTCTCCTTGGACTCCGAAGATAGGGGAATCTGCCAGTAGCCCAAGGTTAAATCCAGCATCATAAAAAAACGAACCGTACCTGTGCGATCCAGGAGTTCATTAACCTAGGACATAGGATAAGCGTCAAATTGTGAAACGCCATTCACCTTGTGGTAGTCTATACAGAACCGGATAGACCCATCGTTCTTGCCCATACTATATTTTTCTTCCCACATAACGAATTCCTACTGGCACCAGAGGGTATCTGTAAATATCCCCATGTACACACCTGATGTCCACCGACCCTGCCTCCCATAAAGCCATGGGTCAAATCAGGTTGTGAACTACGGACTAAGTGCAGTCCGAATCCACCACCGCCCGATGTGTTATCGGAACAGTGTACATCCTTCATGGACTGAGGGAGGGTGCTGGAGGGACGAAAACCCGAATCATCTGGCTCAACTCCATCAGCGGGCACTCACAGCAAAAATGGCCGGTGAAGAAACTGTAGGGGATGTAGCGTGGTTGGTGGCAGGGAGTGTGGTGAACAGACAGAGTCCCCATCAGGCGACTTAGCATGGAGGACACGGACGAGAGAGGTCAGCCCAATGCCTGAGGCTTTTATTATTCTTTCAACAGGTGGTGGTCACAATTAACCAGTTCACTGGATGTGTGCTGGGAGGACAAAGAAAAATGACATCATTAAACATAAAACAATAAAGGGTCCAAACAGCTTCCAAACACACAATATACATCCAGTGGTTGGCCAAAGAAACAAGGAAGTAAATCAAAGAACTCAAACTCACATTAACCAGAAGACACACACTGGAACTGGAAAGGTGGCAATGCTGTTTCAAAAGGGGTGAACCCTGGGCAAGCAGCAAACCTATAGCCTGCACAGGGTTTCCCGGCAGGGGCATGGGTGTGGTCGGGTGTGGCAGGCTAGCCCTGCCCACTGAAATGGGCACCCCATCTCTGCCACAAGAGGTAGCCAAAAGAGAGTATTGACACAGCCGCCCCGGAATTGGGATCAATTCCTCCCAGGAAAAGACTCGACTCTCAGCCATCGGTCAGGTCCGGGAGGACAATCAATTGTGAGACTGGTCTCGAGTAGGTTTGCTTCCCCACCTGGACTTCAGCAGATCAGACCCGGCCATCGCGGCCAGTAGTGACGGCAATGACTTGACCAATTGGCCAAGAGGCCCGAGGCAACTGGGGGTCAAGGACCAAAACAATCATCACTTCTCCCAGATTGGGGACATCCTTCTGCCATTTGCTCCTTGCTTGTAGATTTGGCAGGTAGTCTCTGACAAATCTTGTCCAGAAGTGGTCCGCCAACATCTGGCTATGACGCCACTTCCTGCGTCCAAGGAGGCTACTATTCGCGAACATAGCTTGGGGCAACGACGCATCCCGCCGCCTCATGAGGAGCAGATTGGGCGTGATCTGGGTCAGTGGCATCAGCAGAGGGGTATCCCAGAGGCTTAGAATTTAGGATTCCTTCGACATCACTTAAGATGGTTTGAAGGACTGTTTCTGGAACAACTTGGCTTCCCAGGACGACCTTCAGAGCATTCTTTACTGATCTGATTTCCCGTTCCCAGACTCCTCCAAAGTGTGGCGCTCCTGGAGGATTGAACTTGAAGGAGATCTGCTGGTTGGTCAGCTGTTCTTGAAGTCCCGGCTCCATTGCCTGGAAGGACTCCTGGAGTTCCCTGTCACCCGCTCGGAAGTTTGTTCCCCTATCGGCCAAGATTTCAAAGGGCTTGCCACGCCGTGAAATGAAACGACGAAGGGCCAACAGTAAAGGTGTCGGCATCTAAACTCTCCAGAAGGTCAAGATGTACACAACGGGTGGTTAAACATTTAAATATGATTCCCCATCGCTTCTCTGACTTGCGACCATGACGGATGGTGAATGGCCCAAAGCAATCTACCCCAGTGGACCAGAATGGCGGTTTAAACAGGCGCAGTCTTGCTGGAGGCAAATCAGCCATCTTGGGAATATCTGGAGAGGCTTTGCACTTCCGATATTCCATACAAACATGCTGGTGTTTGCGAATAGCTGGTTTTCCCCCTATTATCCAGTATTTGTGTCGCAACTCCCCAAAGACCTGCTCTGGCCCAGGATGGAGCGAGGATTCATCATAATGTTTGATGAGGAGCTGAGTCATGTGATGATTTGGATCAAGGATGATTGGGTGGATGGTGTCCAGATCCAGGTCCTGGGATCGGCGTAATCTCCCGCCTACTCTCAACAGTCCTACCTCAGGATCCAGCTCAGGTGAAAGTGAAAGGAGACGACTCTGTCTTGGGATATTCTTCCCTTTCAAGAGAGCTTCAAACTCATCAGGGAAACATGACTGTTGGGATTGTCTCAGGATCAGGGCTTTCGGAGATTCACTGGTGGGGACATCGGCAGTCTTGGAAATCATCTGCTCTGTTGCAGCAATCAAATCAGACCAGCTTTGGAACTGGGAAGCCTCCGGCAGGACAATAGGGGTAGTGGTAACATTCAAACACTGGGCAGCTTTCTTGAGTTCCACCTCTGTGTCTGACGGTGATGACTTGGAGGTGACAGCGAAAACAGGCCAACACTCCTCTGGTTCCCGGAGGAAAGGGGGTCCTCTGGTTGGGTTGGGCCAGCTCAGAGAGCCTTTTGCGTCGAGTCAGAGCATCTGCAGGGTTGTTTTGGCTGTCCACGTATCTCCAGTCATCAGGACTTGTTAGATCAACAAAAACTTTATAATGGCAAGATTCGGACTTCAACCAGGTAAGAGTGGTTTTTGAGTCACTCCATAGGATGGTGCGAGTGAAGTTGAGAGTGAGCTCAGAATGTAGTGTGGTAGCCAACTGGGCTCCGGTTAAGGCAGCACTCAACTCAAGTCGGGGCATGGACAGCTGTTTCTTCGGTGAAACTCTGGAGCGGGCCATGACAAAGGCTACGTGGAGAGGGCTCTGACCGTCCTTGACTCATAGATAAGCCACAGTGAATCTGGTGAAACATAGACTTTATATCACCACTGATGGCCACGGTGTGCTCACGGAAACGAAGAAGAACACCAAGGAGTGAAGGCCCCAGAGTTGGACCAGGCAAAAGGCGATGGTTCAAATTGAGGCCATTCCTCTGAAAGGAGCAGTTGAACACCAGCTGATGTTTCCCACTAGCTTGTTTGATGATGTGATGTGGCACATACCAGGATTCGGAGCCTGGTTCATCCTCCTCTGGATTCACTTTTTTCACATAGCCGGCATCTACTAGCTTCTGTATCTTCTCTTTATACACCTCAGCCAGCACTGGATCTCTTCTCAGTCTACGCTCCGTTCCCCGCAACATAGGGAGCAAGGTTCGAACAGAGGAAGTCAAGTGAGGTCCGTTGGGCACTCTGAGCAGTGGAGTAGCAACACGAGCGACCCCACCTATCTCAGTCACTGTGGTTTTCGCATCCAGCAAATCCAACGAATATTGGTCTTGTTTAGACCGGGTCACTTCCCTCTCCTTCCGGTGAGGAAAGGAATCCAACCTCCATAGCCTTTCCACGTCCTCCATCAACTCGGCAGTGATAGGACAGGACACAGTGTTACAGCGTGAGAACAACACCTGAGCGCTGGAAGCTGGTGAGGAAGGCAAGGCTGCTGTTGGGCCCTGTATGGCCCATCCTAAAGAAGTATGGATGGAAATAGGTGTCCCATAAGGACCGAAGCGGACCAGCTCCCTGGGTACCAACAAGTGGGAATGATCTAAACCAATCAGGATTAATGGCTGGGCACGGAAAAATCCAGGCAGAGGTATGCCTCGTAAGTGGGCATACACCCGTTGAAGGTCAGATGCAGGACAGCAATGCTCAGCCAGGTTGAGGACAGGGGCGGTGAAAGCATTGGTTATAGGAAACCTCTTCTTCCGGTCAAGAGGGGAGACATGGCAGGATACAACCTCACCAGTCACGGGTATCACCTCATGCCTTACTGTCCTGAGGTTGAGAGTTTCTGTGGGTCCTTCCAAGTTTAATTGGCTCACAGCTGTGGTCAATATGATGGTTCTTTCTGAGCCATCATCGACGATAGCGTATGTTTTCAGCCTCTGTTGGCCATTCAGCAAGAGGACTGGGACTATTTTCAACATTACGCGAGGAGATCGGTTGGGTTGGTCAATATACAGAGCATCTCTGATAACAGGTGGGGTAGTGACAAGCAGTGAATGAGTCGCCTTGGAAGCTGCTGATGAAGGACCTGGTGAACGCGATGGTCTCTTGGACAACTGCTGTGCAAGGCTGTGCAAGACGGTGAGATGCAGTTTGTTGCACACACTACAGGGCTTCTTGAGGGTACATTTGTCAACAGCATGGCAACGGGCACAACAGCGGTTATTCTTTTCTATCCAGCCCTTCAGCTCCGATGGACTGAACTTGATTTCTGGACATGTTCCTAGAAAATGTTCCCTGCTGTTACAGTAGGGGCAGAAAGGTATGAATTTCCCTCTACCAGAGGACACAATGGTGCCTTTCCCCCTCACAAGCGGGTCCGGTTCAGTGTTCGGAGTGGCGGTATTCTGATACATCATAGCAGGGGTTTCCTTCTTCAGACTCCTGGACGTCGAATCTCGTCTCTCAGTTGGAGCATGATATGAAACTTTTTGGGCAATGCTCTTGGCCCGAGCTTTAATCTGGAGCCATGCAGAGAACTCCTCGAGGGTGTACGTTTGGTCTGAGCCCTCCTTCAGAATGCCGCGGAGCAAACAGTGCTCAAAGAAAGCATCTCGGTATTGAAGGGGGAGCTTGGTGAGTAAGCGGTCGACATGGGAACCACACCACAATTCACTTCCCCCCACACCCTCTACAGAACGCAGCATGCCAACTAGTGAGTGTACAGAAAGAGAAAAGACCTGGAAAGCTCTACTATCACCATACCTAATAGAGGATGTTGGCTATTTCACCCTGGACCAACTGTCGGGGTTGACCATACCTTGCTTTCAAGGCACCAAGAGCAGAGGTGTAAGGAGTTGAGGCATGCATGTAGGACTTCGCTAACTTGGATGCACTTGGCAGCTTCAAGTGGTCCATCAGGACTTGGAACTTGTACTGTTCTGAAAAGGCGAGCATGGATATCTAACAGATTCTCCAATGCCATGGTAAGCAGAACAAAGTCACTCTCTTTACCACTCTCGAAATATGGCAGCTTCGGTCTCGGGATTCCAAAGGCTGTTGCTACCAGCAACTCCATGATGTGCACACCTTCTGCTGCCCCATCAGAGAGTTTTGGTAGGGGAAAAGGTAAGGCATTGGTATCAGCCGGATCTGGAGGTCTCGGACCTCTGACAGGACGTGGCCGGTCTGAACGATGTTGCGGATGGACAGGTGCGAAGGAGTTGCATTCTCAGAGCTTAGAGGTGCTGGTTGATTCTGTGACGGTGAAGGCCCAGACGCAGAGATAGTTGGCTGACTGGCAACTGGAGGTAAGGGTTGACTGATGAGGCCAGCTCTCGACGGAGTCAACAGACCTGGAGTGGAGATTGGTTGTGGAGGAGGAGCCATGGGCTGCGCCACCTCCAGTCGAGCCGCTTCTGGCTGTTCTGGAAACAATTCAGCTGATCCTGTGGGATCTTGCAGTCTTGAACTCATGGTTAATGGTGCAAACACATGTGGCGGATGAGGGACCTCAGCTGGAATCGGTGGTGTCGGTGCCTGGCTCATGGTTGCCCCCGTATCCTCGGCAAAGGAAGTTATCAGCTTTGCCTCCTCTAGCTCCCTCTGCGCCCTGCGCAGCCTCCTTTGCATGGTGAGGCTACGAGTCAACTTCTCCCGCTCCTTCATAGCCACCTGTGCTTGCCAGTCTAACACGTTAGCTCTTTCGTCGATGTCTCGGTCCTCTTGTATCTGTCTCTGGATCTCCTGCAGCTCTCCAAGTTTCCTCTTCTCCTCGACAACGGCTGTCTGCAGGGCGGTGAGCTCCACCTGGCGGCCTTTCCGCGAGCGTCGCGAGCTCTGGCTGCCATACGTGTAGGTATAAGAGGAGGTGATGGTACTCTGTTTTACTACGCGGCCCTCACCTCTGGTTGTGTTGTGTCCCACTCCACCTCCTGCAGGTGGACGTGGTTGCGAAGGTTGTGAAGAAGGCAAGCTAGATGGGGCATAATCATGGGTGAGCTCTTCTGCTGGCTCATCCTGTCTTTGTCCTTCCTCCCCTTCCTCTTTTCCTTGATCCAGTTCCGGGTGTCCAGACTGTGGAGAAGAAGCTTCTTGTGGGGGAGGTATTTCAGACACTGGAGAGTCAGGAGCTGCTGAAAGAGGACGTGTTCCAGATGTCTGGGTGTCAAGAGTGGGCACACGGGTAGTCCGTCCATCTTTGGCAGAAAAGCCATATCGGGCTGGTGGGTGCCTCTCTCGCACGGGTCTGGAAGAGGCCTCCGGTGCAGGTGCTGACCTCACTGAATGAGCATGTTGCCTTGCCTCTCCTCCCTCTGGTGGCTCCATACCTCTGTCTGCCGTGGTATCACTCCGTCAGGTCTCCGGCTCGAAGGACCATTGAAGAAACTGTAGGGGATGTAGCATGGTTGGTGGCAGGGAGTGTGGTGAACAGACAGAGTCCCTATCGGGCGACTTAGCATGGAGGACACGGACGAGAGAGGTCAGCCCAATGCCTGAGGCTTTTATTATTCTTTCAACAGGTGGTGGTCACAATTAACCAGTTCACTGGATGTGTGCTGGGAGGACAAAGAAAAATGACATCATTAAACATAAAACAATAAAGGGTCCAAACACACAATATACATCCAGTGGTTGGCCAAAGAAACAAGGATGTAAATCGAAGAACTCAAACTCATGTTAACCAGAAGACACACACTGGAACTGGAAAGGTGGCAATGGTTATGGTGATCAACTTCCAGCATTTGGACCAGCGTGGTAAACGGCTTCTTTCTTTGTTCGTTGGTGCCAGGATAGTCTTAAAACTTATATTGTAGGAAGGCCAAAGCAGTTAATAGAGGAAAATAGGAACAATCCCAGGTTTCTTTTCAGCACTGTAGCCAGGCTGACAGAAAGGCAAAGCTCTATCAAGCCAAGTATTCCCATAGCTATCACTAGCCACAACTTCATTCTAGCTATTAGAAGCAAAATCCACCAAGATTTGCCCTCAACTGGCACCGACTTATCTCCAAACTCAGGAACCTTAAATAAAACCGGTTCTATTTTTTGACTGCTTTGCTTCCCTTAATATTTACCAACTAACTTTAATAATTTCTTCAATCAAACCATCAACCTGCCTCTTAGACCCCATCCTGACTAGGCTGCTTAAAGAATTCTTACCCTTAGTCAGTCAATCCCTACAACTGCTGAATGCATTGTTGTAGTTAAACTTTGTCCTAGCGTACAGTGTTCTCAATGTTTTTGTTTCTTCCAAGCGTACACTGCAATCCTGCAGCCTTCTTCGGCTCCCTACCCACACTTTCTCTGCCTCCTGCTGCCCGTGATCTGCAGGTCTCTGGTGGTCTCCTTTTCCTTTTGCAGTATCTGAAAATAAATAATGGTGTGCTCAACTCCATATCAGACTGTCAGGGGTTTGGTTCTGCCTTATTTTCATAAAAAAAGATCTGATCTGTTGAACGCTGACATATGCCAGGGTCAACTCCCCACCAGTCAGACACAGTATCCTTTGTGCAGCGCCTGGGAATAACATCAGTCATTTAAATTTGGGATCTCCTCCTCCTGTTCATTCTATTCCTTAAAAAAAACTTCTCTGCTGCTTTCATTGAACTGAAGTGTATATTTTTGCACTTCCGATTCACTCGCGCCATTGCTAGAAATGCCAGGGTGTATTCAACATGGCAATCCTGCAACTTTTTTTGTATGGCAGTGAAAGCCTTGCTCTTTTCCACCTGCTATTTAGTCACATCAGGAAACACTGACAGCTGACATCATCATCACCCATCAAAAGATTAAAAAAGCTTTATTTATCCTGAGGGAAATTGCTGCGCAACACTTGGGATACAAGGTGAAAATAAATACTACGGTAGTTAGCAATTGTTTAAAGCAAGCAGTGATCTAATATAGCAGCATAAAAAGGAACAAAAAAGTATTAAGCAGATAAATGAAAAATGATAACGTGACAAATTGTGACAAGTGTTTTAGTTTAGGACAATGTGTCTAGACTGTTCCTGTCTTGGCCAGAGGTAGCCAAACCCACGCTTCATCTTCGTGTGGCCACATAAGTCTATCCCTTGCTGAGTGCCTCAGGAACAGAATTAGCGCTGGCCTAGGGGCTTGGTTTGGTTTGGGAAACGGCATGAAGGCCTGGTGGATTCGCTCAATCTCAAACTCGCCATCATCATGAACTCCAAGCTCCTCGGTCAGCATCTTACAAATGGCTGTTTCATACTACTCATTTTTACAACTTCAACTTTCAAGACAAACTCACCAGATTAGGTTTAGGTGGCGTTTCTTTATGTTCTTCTTTGAAGTTTTATAGTCTGCGAACCTATAACTATACCTCAATGAATGAGGATGACACAGAATAAAAGCACCTTAAACAAGAAGTGACAATATACCAGGCCCACTGGGCCAAGGGCATCCAAGCATTGACCAGGCATGGGACCCAAGGCCTGAAAGCCCAAGCACTCCCAGCAGAAGGCCCGCCCAATACCCAAGAGGAACGGGAAGCCCGAGCTCCATTCCAGCACGTTCCAGCACGCAACCCCAGCAAAGTGCCTCAAAGTGCAATCAGACGAGTGCAATAACAAGCACCGAGGAGAGTAAAGCAGAAGGCCTGATAGGCCCCAAGAGCAACCACCAACCCACCACCATGCCAGCAAGTCCAAGGCAGCCTACTACTTCTTTTATTGCTCATAGATACATTTAGTAAATGTCAAGTTCATGTAATTACAGTATGATATATGAAGATAGCATTGAAAACAACTTAATTGAGGTTGACTTGGATTTTATGCCCACTTTGCCTGCAGTGAAAAACCCTCTCACCATTTTGTGCTTAATAATGCTACCATGTATTTAGACAAAAATATAACATTGACTGAATATTTTAAACTTCTACTGGTCTGTCCCATTCTGTTCATCTCTAGTTTAATACAGATCCAAGGCCCCCATTGAGTCACTTGTTTTGGGTTTGAAGGTGTGGTTTTGTTCTGGAAAACATTTTATTCAAAGGAATTTTCTAAATTTTTAGCCATTTCAGATGGGCACGCTCTGTGAGATGGAGATTTAAAAAAAAGACACATGAGGTAAATTTACATAACTGCTGCCTCCTTAATCCTCATAACATTGAGGACACATTTTTCAGGTCTATGCTCCACTTGCTTAACTTATGCCTCACCTCTTCATCCCTAATGTGTTTCTGTGTGTTTACTCTATTGCAGCAGGGTTAAAAATGAGATCTTGTCATTTAATATCCAATAATCTTTCTCAAAAAGTAAAAAAAAATCTTTTCACTGGATTCTTTTTTTTGTACTTTTCACTCCACTTAATGTGAAATAAAAAAAATCAAAGTAGACTGCTTCTACTATCTTCAATCTGTGGGGGAGAGTTTGAGAGAGCACGGAGAGATACACCTGAACAGGATAACACAAGCCATGAGACCAACATCTTCTCCACATGGGATGCCTGTTTGACAAGCTATGATACACAGTTCTCTACCTCTTCTGCTTTTAGTATTTCTGCTAAACTATTTTGGGTGATAATTAATCACACTGACCATTTTCATGATGCCTGAACACATGAAATGAAAGTTTCTGAGGTCTGTTTAAAACAATTAATCTAAATATATCCAAGATGGTGTATTTTCTACAGTTGTTCTTTACATTGCTTGTCAAGAGAAACCACTTGTTTTTTCACTGGAGAATTCAAATTGCTTGAAAAATAACTTATTTAATAGGTTTGATCCATTGTGGCCTAATTAAAAATGATGTATTTCATCCTGTCAAACATAGTTATTCTGACCAGTTCAATCAATCCGAATGCCCAGCAGAAGGTTACTAACAGACACGTGTTTAATTGAAATACAAATAGTTGTGAACTTCTAAAGTTCTTTATGGAAGAGTGGAACAGGGATCAGATAGGCTTATAATTTAGACATACATTTCACAAGGGAGAGACAAGAAAAAAGGTTATACTTATTAACCTTTCAGGTTGGCTCATGAACTAAGTCGTAATTGATGACCAGGGTTATGAAGTCGAAATGATTTCTCTTGGAAGCTGAGATGAAAGGTTAAACTATACACATTAATTGCTCAACGAGGTAATTTATTCACAGCCTTTTAGGCCTTGGGCAGCATAGTGACAGTGTAGAAAGAGGAAATGGAGGAAATTATGCTGACCAGATGTTTAAAGTGCCTGCTATTCATGAAAAGTCTGTTATTCAATCTAACAAAGAAAAGCAAGATTTTGTATAATCATATACCTTAGAAAACAGACAATCTTTGCTAGGGATGAACTGGCAAGCACCTGGGGCATAGACTGTGTCAACGCACATAATGTAATGCATAATTAAATAAATACATATATGCATGCATTTATGTATAAAGGATTTGGACCACAGACTGTGAGAGGGGATTTGAAACACCAACTAAACCTAGTTCATGGAACAGTGGGGCAGTTCTTTACCTTTACAGAGATACTAGGAGGGTCATGGGAGTTTGACTATCCAGTCTTTTGGATTTTAATAAAAAAATTAAATCAATAGCTCTCTAAAGATAAGAGATTTGTCCCCAAAAACTTTTAGTGAGCATAATTATATGAACAACTAAAAGAACAGTTAAAAGCAAGTATAAAAGTTTTACACACAATTAAATTCTATAATATCATCGAATGACAGCAATTTTGTCACTCACTCATTTTTAACAAACTTTAAACAAGATGGTTGTTTTTATTTGTGAATCAACTTTAACTCATTGGCTGCCAAAGACGTCTATAGACGTCAATTCAAATACAACCGTTGACTGCCAAAGACGTCTATAGACGTCTTTTATGTTTTTCAACGAGAGTGGCTGGGGGACGATCTGCTAAAGCTTGTCCGTAAATATCAGGCTTCTAGACAGAGTATGTAGTAACAAATTGACCCGCCAGGTGGCAGTGCCACTTTTGATGGGAGATGAGCATAGACTGTAGGCCAATAAGTAAAAGGGCTTCGGCACAGGATGCCGAAGCCTTCCCGGCTTCAGTATCATAAACTCTGACAGTACCTGTCAAATGCTGTGGAACGATTGACAACAGGTGTCAGTGGACCCGGACGGTGTTTATGTAAAGACCTGTCCATTTAAGACAGATTGAAATCTTTTTTTCCCTTTGAGAGATATGAGAGAACATGTCGCCGGTGAGACGCAAGTCGAGGAAGTTAAGGCAGCTCACACTCAAACAGAGTTTGTGTCGCAGTAATCGCAGTAGTTGGGTTGGTGTCCCGATCGTGGGAAATGAAGGAGATAAACCTGGGCCAAGCGGAGAGAGTAGGCCTAGCTCACGGCGTGGTTCAGAACTATTTACATAAATGTATTTGAGAATAAATTATTTTGTAATTTAAAACCATTTCTATATGTTGTTTTTGCCGTTTTATAGAAGGATACAACTTTTAAGATGTTTTGGGTGTCACTAAAGCCAAAAAAATAGCATTAAAGACACTTAACTGCTTGAACTGTATCTTTTAACAAATAGCTTGTTTTTCCATTTATTGGTCAAAAACTGGTGTTTTTGTTGAAACCAACCTATGTTCTACTGCTTATTACTAAAGAACGGAATAAGGTAGAAACAAATTTTCTTGTCCTGATGAAAGAACAGAGTCCGCGCTTTCCTTTGGTGTGTTCGGTGTTTACATAGTCATAGCACAAACTATTCGGCGGCTCTTGAAAAATCAGTCAAAATGCTAAAAAAACTCAGTATGGGACTCTGTTCTGAAAATAGCTGGCAGTCAATGAGTTAAGAATAAAATTAAATGAACTAAAAGAATAATTTTTTATTTAATCTTTCACAAACCAACTTCGTTACTGTTGAACATAACAGATATTTTTAGATATATTTAATATAGTTTAACATGTAACTTCCAAAAAAGTTTGGACAAAACAGCAATTGAAAAGTCTTTATCTTCCAACTTACTTTTTATCCAAAATGGGCTAAAGTAATGTAATCTGAGAGCCATTTGAATTGGTTTTCCATTAAATTTGACAAAAAGAAATCTGTGTTTTCAAAGTGTCTCAAAATCATAAACAACCCCAAAGGCATATCTGTATTCTGTGTAAACTGTCAAAGACTTACCAACTGCCTTTCTATAGGCCCCAGTGAGAATAATCAACTCTACTGCTTAAGCAGAAGCGTTTCTTGATTAAGCTAAATATGCGATTGTCATGAGAGGTTAAGACAGCAAAACCAAAACAGTTAGTGCCTGTAGCAGGATCACGTGATGCTGATCTGCAAAGAATCCTGTCTGTATTAG
Organism: Menidia beryllina; assembly: GCA_013363375.1. Taxonomy (NCBI): domain Eukaryota; kingdom Metazoa; phylum Chordata; class Actinopteri; order Atheriniformes; family Atherinopsidae; genus Menidia; species Menidia beryllina. The sequence continues at coordinate 17,794,867 of JABUIW010000019.1, forward strand.
AGGGGTGTCAGACAAATCTGACATTGGAGTGCGAAGCTCCAGAACTACTGCGCATTCATATGATCCACCATCATCTCTGTGGGAGTAGCATGGTTTAAAACATTACAACGCTTTACAGTGACATTTGCCACGCCAAGAAACACAAAAGTGTGTCTGTGCCAGTGTGCAGCAGACAGGTGTGGAATTTTATTCTCAAGAAGAATGATGGCACAAAAATGGGATCAAATCATCAAATCAGTGTAGCCCTCAATGTCAGGTGATGTTAAAAGAGCTTATTTGGATTTGAAATGCCACGTGCAGGCGCAGTTTTAAAAGCCAATTTTGGGTGAAGCTGACTCTGCCTCAGTCAGGAAGTAGACCGAGGAGGCGCTCTACCCCCAGTGAGGCCTTTTCCATGGATGAAAGAACCTGTAGGTCGTTAAAATAGTAGTCTGAAATGAAGGTCCTAGAGTAAAATGTCATGCCCCAGAATTACATAAGCTTCTAATTTGTGACTCGTTTAGGGATGTTTGGAACTGCCAAAAAAAAATTCATGAACAGGGAACATCCATCGATCCATCCATCCATCCATCCATCCATTATTCCTTAATGGGGTCGCAGGGGGAGCTGGAGCCTATCCCAGTTGTCAATGGGCGAGAGGCGGGGTACACCCTGATGTCCACTAGTCCATTGCAGGGCCACAGAGAGACATACAAGGACAAACAACCACACACCGTCACACTCATACTCACTCCGAAGGGTAATTTTTGAATGTCCAATCAACCTAACATGCAGGTTTTTGCAAGGTCCTGGCTCCCCTAGGACTCGAACTCGAGCCTCACTCTTGCTGTGAGGCGATGGCGCTGACCACCACACCACCGTGCTGCCCACAGGGAACACCTGTCTCTTAAAATCACATGACCCAAAAAAAAAAGAAAATGAATGCCCTCCAAAATTTTCAATTTTTTTTTTGCTCGCTTCATGGGTTGCACAAGAGGATGTCAGTAACATATTGCAATATAACAGTTCGAGAGGGTCAAGACTGGCTTTTAGACCTGCAATGGAAAACTAAAATCTAAAATTGTCTCTCAAGATGAACAGGAACAGAGGGGAGAAAAAATGCACCCAGACAAGCCCTATTTTGGATGAAAACTGCATCTGATGGAATTTGAGACTAAATATGTTGGGGCCACTGGGTGGTCTGCTGAAACTTTGTGTGTGTCCTACCTTTCTCCTCCTCAGGGTGTGTTTTGGCAAGGCGAACCTTTAGCCGGTACCAATTGCTGCAATCAGGAGGAAGTATTTATAGGGACAGGTTCTCCGGGGTTGACGCCAGTTGGTTCAATTCTATGCTGTGGTAACTAACCAGTTGGCTCAACAGTTCCAGTGAGTACCTGTTGTCCAGAGCGAAAAATGTTACTTTTTGTCCTCCTTCATTCGTGCGAGTTTCCTCTAAGTCAGTCCTCCTAGCAGCTTCTAGATTCCTCCCCGGAGTGTTTCCACCCTCCGTCATCCTGTCTGGATTGGACAGATGAGAAACTGTCCTCCTCGAGCCACTCACTCCCTTTCAGGCTTCATTCCTGTGGACTCACGCCTGTGAGCTCTCCGTTGATCCTACTGAGAACTTCCTCTGTTCTTGAACATCCACGTATGCCATCATGATTCTGAAGTGAAAATCAAACTTTTAACTTCACCTCCGTCTGGATAGTAATTTGTGCCTGCACCAGAGTCAGTCCATTGATCATGACTGAACCAGCTGGCCGAAATGCCTCTGCGGCACAATTATGATCTGCACTGTCAGAACTAGGAGCCCTCCTTGACGGACACGACTTGGCTATCTCGAATATGATGCAACAACAAACCTAAATTATCCAGACCCTCAACCAACTAGTTCAGCAAATGCAGGAACTGAATACACACCTTTTCACTCCCCCAACTAAACTTCCCCCTTCTGTTGATTCCACAGATTCCTCCAGGGCCTCCATGTCCAGGGACGCAGTTTTTTCGACTCCAGAGCCATTTGCTGAAGAAATGCTAGGACTTTGTCCTACAGTCGTTCTCAGATGACGCAAGTAAGATTTCATATGTAATTTGCCTGCTCAAAGATAAGGCTGTGAGGTGGGCTAAAGCAATTTTTTTTAACCAAAATTTAGGTATACTCTTTCAGAGAGTTTTTCAATTTATTCGAGCAAACATTTAGCTTGTATGCTAGCAAAGAAGCAGCAGCAAATTGACCGTGAACCCTCAAACAAGGAAACAGCTGATGGCCATAGAGTGGCCATAGATTTCTGCACACTGGCTGCTGAATCTGGCTCAAACATGACTGCCCTCAAAGGGCGTTTCAGCATTCCCTAAATGACAAGTTAATTTGGAACTTCCATCTCACCTTTGGGTCCACTGTATTTTTTAAACCTGTCTCTTCCAGACCTTTGTGTGTCTGTAATTGCTTTGCCCTACTCTGTTCAAATGATAGATTTGGTCAGGGTAAGACTTTTTGCTCTTTCTGTTATTTTTTTTTAGATTCAGTGAACAGTGTTGAGACCCAACCCAGGCAGCTGCCCAAAAGCGCCACATCTGTTAGAAGCCATTAAAGTAGTAGTCCCATGCCTTCTGCTTTACCATCTCCACACATCAACATAAAATAAAAATAGAAAATAAGAAACTGTCCGGAAACACTTTAGGTGAGCTGCAAATAAAATGCCACCTGGGTTGCTTTCAATAGTTACAAGTGGTAAGAAGTCCTCAATGTCTGACAGATGGCAGTTTGTTTGAGTACTTGTGGATTATATGAAAAAAATATGAAGCAAACCCCACAAGGACACAGTGCCTCATTGGACAATACTCAAAATAATTTGCTGATACCTTGGAATGACGGGAAGCCAATGATACCTGGAGGCTATGAATCACTTCTAAACCAGGTTCTCGAGCGCATGGTGCATTTGAACAGGAACAACACCCTTGTTTAACATAGTATATCAAACAATACTACAGGGCTATACCAGCCTCAGGGCTGGCAGACTGCTATGGCTACACAAGATACCACAGAGGAAACTGAAGAAATCCCTGAAGGCCTGAGACAAAAGATGACAAATTTACATGATGGTCTTGCAGGTGCAGGAAGGGGAGAAATGCAAAACTTGATGGAAACAACTTATCTGCAGCACAAAAGGATCAAATGTACACCAGCTGTCACTGTGGAGGACATTCATAGTAAGTGGCCCTGTTTGTTTCTGCCAAGGAGCATGCACACACACTTCAAGTTCCTCACAGACATTCAGATCCTGAGAGTAATGGAGGCATTTCCTGAAGACAACGGCGAAATTATGGAATTCTTCAAGGCAAATCCCAGCAATGATGAATGTGAAGAAAGTCCTGTCCCTGGAATAAACTGCAACATTTCCCTACCTTCAGGACCTACTGATGGCACATTTCAAATAGAATAGAGATGCCCTTTTTTTTCCATGCAAATGTAAGTATAACTGTTGTCGTCAACTTTGAATACAAAACTTTCCAGCGAAAAATGTTCCAGGTTAATATGAAGGACTTGGATTTATCGGCTAGTATTCCATGTAATAAAAAAATACATAATAATAATAATAATAATAATAATAATAATAATAATAATAATAAT
>JABUIW010000019.1:17798486-17812997 GCA_013363375.1 Menidia beryllina
ATAATAATAATAATAATAATAATAATAATAATAATAATAATAATAATAATAATAATAATAATAATAATAATTTCAATGACGTGCAGTGAGGTTTACGTTGGTGAGGCACTGAGTTAATCAGAATCAGATTTACAACGCAACAGAGTGTATTTTTCTCCATTTGACCATAAAGTTCGGCCCAATTTGTGGCACCGGCAGCTAGTAGCGATACCCCAAACTGCCTGCTTTCCTTTCCAGTTGGCAGGAATTACCACATTGCTGCAGGACCATTATCTACCTCATGGACACACGCACACACAGAATGACAATAGAGAGATTCATTCAGAAACTCAAAACTTATGGAGAAATAAAATGATGGAAATTCTATTACCATCGAGTGTAGAAGTGTGGACTTTTTCAAAATAAGGTGAGGCTCTACTTCCCCTGCTAATCCTGATCACACATCACTGATATCTGTAAAGTGATCACGTTGCTTCTTACCTAACAATTTTCACTTGCCAATAATTGCATTCTTATTGTCAAAACCATTTGTACTGTTAGGGTTAGGTGGCAAATTAGTGGAACTTATAAATTGTATGTCAATGGTGACAGGTAAATGGATAGTCTTTTTCTAGCTGACCACTCAAAGCATAATTGCACAACATGTGATATTTTCTTAGTTAATACATTCACATTTGAACAGTTCTTAAATATATTAAATATGGTATACTGTGAGAAAAACAGCTCTTACAAATATTGGGTAGCTGTTTGATTAATAAAGCAGTACAGATACTGGCAAAGTCATACACTAAAAGAAAGAAAATTTAAGGAAAATAATTACATTCAATTCAAATTTGTTTTCAATTAAATTTTATTTACATAGTGCCAAATCGCAACAACAGTTATCTCACCACGCTTTCTAAAAAGTCCAATCTCCATCAGGTTTGAGTACAAGATCTCTCTCCTCACTCATCAATGACAGAAAGACAAATCATTTACAGATGTGATCCTCCCTCTCAAAGAACTGATCCAAAATCCTCAACTACATTCCAAAAACAACTTAAAAAAAGGTTAAAAACTTTTTAAATAAAAAAAAACTTCAGTGCTTATTTATAAAGGAAGAAAAATAGCCTATGGATATTGAGGGAAAGTCATAGTTTTAATCACTTTATCTATTTAAACTTTAATTACAATTTTTTATTCAAGCTAAAGCCACACATTTAGCTGTGACTGTTGAAAGTTGGCAGCAGGTCATTTCTGATGGAAATCACTCAGTACAATGGATTGTTGAGCAGTGTGGAATTTGATCAACTATGTTGTGGGATTTCTCCACTAAGACAAATAATGTTGTTTGTATTTAACCAAGTTAACGTTTTTTCTTAGCAATTGATATTGAAAACCTTGTTTTTCAACTATTTATTACGCCTGACAGTAAAAACAAATCACTTTGATTTTGTTAAGCTCTAACTATCCTGAAGGATATTGAAGATGAACTGGATAAAAAGAAATATCCTAATACGCTTTCCTTCCAAAAGAGTAGAGAGCATAGCTTCTTGACTAATCAAATGCCCACCTTTATCTTGCATCAATAAAATTTGTACCAAATTTGTAATCATTCTGTTTTCTTATTATGAGAAACTTAACAAAATGTGTTCAATAAACACCTTAGTATATTGGGAAAATGACACCAGAGAGGCAGACTAGGGGGCTTAAGAGCCAAGATATATGTAATTATGTTTTTGGACCCAAATAATATCTTGCTCTGTTCTAGACTCTGCCTCTAGGATTGGGTGCTGCTTCCTGGGTCAGAGTCCAATCAGCAATCACCTGCATTCTATTTAGGGCCTTTGAAGCTGCAGTTCAGGGCCTCTGGGCCATTTGTCTGCCATGCACCTCTGTTTTTTTTCTTCTATTTTTGGGCTGTTTTGTTTGTTATTTTGGCCTGAGCTCTCCCTGAAGCCAGACTAAACCTCTTTAAATGACTTTTGACTCCTGGATTCGCTGTCTACCTTTATGTCAGTCCCTTATATCTCCTAGACCCAGCCAGGGGACGTAACAATATGTTCAAAGCGATACTTGATGGTAAGAGTGCTGCTTTCCATCTGTTGCCTAACATAGAACTGGTTTTGGAAACTATTTCCATTTGTCTTCTGTGTGGGCATGCGTGAATACGCCTTGGACTCACTCAACCTCACTCTTACAGCCAATCCCTTAACAAAAATGTTACATCAGCACCAATTTCTGTCACTTTACTCTGTGCCAATCAGTGGTGATTATTTTCGATGCCATGTGGATGGGTAAATTTAGCCAGTGGGACTGCAATGGACCTCATCTGGCTGTTCCTGTAATTTGCAGTGACACTTCATTTCAGGAGCTTTCATCTCCTAAGCAGAAGTGGTACGAAGCCATTGAGAAACTTAATCTAATCACTGATGGATGAAGAGAAATTACCCTGTTTTTCACAGCTTTATATTCCCACTCTAATGTTAAATGAAATTGAAAAATAGCACAATCTGGGTGCGCTCACGTGTTGTGTTTAGCTGTTAATGTGCACATTTGTTTTACATATACACACAACTTTATATCTTCAGCATTTCACACATAACTTCCTGAGGATCAAACATCTTGCATTTTATAGATAATTACTGGGAGATAAAAATAGAATAAAAAAATAGAAAAACATTAGTTGAGTTAAGAATAAAGAAAATGTCCGTTGGAAATGGACTAAATTCTGACTGAACCCTGAAACAGTAGCATTTTTTGAGATGCCAAACTCCTCTATGTTAAGGGAGGAGCATAGTGAGCATACTTGCTGTGTTTGGCAATAATTACTCATTGTAGCATTGCATGCTATTACATAATCCATGTAATTTACTTATTGTCTTATTCCTTTTAGAACTACACTTTTGTGTTAAACTTTGGCTGTGCCCGCAGAATCTCTTTTTACTCTGTGTTGCAATAGATGCAAGTCTTTAGGTCAACACACACACACTTGGTAACCACATTCCAATGTCCTCTGCATGAGTTAGGAACTGGCCTGTTCATGTCAGAGGTTGCATTTGAGCTTTTCTGAACTTGAAATTTAGATACGATTTGCATTAGATAATGATGGGCAGGTGTTGCTACTTTATTGTGCAATTACCAATTGATTAAATTGATAAGTAATGCTTTGCTGAATGATTTTTTCGTCAACAGTAAAGAATACGTGTATTTTTGTTGGGCAGTACTGTACAAATATCTATTCACAGAAAAGAAATGATAATTAAATTTATTATCATTATTTTGGATTCATGTTGGTGTGATCTGGTTTCCTCCCACTGCAAGAAAGAACTGCACGCATCTCACATTCCACTGTGAAAAACAACTATTTTTGTTTTAGAAAATGTATGGACAATGAAAAACCCCACTCGGGGATATATTTGTTTAGAGTTGTTCATGCTCATGCGTTGTTCATGTTCATGCGATTTCAAATTACAGAAGTTTTGAAAATTTGTCGGTTTCTATTAAAAAAGTAAATGATACACCTTTTTGAAAACTTTTGTTTTCAACAAGTGGGATGTGGGATGAAAAGTGGGATAAAAAAACATACAGTTTTAATTTATTGCATGTGTTCCTTACATTGGAGATAACTTTTCTGTCATTTCTGAGCCTTGAAATCTAAATTTTAAAGTAGTAATCATTTTAACAGATTCTGTCAGATGGAAAGCCTGTATGTTTTGAAATACGGTTATGTGTCCATAAACTAGTCATCTTACATATTGAAGATATTGAATTCTACCCTACTCATCACATTGTTCACAGGATTTCTGTATAAAGGCCCATTGCAGTGGAAATTTGGAAGACATTGATGTCTTTTCAACAGCTAATCTAACTTTATAAAACTATAAATGTAATTAAAAAATAATAGAAAATCGTAGTGAAATTCAATTCACCTGCAAATACATGGGCATAAAGGTTTAAAGATAATTCTTCTAAATTATTTTACACATTTTTATTTTTAACATTGGATAAACAACAGTCAACACTGGTGACAAAAATAAATAAAATCATACAGCCCACTTTTGCTTACACAATCACAGTCATACAGAAAAAAAATTGTATTGAGTTAATTAATCCAGCCATAATCCATAATCTGGGGCAAAAGGCATGGGAAATTCTCATGCTTGCCAAAGACATTGTGGAGTTTGTAGTTTTCCCCAGTTTAGTGAAGAAACACTTTACTTCCTGGTGTGCTATTTAGGAGAACACGGAGAATTATTTCTGGCCCGATTCCCAAAATTCAGATTACGACCAAAACACCATTACATTGAACATTTGCCTCAGTTTATTAAGGCACTTGGTCCACTGTGTGATGTCTGAACTATGCGATTTGAGGCCAAGCACACATTTTTCAAAAAGGTTATCCATGGCGCTCAGAACTACAGGAACGTAGCCCTCACAGTTGCTGTGAAACACCAGAAAGCAGTCAGCTATCATTTGATCTCCAGCTCATTTTTCACACCTTCAGTTGCAATTAGTCCGTGGGCCAGAATCTGTACGACGTCTCCTTAAGCAATTCCGTTTGAACTTTTAGGGGGCAACTTTCTTTCACTTGGATAAGTTGCTAGAGACTACAGTGATCTTAAAACGCCAATGTTCCCACCCTTTCACTTGCACATTAATAAGTTATAGTCGATTAAAAATATAATTTTTCGCCGTAATCTAAGAAATCGCGAGATCCGAGTTTTGCTTATCAGCCAATCAGATGGCTGAATCTCAGCGCGAGAGCTCGGTTATTTAAATATGGCAGCGCCCGTGAAATGTTTTTTGCATTTGTTTCAAGACGAAGAACGTCCAATTATTTCATTTTCTGGTGCCAGTTGGCGGCGATTTATTGAAAGTTGCAATTCCTGGATAGACCTGGATGGCAGGGAGAAAGAAATAGCCGAGACTTTCTCTCAGTACACAGTTGAGTCGCCGGGACCCGCTGAGCTGGGAAACCATAGGAAGTGCTACTCGAAGTACACGGACAAAACAAAAATTGGGAGAGCAAGTAAACGTGTTGTACGCGAGCAAACCCAAAGCAATCTTTGCTGTCATCGTGAAAGAAGCTGATACCAGACTTCTACTTCATGCAAAGCATGCTTATTTGGAATATAAAGATATTGTTATCTTGAGCCCAGACACTGATGTCATGGTCTTGGCTTTGGGTTGTGTGCATTGTTTTGAGAGTACTATCTATTTTAAGACAGGGACTGGCAACAAAACTCGTGTTGTTAATATTTCTCATCTAGCAAGTCTTCATGGTCCAAGGAAAAGTCTAGCTTTTGTTGGTCTTCATGCTTTTACTGGATGTGACATGTTAAGTGCCGTTAAAGGAAAAGTTAAAGCCTTAAGGCTGATGCTTGAATCAGAGCCAGCTGTTAATTGCTTTCAAATTCTTGGGAAAAACTGGGATGTTGATGATAAATTGTTCATTCAGCTTGAAGAATTTGTCTGTCACTTTTATGGACAGAAAAACTGGGTTAATGATGCCAGGTTTAAAATGTTCTCTTCTCTGTAAATCAGATCAATCTTTTCCACCAAATGAGGATTGTCTTTGACAACATTCTAAGCCAGCTCCATACCAGCTAGCAATTTATAGAAGGTGTTTGGACCAGTTTATAAACGCCCCTTACCCAGAAGGCCATGGCTGGTCCTTTGAAGATGGAGTGCTCTCCTATTGTTGGATGGTAAATCCCACAGCTCCATCTGATGTCACCATGGACATGTCTTGCAAGTGCAAGACAAATGCATGTGCTACACAAATCTGTCTATGCAAAAGGGGTCATTTGCCATGTAGTGACCTCTGCCAATGTGTCAACTGTGCAAACTGTCCTGCTATGATTGAAAATGAGAATGATGTGGAAGGGATATACTCAAATGATAATGAGGACTTGGATGACTCAGATGATGAGTTATGGTGTTTTTCATACATGTTGTAAGTTTTTGATGAAAATATAAATATGAGAGGTCTGGATTTAAATAATATGATGTAAATATGATATGTTTGGATTTAAATAGTATGATGTCGCGAGGAAAGGTTAAGATAGAAATAATATAACTGTAAATATGAAAGGTTCAGATTTTTATATTGGACATAAATATGGATCCTTACTTTTTATTGACAGTGAAAATGATATATTCAATTTTTTATACCAAGGTTTACTTGTGATAGTAGTTGTTTTTCTCTCATTAAGTTAATAAATGCAATATGATGGAAAGTGAAGTGTCAGTTTTTCAATAATTAAATTAGTAAGAAATTATTTGGACCAAAAACAAGGGTTTTGCATATTAAATTATTGTTCTTGCTATGGCTGTATAAAGTGGAAAATATGTAGTATTCAGGTTCAGGGGCCCTCTGGCAGCGAAAATAGAAACTAAAGGTCTAAATTGCATTTCCATGTTGATTCCATCAGTATTTGCACAAAAAAAACTTTTCTAATGATCAACCTTAATGATTTTAAAGTATTTTTGGTAAAGATCACTTGGTTAAAACCGAAAATATGGAGATTTTCTTAGTTTTAGCCACCTATAGGCCAGATGTGGAACTACCGAAATTTTAATTGGCCGTAATTAATTAATGTGCAAGTGAAAACGCGGGAACATTGGCTTTTTGAGATCACTGAAGTCCAAGGTATCTAACTAAACTGGAAGAAAGTTGCCCCCAAAAAGTTCAAACGGAAAGTCATCGTACAGATTCTGGCCCACGGACTAAATGGAGAAGGTCTCGGTATAAGGTTTTCCTGATAATGTCCAGAGGGTTCTCAGTCAGAAAATCCACAAGCCAGCAGAAGTGCTTGAAGGTTCATCAATATGTCTAGATGGAGTTTCATACAAGGTGGATATGGTAGTCTGTGTTGGATCCTGCTCAGATCTCCCTGAGTTTAGGCAGATCACACAGATTTTTGCAATTCGTTTAGAAATCATGTTTGTGTGCAGAGGAATGAGTGCACCATCAACACTTTAGATAGTATGAGGTTTGCTACTCTGATATGACCCTGCCCCTGTGTGTAGTTCCGCTGTCAGAATGTCATGATATTTTCCCTCTTTCAACATACAGAGTAGGTGGGAAACTAATGGTGACTCTCAAATGTAATATTCTGTTCTTCTGAACAATCTCGCTCTCTCTTCAGAGATGGCAGTGCAACAGAAAATGCTTGTGACAGTTATCTTATCTGAATCCTGATGCAGTTGACCTTTTAATTGGCTCCCTTAAAGATGGTCTTCAAAGAAACTATGAGTTTAGCTTACAGTTTAAAGATCCCAACATCGACAAAAAACTGTGCAATCTTATAGAGATATAGGAGCTAGCTGAGAGACCTAAGCTTAAAAACATTCCAGTGCTTTCTCTTGTTGAGGTGCCCATCCCACAGTCAACATCAAGTGAAGAACTGAGCGACACACCCATCCAGAAAAGACACGGGCATCCTGTCCAACTCGTCTGAGGAAAGAAAAAACACCAGTGGCCAGAGGTATTGATATGTATGTACCAAAATGGGGGTTATCATGTTGATTATGTATGTGCCCGTTTACAGCAGATTCTGAACACACCACAAATAATGTTCTTTATAAAACACGTCATTTTTGTTTGAAAAATTGGTCTAATTTCAAAAACACAATACCTCACTGATTGTAACTTACACTTCGTCTCAGTGTATTTACAAAGGCATATGACTTTAAGTCACAGCCTATCTGAGATTGAACAAAATACTCTTCTAGATATCACATACCTTTTGATATCAAATTCTTTTTTCATTTCTACATCTTAATTGTGAGCTAACTCACCACACCATACAAACTGAGACAAAAACTACTCAAGAGGGTTGAGTTACTCCCTGCCTTGTAAGCTACACTATTTATTGATAGAAAATAAAAGCTGTGCAATGCATTAACAATATCATTAAACCAAACTTATGAACTGACGTGACAATTATTACGGTAAATCACACACTGTTCACTTTCTTTAAATATCGACAGAGGACATTCATTTTCACAGAATTTATCAGGGTGCATAAGTGTCTCATGCAACATTTTAAGTGTGGTTACCCACTGTTTATTTTACTCCTGAAACTTGGGATCTTTTCGCTTTCACAAGTGCATCAATATTAGGTGTCACATCCTGAGTGCCAGCCAATTTAAGGAGGTTGTTCAAGTGCTTGTGCATGAGCCTGGAGCGCAGCTTTGTGGAAAACCTGCTCACAGAGATATGTGGTTCTAAACATGCAAAATACTTTTGCAGCAAGGGTTGTCAAGTTGGGGTTGCCTGGCAAGAGATGCTGGTTAAATTCTGTCCAAGCCAGGTGCGGCAAACTCATCCTTCAAATCCGAGTCAAACTGCAAGTCTATTATTTCTAATTGAATGTTGGAGGGCAGATCAGAGGCATTTGCGGTGAATGGCGAACAAAAAACTTTGCCAAAGCACGTAATGTTCAAAGTAAAAGATGTAATGGGCAGAACGACAAAACAGCTAGCTCAGGGCCAGCTATCAAGTATGGGCCTACATGCTCAGCCTCAGCATAAACAGTTTGCCTGCTTAGCATAATTGCTATTGAGAAATCCTGTGGACACATTTTGAACACCAGTTACTTTAATTGAAACATTTCAGCTAATTTTATCTTCGAACTACAAATCATCTCATGGGCCGGATTAAACCCATTCACGGACCTGATCCGACCCGTGGGCCGCAAGTTTTACACCCCCGATTTAGATCTTCAAACTTCCCAAACTCCCAAACGTCACGGTGGCAGTGTTCCACTGGAAGTCCAAGACTGTCTTTATTTTCCCCATCCACCCATATGTGTTTATCTATTATTTGAAGTAACTTTATCATTTGCATGTTAAGTCTATGTGTATGTAAGTGACAGCACACTGTAACGCAATTTATAAAAAGCGAATAAGAACTTATGGTACAAAGTGAGCATCAGTACTTTCATTTGTAGATCTGTTTGTGACTTTTTATGAATGAGGACACAATTACTCATTAACACAACTCATTTTAAATACTGCTGTGCTGTGGAGATAAGCTACAGTTGCTTTAATGTCAAATAGAACCTTAAAAGAAATGTGATACTTAATTCTACAATATGGATAAATATTTCTCCAGTCAAAGAAAGACGAAGATGTACTTGAGGTCCAATTGTTATTTAAAGTGTCTACTAATATGACCCTAACTGAACAGCATAATTAATTTATAGAAACTATGGAAAGGTGATATAGCAAAGTATCTCACTAAGAAACTTCCAATCATTTTTTTATTAATATAATAGAAAATAAATATACAGTGGTCAGTCACAATTTGAGAGACTGCCATTTGCCATTTAGCAAGTTTAGTGGTCTTTATCCCACTTCTTCAACAAACAATGTACTTGAATTAGAGACAAATTTGAGCAAAAACCTAAAAATAGATATTATTTGACTGTAACTTATATTGTGAAGGCTTGAAATCAGACTGTAATCAGCAATGAGTTTATTGTTTGAACATAAATTAACATGATAACAGACAAACATGTCTTTTGAGACACCATGACAATCTAAACAAGATCAAGAGTAAAGACACAAGAAAAGAAAAACTTTCAGCTTTTTTTCTTTCGGATATGTCTATGTTGTGATCAGTATACTATGCTTGAAAGAGTGGCTCTTTTGCAGAGGACAAAGTAGTGGAAAATAAAGAAGAAAGTAAACAAAGTCAAGGTGAGCATTAGATAGAGAAAAGATTCTATCTCCAGCCAATTTTATCTCTCAGTTTCTCACTTACTTGTCATGCCTACACACATTGAGTCCATGGAATGATGTGTCACATCTGGTTGCTGGGGAAAGAAAAAACTCATTATGACTTTCCAGTCTGACAGAAACAGATATCTGAATGTACAATTCATTCTGTTAAATCAGTAAGCTTGATGCGTTTGTGTCTGATTCAGGAGAAGCAAATAGCACTTCCCTGTTTCATTTCCTCTATTATTCAAGTCTCAAATGAGATATCAAGTTGAATAAGTGCAAATTACTTGGCTCAAAATGTAACTACGGAACACCATGGATCACTGGATGTTGTGGACTTCTGGTTCTGGTTGAGAGATTCTGGCTGTGCCACATTTAGAATGTTTTTATTGATTATTTACTTAATGACAAATAAAATGGTTCTCTGACTTCCATAGATATTCCACACAAATTAGCTTTGTGCTTTCTTATAACGCCTCCCTTGATTCCCAAATATCGATGACTTATTTAGTGCTGCTGATGTGTTATGTACAATTTGATGCAAAACACGACTGGGGGAGAGAATGGGGGTGGGAGAGTGCGGGAAAAATGGGATGAAAACAAAACAGACAGCAACAATACCAGCAGCAAGAAGATGGAACAAACTTGTTGATACACATGTAGAAAAATACAGATAAGCGCAGGAAAAATGGCACTAAAGTGTAAGTTTGCATAAAATGTAATGTGGGTCCTGCATGAATTGTGCAGAGGGCCACTGCCACCCCTCTTCAAGATAGCCAACCACAGTAATACCACACATTCACCCAGAATTTCTTTAAATATAAATATATATATATATATATAGATATATATATACAGATGTATAGAGAAGAGAGAGGCAGCCAATACAGTAACACATATACTGGATGAAAAATAGCAATGATAATAAGACTAATGATAATGACAGCAGTGATAATGATAGCAGTACTGATAGCAATAAGACTATGAACAGTGGCTGTAATTGTAGCAGAGTAGGAACCAGGGACAGCGGGAAACTCCCAATCACAGATCCAGCTTCCACAGCTCTAGGAACACCTTCAGGAAGTGATAGGAGGAGACTCCCAACCACGGATCCAGACCCCACAGCTCCAGAGCCAGGAACATCTGCAGAACGTGTTAGGAGGAGAGAGGAGAGAGAAGGGGGACGAGAAAGCACACGACTACGGGAAAGGGAGAGAGTCCAGTTAGTAACATCGTTAATGGAATGAGGAGAGGGGAGCTTGGTGCATCATGGGAAATCCCATGGCAGTGTAGGCCTACAGCGGCATAACTAGGGGTGGACTTACCCTAACTATAAGCTATATCATAAAGGAAAGTCTTAAGCCCACTCTTAGGGTCTGACAGATACTTACTTTCATGTAGTGATTCACCCAGACCACAAGCAGTTTCTGAGGTTCATTTTCAAGGGCAAAGCTAACGAGTACGTGGTGATGCTGTTTGGCTTGTCACTCTCCCCCCCAAACATTTACTAAATGTGTCCCAAATTTCTGACTCACTAGCGATGCTGATGCATGCTCTGTAGTCAGATCAGTGGTGGAACTGTATCTAAAGTTGTTAGAATAATGTTCCATAAGTTATCATGCATTCTCTGAATTACATATGTGAGTGTGTATGTAATTGGGTTAACTGTGCCTGTGTGTTAGCAAGAAGGGTATGTCATAAGCACAAGCTGTTTTGCATATAATGGTGTCTGCTGACCACAGTAGTGACCCTTGAGACAACACTCTATGTTGGCAGCTGAAACAGAGGAACAACTGGACTTTGTTCCTCCTGTTACATCCGCTGTCTTCCTGTTCAATCAGTACATCCTGTGATTAAGAACAATGTCCAATCAAACATGTGTGTCCCCACTGTCTTTGGAGGAGATGATGTAACAAATCTATGATAGAGTGGAACCAAATAAATGGAGGGGTTGGAGATTGTAAGGTCTCCGGTGCTCTCCTTGCACTCCTTGCAAGTATTCACTGTACTTATTGTGTCTCTGTCTATTTTTGTCCTCTTACAGCAATGAGTTTAGAAGTGTTTAGGGGCATAACCCTGACAAAAGTTTATACTGCATGTCATTTAAATAAAGGATGCCTAGGGTGCACTGGGGTTGTAGTGGGGTTGTGACCATGTTGTTTTTGGATGGAACGTTTTCTTTTAAAAAACTTCCCAACGGCAGCTTGTTTTTAAAGTTTACCTATATTTCATTATTACTGATTTGGACATTAAACCACCAAAATGTACACACAAAAGTGTTATGGTTGACATATCATAGAAGGACCAGTCCATTTTTATCTCCATATGTCTGCCTTTGATATGTATGTATCGCCACCTGTATGTATCACCACCTGTTTCATCAACAGATAGCACCATGTCCATAGCGAATGCCTCTTGGTCCTGTTCAATTCTTGTTTTTAATTTAATTTAATTTAATTTTTTTTATTTATATTGCACTTAAGCATAAAAAACCATCTCTACACACCTCTAAGATACAATTCACTCAAACCCAATGAATACAGAGCCAATTACAGAAAAGCATCTTAGCTAAGGAAACCAACATTCTTCACTTTAATACATTTTGAGGGTATCTCAGTGTCATTACGTGGGACTTTTTAATTCAGAAACTGTACTAGAACCAGAACCAATAACTAGAACCAGGCAGGATTCTGTCATTTTAAATCACTGTAGAGAAATGACAGTACTTCCAGGGTTTGCATTTTAATCTTCAAGAACATGAAAAGTTCTGCCATTTTTATCTTCAAGAACATAAAAAGGTTCTGCCATATGAATATGGAATACTGCAGTCCTCTCTAGATGTAAAATAATATAAAAAAGAAGAAATAAATAGATAAAAGTGCTCTCATAATAAATGCATGTTTCCTTGTTTACCAAAGCATGGCTGTAGTGTCCCCAATGTAGATATGTGTGCAGTATAGAAATTGAACCAACTGAAAAACACAAGCAACTCATGCGAATTAGAATACAACAAAGATGATTTGGTACTGTTGGGAAAGAACTATACAACATTCCTGTCCCACAGGTCTAGTAACTGGTCTCCTCACTTTCCAGATGTTAATAGACTGCTATCATCTTAAGTGTGTTAGATAGTGGTAAAGATGGGATCGTCTGATTCTTTTATTTTTTTTATTTTTTGCTGCTGCTGCTACTGTCACATTACTTTCTCACTTGTATGGTCACTTCTATGGTCTTTTCTAGATAT
The DNA here is from genome assembly GCA_013363375.1 of Menidia beryllina. NCBI lineage: Eukaryota > Metazoa > Chordata > Actinopteri > Atheriniformes > Atherinopsidae > Menidia > Menidia beryllina. The sequence continues at coordinate 17,811,445 of JABUIW010000019.1, forward strand.
TATATTGTTTTATGACTTCAATTTAATTGGGATTTTTATTCACATTTTACAGTGTCCTATCATATCATGATTCATTGTGTTTTTCTCTCCCTTGAAGTTTTATTTAGGCTTTTTCATAAAGTCTTTATCTCTCTTCTAGGCAATGGGCTTTTCTTTGATTGCCTCTTGATAATCCTTTGATAAAGTACTTGCTGATCGAGAGATGGCCAGTCTGTAATCCCCAAATCCACAGGTAATTACAGTGAAATCTTCAGATCATCTAATGTCTTATCTTACCCTAGAAGATCAGGTGTGACGATCAAGGGATGAATGAAAAATCCAGTGAAAGTTAGAGAAAACACAGATGGTAAAACTACATTAACCGAGTGTAAGGGAATTAATTTGTAATTAAATTTCACAGAGGAGACCTGATTTGCTCCCAAGGTAGAGCAGTGAGAAAAAATATCTTGATAAATGATTTACACAGCAGAATGACTGAGGACACACTGTCTGACTGCAGATAGTAGAATCAACACAAGATGCAGTCCAGTCAATTAACAAAAATATACGTTTTTTAACTGTGAGGCTCAAACAATCAGCTGAAGAGACTCTGTTCTCTTTCCCCAAAATATCAGCATATTGTTTCAAGGAGGCAGCATTTTGTTATATTGAAGGTAATATTACGTTTGATTTTTCTCCGTTATTTTAGCTGTACCAAACCAATAAAGGTTTGGAAAAAACACAATGACTTGTCGCAATGTAAAAAATTACTGTCTGGCAACAAAGAAAATGGCTCTAACCATGAACACTTTCTAACTTTAACCAAATAGGTTCCTTTTTTAAACCCCAATTTAACAATATCCTCCTCAGACCTAAAGAAAAAAAGTGTCTTCAAATTCATTTTTTGTTGTGATTTTCCATGTATTTGGACCTAAAAAAGAACATTACAATTTAAATTTTTAAAAAAATATTTTTAATTTTAATTTCATAGCATGTCCACTGTGTAGGACAACAGGACGATTTCCATGGGAAAATAGAACAGGCTTTAGATAATCAAATAATAAAAAAGAAGATGTCTTGAAAGCGATATTTACCTAAGAACTCTTAGGAAAAAAGTAAAGTTCCCAGCATGCAAACCTATCACATGGCACATCACTGGAAATCCCAGGATGTCCTCTACAGAACACTATAGGGCTTGATAGGGTAACTCCAGATACTTAGGGGGGTACAGGTGGACAAAATGTCCTCTATAATGGACATAAATGAATGGGCCGGGTCTCAGGAGGATATATTCCAACCTAGATCAGGGAAAAGCTTTTTGTCAAGGATGGGTCATGTTACTGCCTGGTCATAATGAAATGCTCATATAACTGAAATTGGGATGGACATCCTACATGTTAGTTAAATGTATAATATGTCTGGCTATATATAGGAACAGTGGCTTGGAGATCCAAACAAACAGTATATTTAGCGGCAGTGCTTGGATTTTATTAGGATTAGGCAGTTATCTCATCATCTCAAGGCACTTCAAAGATATAATCCAATTCCACCCAAATCATACATTTCAAATTTAA
>JABUIW010000019.1:17817997-17833086 GCA_013363375.1 Menidia beryllina
GAGAGTCTACTCTTTCTTTTGGTGTGTTCGGTGTTTACATAGTCATAGCACAAACTATTCTGTGGCTCTTGAAAAATCAGTCAAAATTCTCAAAAAACTCTGGCAGTGAGCGACTCTCTGTTCTGAAAATGGCTGGCAGTCAATGAGTTAAAAACATTTATTTTCTTATGGATCTATGCCAAAAATGTCTTATTTTAATCAAGACTGCTGTTTGTTTTTACTCATTTCTATTTCTTTTAGTTAGTTTTTTAAAACTGTGTTTTGTATTTATATACTTTTATGTATTTTTATGCTTCTTAATACTTCTTTTCTCTGCTGTAATGCTTTCATTTTATGTAAAGCACTTGTTTAGTACATGAAACGTTTTATACAAATATATTTGAGCTGACTTTTATTCAAATGGAATTTTGCAAAGCGAGAGCGTCTCAGCACACCGCACAAAGCAGTCAAAAACTTTCTCCCTCACAGGATATCTGTGAGGGAGAAAGGCGAATGAAACTTCTGACCCAGATACCAAGTGGGTGAGGGGGGATTTTATGACCTCAGAATATTGTCAGCAGAGCTGAGTCTCCCAGCTTTCAAGCAACCAGGATAAGATATCCCTACAGTCACAGTTCAGACATTACAGATTCAATGACCTGAGAGCTTGACCTACCGTTCACAGTTGGAACTAGGCCACTTGATTGTCTAACATTCTAAACCAAAGAGCAGTAAGTACATAAACCCTTTCGTGCATGAATTATGACTTCAGTCAGGAAGTGTTTTTTTATTTTCTTAAAGCATAAAAAAGGTGAATTTTATTGTGTCAAAAATGTGTTTATTCAAGTATTTTTCCAGATGTCCACTCAATTGGACAGAATGTATTTTAAGATTTCTGACTAATGGAATACTATAGGTTAGAATGTGAATTTGTTTTGACATTTGTCAACATAAATGTCCCGTCTGGGGGAATGTCTGGTGTCTCGTCATGTCATGATTACCTATTGTGTACACCTGGGGTTCCCCTCCCTCATGTCTTTAAATAGTCCTCGTTTCCCCTTGTCTTGTGCCAGTGCGTTTTCGTCCTTTCGTTGTCTGTCTTTCGTCACCCCCACGTCACGCCAGGTTTGCTTTTTTGCCATAGTCTTTTACTTTGTTCCATAGTCATAGTTTTGCCACAGTCTTGTTTACTTATTGCTTTGATACTTTGCTCACCGTTTTCCACAGCCTTGATTTGTACTTTGTCTGGACATTCACTCACTCATGAGTGTTTTTTGTTACAATAAACCTTGTTTTCCGTCATCTCCGCACCTGAGTCCTCCCGTCAAGAACCCACCTTCCTGACAATAAACATAGACGTTTCGTCTTATTATAATATTTACACCTATCTCATCCCTTTTCTCACCCCCACTCATTCAACCATTTGGTTTATTTTATTCTATCTCAGCTTCTCTTTAACAGTATTTCATTGTGGACATTTTGTATTTTTATTGCACGATGCGTCAGTGACAAGAAATTGGCTTGTAAATAGCTGTCCACAGTAGTGACCGCTTGCGCATGAAAGGGTTGAGAGTACATCTGTAACCTGAATCTTTCTTGAAAAACTGCACATGCAACAATTCTAACATTTCCTTCTACACCACTGACATACATTTAATTTTAACAGCTACATAAATATATCCGCAGACCACTCACCCCGCACAGATGCAGTTTCCTGAGAAGTGACTTTGCAAAGTTATACTGTATAGCACCAAGTCTTAGAAAACTGTAACGGCTAAATCAGAGCCTGAGGTGTTCGACTAAAGTAGAAAATGTTCCTGGTGCCAATCTCCTAAGATATGACAACATCTGTGGTAAGCAAGTCCACTACACAAATACCCACCCCACAACTGACAGTACTCTGATAATGCCTTGACAGGTCAGAATTCTTTTAGTAAGACATGGAGAACACACTATATTTAGAAGTGTGGGGGAAATCAATATATGTATATTTTATTTCTTCACATCTCTCTGGGTAACTTTCCACCAGTAATTATATTAAAGGTTCTTTTTCTTTCTCATGGGGCTCTTTTCTCCTTCAAGGTCTCAGAGAAGGTCTCCTTATACTTCATCTCTTCATGTTTTGTCTTGAGGATTGTATAGTACACGTGCAGGATGGAAGACAGACTTTACCTGCCATTTCAGACTCCGAGAAGGGTATAAAATGTACTATGATTTTGTTTTATTTTAGAGCAGGTTGGTATGTCGTATGAACCACTTGTATGATCGTGCTGGTTGCTCTCACTTCATGAAGGTTTTCCTTTAAATACATTTATATTTCTAACTTCTTCAGAGGGATACTGACTCTTGCTTAAAACAGAATTTCCACAACCGCAGTCAGACATAATGTGACAATGCTAATGTTATTTATGTTTTATTTTCTATACAAAATGTACACATGAAGTAATAGTCTTTATTGTCTCTAAGTGTATCTGACATAATTTCTTATGAAATCGCAATAGATGAAGTATCCAAAGCACTTTATGTAGGAAATATTTTGAGCTTTTGTAATTTTGCTGCTGTAGACCAACATCACAGCTGTGGGAGGAAGCCGGAGAGAACCCACAGACACAGGGAGAACATGCAAACTCCACCCAGAAAGGTCCTGGTTCCCCCAGGACTCGAACCCAGAACCTTCTTGCTGGGAAGCGACGGTGCTAACCACCACACCACCGTGCCGCCCTGGTGCTGTAACCCTTGAATCTGGTCATCTTCTTAGCTGTTCTCCCCATACCTGATGGACAATTGTCACATGAATTTTCTGCAGTTCAGGAGCAGCTTTGCAATCTAGGCTCAGATGTGACTAACACACGTCTGTCTGATTCAAACATGATTCTTTTAAGATGGATCAGCATCACGTGATCCTGCTACGGGCACGCATTGTTTGGTTTTGCTGTCTGCTCCTCTAATGACTCGGATTTTTAGCTCATTCTCAATAAATGTTCATGACTCCGATGCATAGTGAAAACATATGCATTGTTTCCTTGTTGGTTGTTTTTTGTCAGATCTGTTGGAATAATCATTTTGCATGCTTCTCAGATTACAAAGCTATTCTCCGGCCTGTAAACATCTGTGTGCGCGAGTCTAAAGACCTTAGTGCTTCTGACAACACCAGTGAATGCTGCAGCCACACATGCTGCACTGCTGCTCCCTGTTTACACTTCTCCTTCTCTTCACACTGATTTACAGTTCATGCAAAGCTTTGCAGGAACCAGTTTGGACCTCTGTAAGGGGTACTCAGGCCAAAGGTGTTCAGTTGGGAACACGGTATTCCTAAAGGTTTCATCCGATATTGTGCTAGGTTGACACATGGGTTGGAACACGTGTTAAAATTTGGGAATTTTACACTAATCTTAAATGCACACAAAGCTAAATGCGTTACAAAATGTTTTAGGTCTTATGCACAGAAATACTCAGCCATGTATGGTTGTGCCACTCAAAACACAGGAAAGGTCACTCAATATTCCAGGACCTTTCAAACATTTCAAATTGGGTTTTATCTGTGACAATTCTCAGTCTTCCAGGTCATGGCCATCAAGTAGGAGGGACCATAGCCACGTTTTCCCCTAATTCTTTAGTTATATCCACAATATATTAATCTCAATGCTCCCCACAATCAATTAGAACTGAAGAAGGTTCATGAATGAGAGGCAAAATGTCTTCTAGAAAACCTCACGTTCAGTTGCCATAACTGAACTTTTCAAATTGAGTTTTACTGAACTCAAACCAGCTGAGGCAAAGAAATGCACTTGTTATAGTGGACATGTTCACCAAATGGGTTGAGGTTTTTCCTGCCAAAAACACAAAAACAGTCATGCATAGACCAAATCTCTGCTGACACAGATCAATTTGAGATGAGGCATTTCAGGGACATTGGCACACAATTTGTGAATAGAATACTCACTAAGTTTAATTAGTTTGGAAACAAAGCTGCAAACACATTGAGCTATCCATCCACAGATTGGGGAAGCAGTTCAGAGACAAACTGGCACGAGGAAAGCTAAATTGGCCAAATGTTGTGAAAAATATATAGGAAGCGTGTTTGTTTTAGTCCTTTTTAAATTTTTTGGTAAACTTCCAACCACGGAATGGGACCTGTAACCAGAGCCCTACCATCCACTTCTTTTTAAAGGATGCAATGTTGTTTTATTCTCAAAACCTTTCCTTTGTTCTTTCTCAAGATTCATAGTTAGTGAAAGCAGTACCAGCCTCAGCTGCTACACCTCTGCACATACTGAGACAAGGTGACTGGCTGGTGGTGAAGGGATTTCACAGAAAGCACTGGAAGTTACAATGCTGGCTAGGACCATTCCAGGTGCTACTGGTCACTCACACAGCTGTGAAGTTGTCAGAGAGAGCACCCTGGATTCATGCCAGCCCCCGTAAGAAGATTCTAGAACTGATAGATGATCTTCGTGTGAAAAGACACCAACCAGAGCAGAAAACTGTGAAGAAGAACAAGGATGAGTAAACAGTTAAAGTTTACTCCACCGGTGTGTTAAGTGCTAGTGACCTCTGACACCGAAGAAAGAGGAGCAAGAACATCAGTGAGCCACTCAGATCTTCAACCACAACACCAAAGCGAGTCCAGCAGCAATGAGAGTGCAGAGGGAACAAATCATCAGGATTGGGTCCGTTGTAATGTTGTTCATGATTAGGTTGTGCTTTTTCTCACCTAGGTTCAAAGCTCAGGACACATCTCATGATTTGCGCTTTAAGCGCCACATTGAGAAGATCTCTTTTTAGGAACCATCTAGAAATCTCTTGCGACATCCTTGGGTTAAACGCATTATTTGGTATCAACATGCTAGTTCCAGTGCTAGATCAGTAAGCAATAAGTCCTGTTTTGGTTGTGTGAGTGATGCTGAGCCTATTGCTTACATGGGTATTCCTGGTGAAGTGGATCAGTCCACCTGTTCTTCATATGGCCTTTGCACTAACGGCACATATAATAAGAATAAGTGTGTTTTCCAGACCTCATCTCTATGTCTGAGGAGCACAATAAGAAAAATATCACTTGCACTTACTTCCTTTGTCTCACTCACTGTTTGATTATGAGGGCCATATGGATTAGAAGTGGGAATGATTGAGTAGTAGTGAGTAGTCCCGGGGATGTTCATCCATTGTCTCACTACTGCCCCCCTTGGACCAGTGCTACTTGTTTAGAGTTTGTGGTATTCTATGAGTTTTTGGTAGGGCCAACACTATTTCCCACTCAGAATGTGATGTCACTGTCCCCATCACTAGCAGTGTCCATGAAAAGGTTAACTGCCAAGAACAGTTGCTTTTCTCTGATTATTCCTCGTGTTGGATCTCTTAGTGATTCTCCCTGTTTTCCTGCCTTCAGGTGTTTTTTCCCCGAGACGTCCCGGCCCCGGGTTTCCATACTCACCCCGAAGTCAGACTGCAAGTTTACCTGCGTTTCTCCGACTGGCTGTCTCCGCCTCTCTGTTTCCCGCTGGATCTGAGCCTACCTGTCTGCCCTCCCGCTCACTAACCTTTGGATACCAGCCTCCTACCCTGGACCACCTGGACTCCCAAGAGGTCACGGACCCCGGACATCTAAATACCCTCCCCAAGACCACAAACCACGTCTCCCAAGTAAGCTCGTTCCAGTTCGTCTGTTTATATCCGACAGCCCCTGAACTAACCATCCTGCCCAACCTTTCTCAGAAGGCTGGTCGCTCGGTGAGCCCCCTATCGGACGACACCCATTCTCATCACGTTCAGTGTTTTCAATAAACCCTCTCTCTCTCTCTGATCAACCTCTCCTGTGTTGTGTTCTGCATGTGGGCTAGAAAACAGGAGCCCATCATGACAAGTTTATTGTGATCAGAATTTAAAAAATACACTAAAATTGCCCTCTACACCATTCATGAATCGGTAGTTGTGAGTCAGAGGTTAACTTCAGCCTTGTGTCGTGGGCACAAATTAAATAAGTAATGGGCACAAGTTATATATTTTTTCCTGTTATGTCACCCGTTGGGCTCTGTAATTTGTTGTGTTTTATGCTGCTATAATTCATCACTGGTCACTTTAAACAATTGCTGTCTACTTGAGTTGCATTTATTTTCACAGCAAATTCCCTCAGGATAAATAAACATTTTTGAATCTTTGAATTAAATTGAATAAAGAGCAACACCATGATGTTATTTAACCACGCTCTAGGCAATAGGGAAAAATTAAATCCTAAAACATTTATTTTCAATACACAATCACTACATGTAGATTTTACTATTACACAAATGTCTACAGCCTTACTACTAAGGCTTATTTTGTAATTTCTTGTGTCACAACCCCCCTTCCCTGGAATGTTTTACAGGTTTCTGAGTCTTGTTGGCTTCTGCTACTATATAACTTTATACTAACAGTGACTTATCTGATCAGGACAACTCACATGAGTTATCCTGGGATTTTTTAAACCTTTCACTTTGGTTGTTTCCACTTTGTTCTGCTCTTGAGAGCAAACCATGTCATCCTATTTGGGTTTTGTTTTCTGGAACTTTACAAAAATATCAACCTATGGTCAGATCTCTTCAAATCTTATATTTCTTCTTGTATCATTATTCAATATCTTTTATTCTTCAAAATTAACCTATTATTTTTGTGTGTTTTCTTCAGTTTACGATAATGTATAGTTTCTGAAGACATACACAATTAATGTATTCGAGTCTTTTTATTATATTCAGATGGAGTCAAACTAACCTTTACAATATAATGAATCCTGCAGTTTTAGTTAGTTTGTTTAATATTTGAATGTCTACCTGACAAGTTTCAACTTCTTTAGCTACTTTCAACCCCTGTTACCAAAATGAGAAAAATTAAGTTTGACTACATTGATGCGATGATGCATTTTAAAGGCTTACATTTCCATATTAATGAGGGTATCAGAAAGACAGTTTTACCTCAGGCAGCACACACCAGTAATGAGTTTCCTCAGTGACTGCCATAAAGTTTAAGGCTGCACCTTTAAAAGCTGCTTCTCCTCCAAAGCCATTTGCAGAAAGTGCAGCTCTTCACTTTTGAAAATGAGCACCCTGATGATTGCCATCAGAGCCTAGCGTTAGAGTTGAGTGAATGGGATAGAGCTGAAATTGGTAACATATATAAAACAAATAAAAAGAATAAAGCAAAAAAAGGGTTGTGTAGTAAAACTTGACTGACCAGAAACAACCTCTTCAAGTTTGGGAAAAAATAAACACAGAAAAGATCTATTGAGAAATGCTCCACTGAAAAAAATCAGTTAACCCTGTGTGTTAAGGTCTGGTGGAATTCAGATCCTAATGAAAACAAAGGAGAATCTTTTAATCCCAAACTTATTATTATTATCATTTATTTGACAATGAAAAAGCAGTGCTAACTGCAGGGTAAACATTCTAATTAAGACAATCTGAGAAAAAAAGTATCAACTAAACATCTAAAGAAACACAAGGAAAAAGTACAATGGTAAAGAAATCCCTCATGGTAGGGGGGTCAAGAATAGCCATGGGTCTTTATTTTTTTTCACAAAATACATTTCGCACACATAACTGATGTGAATATCAATGGACTAATTTGGCGGTGAGACAATAGTCAAAACCAGCAGGGGAAATATGGGAATTCCAGAGAGGGTGGTCTGTCTGTAAAATGGATAAATATATTACGGGGGAAAAAAGAAAAATAGGCAACATGTTAGGTACAAGCACAACAAAGACAGATGAGGACAATGACCAAACGCCAAATCCCAAGAAGAGAAAATATGATGAGGCGTAGCTTGCTATGGCATGAGACGAAGAGAGATGTGTGATATGTGAAATTACTCCTTACCTTCCTCAGCTAGCCGCTCTAACATAAAAAGAAAACATGAAAATACAGCAGGCAGGAAAATCATCTTAAAGAGACAGCAACAGTGAGCAACAATACCCTGCTAGCATTGTACAAGATTCTATAAAGAATTGCAAGGTATAAAAACACACTCCTATGACAGAAAAGAAGCACATCATTTTAGCAGCATAAGGTCTAGTGCCAGCAGTGATTGTCCTCCTGTTTGATGACATCATTTGAAGACATATATGTTCAGCAAATGATCTGAGAGACCAACTACAACAAAAACTAGAAGGAACCCTTTTCTCCTGACATGTGGACAAGGCTACTGACAGCAACAAGGAATGCCTGATTATTGCATATGTTCACGTAGTCATTTCAGAGTCTCAGAGTGAGGTGTCATCACACTGGCAGATGAGCTGAACCCTCATTTTGGGCTTGGATCAACAGAGTCATCACTCTGCTGGCCAAAGCAGCTTCATCCTCCCAGTGGATGAGGATGGGGTCAAGCAGATGCTGCTAGTTAGGAACCCATGAAAAGCTGCTGGTCCAGATGGCGTGTTGAGAGACCATACTAGCTGGCTGGGGTCTTAACCAGAACATTTAACAAGTCCTTTGTTTCAGCCTACCTGAAGTCCTTACTATAATAACTCAGCTGTCATGTCAGCACGACTCAGGAGAGCAATGAAATATATGAATGAGTTTATTAGAACAGCTCTGGAAAATGGAGCGGGAATGACGGTCTTGTCCAGGGGGGGGAAGGGCTCCCGGAGTATCAGCACGTTGTGAGCAGGTGTTTGTTGGATTGGAGGGTAACGGCAGAGTTCGGGGTCCTAGTTTCCTTGTGGTCCTGGAGGTACTGCGCTTAGCCACAGAAATCCAGACGGTAATGAAGCAGGGCGTCGGGGGGCGGACAGGTAGATTCAGGCCGAACGGAAACAGAGAGGCGGGTCGACTCCAGTGGGGAGATCCAGGAGGAACTTGCGGTCACCAGAGGAAGTGAGTCAGGAGAGTCCAGGACTTCTCAGGGAAAACCACCTGGAGGCAGGAAACAACAAAGAGAATCACTACTAGTTAGGTCAACAAGAAGAAATAGAGCCTGGCTCTAGGGGCTCAGAGGTACCGTGGCTGGCTAACACTCAGGCATCAGTGCGGTGGTAGTCAGCTCCTCTTGTACACCTTGCCTGACGAGCAGATTGATCTCAGGTGCGCAGGATGATGACACACCACTCCAGAGAGAGGTGAGTTTGGTGCTATCTGGTGGCAAGATAGTGAGTAGCCGAACCTAGACTCTCACAAGGAAAACAAGGAACCCCGGAACACAACATCAGCACAAGAACCTCTCACTTCCAGCCCTAAGGACTACCAGCCTGTAGCACTCCCTCCTGCGGTGCTTTGAAAAGCTGGTCAGGGATAATATTACATCACATCTGTCCAACTGTTCTGATCCCAATTTGACAACAGAAGAAGATGGGATAATATCCATGTGCCCCCTAGCTTCAACACTGGCCCCTGACAAGGCTGCGTGCTAAACAGCCGTCAGCCATCAGCAGGTAGTCTGATGACAGAAGCAGGCTGTTAGGATCGTTGCCATGACGATGGGTTGTTTAAAGCATATCTTGGTTAGTTTACATTTATATCTCAAAAACATATATTTTAAGTTAAGCCATCTTAATCCTGAGATTGTTACTCAGCTGATATTTCACTGCTAACTTTTTCTGCATTACCTAGTAATATCAGCACAAGCCAAAATGTGTTGTCATTTCATTTCAGGACAAAACCACCACCAAATGAAAGGCTGAATTGTTGGGTTTCTGTAAATGACTTCAGAGTAGGGTCTGACCTGCCGTTTTTGGAAAGCGCTGTGAGATAACTGTTGTTCTGATTTGGTGCTATATAAATTAAATTGAATTGAACAGCAGGACTTACTTTGTTTTGTTTGAAAGAGTAATGTCTTTTATCAACATGTATGATATTATATATACATTTTTGTGCAATAGTGTCTTATTTAGGAGCATAATAGTACAAGAGATTGAGGAAGCTGTGGTGAGGTTTTAAATTGAGGGTGTGAGGTAAGGTTTAAAAGTCATATTATTGACAATAATAGATTGAAAAGGAGAACAGATGAGGACTGACGTCAAGAATATTTTTAAAGATGCATTTTCAATGATTATTAAATCATTTCCACAGTTTTATAAGGGTTTGAGTTATTTTATGATCAGGTTATCAGCTGTACTAGAACACCCCAATAGTATTGTGCACATTTACACGGTGAGATGCTACTCCTTAGTGACCACCAAGTGGATTTTTTTTGTCTTTTAGTTCTAAAATGGACTACCTTTATGCTCACGAACTGTACGTTACAGATGCATCTCTGAGGACGATTTGTGGGATTTGTGGGCTTAAGGTGAGTTATTAAAATATTCAGTGAAAATATTTACAATGAGAGTTAGGCTGTGCTGTAAAGGAGTCGACAGTGCATGATAGCCTAAATACATGATATAAATATAAAAATTAATTGTTAACATTTTTAATTCTATTTGATAAAAATTATAACAGATTCTGCTCCAGTTTTGACCAGAGACAGGATATATAATCACATTTCTCTAGTGCTCATATCTGTGCACAGAAGTATGAAGCTATCCTTCTTTTTCTTAAGGGCAATCCTGCTTCCATGCTAGATGGTTCACGCTGAGCGTGGATCAATAGATAGGATACATCAACATCTCCTGCGTTATGTCTGCCAACAACATTTATTTCACTTCAGGTCTTGCGTCTACACTGAAGTTCTTCCTGCAGATGTATGGGATTTAACAAAAAATAACAAACAAGGCACAAAGAAAAATACAATGATTTTTAAAAAGTTATGTTTACTTTTACAAATTTAAATGTGACTTGTCATTGTTTTAATATCGTAGTAATATTAATATAGTATCATCTAAACTTTATACTGCTTCATGAAGCAAACAATATAGTTTTCTGTTTGTCTTTTAGATCGTAAGGTGCTTTTTCTCAATCAACCATGAGAAGGGCAGTAAGGTAAAAGAAACCTGCAAACCCACACTGCACACAAACCCCCAAGTTCTCACTAAATTAAGGAACTGTCGGATCGTGAATGGCGTGATGTCAGAGAGCGGACTAAAGTCGGTGAGTTTTCCAACCAGTTATCAGACAGTTGCAAAGAAGTTGCATCATAATAGCCCAGTTGTTCACAGTTTCTAGGTTTCTGTATTGGTTGAATAGCAAATTTATATATTTTTTGATAATAATTGTTCTGGAAAGAAGAATTCTGTAATTTACAGGAAGTTAAAGAACTGTTTTTGTATGAGCAGTTTTTTTCATCCTTGGTAAATATTTTGTAGACCTTGAGATTGTATTGTGTTATGGATATAAGTATTTTTCTGTAGATATAGATATTCAATGTTTTGGTGAGTTCTATTGGATTTCGTGAAAAATATCTACGGACAACTTTTTTTTTCTTCACAATTTTAAAGGCAATTTATTGACAGCTGCACACCAAATTTAAATTATGACAGGTAAATACACATATATATCATTTAAATATAATTTCCTTTCTTTTGTTATTGAATATGTAGCTAAATATTTATGTGTTTAACAATCACCTTATACAGCTGCTGTGCACATGCATGTATATATGGATTAGTACTTCCAGCACTGCACAATGACAAATGACAAATAAATGGTGCATTGAAAATAATGCTAGCTAGCCATCTTATTTTAAGTGGAGATACCATCATAATCAACACATTTGTTTTTCTCTTTCATTGTTTCAGAAAGTCTTGGACACACACACACACACACACACACGTACAAACACACACACACGCACGCACGCACGCACACACACACACACACACACACACACACACACATTTAGAGTCTCATTGCCACTGTTTCTCATTCTAAGATGATTTGATTCCCACATATCTTCACAAAAATACTAAATAATTTTTCTCACAAATCTAAGAAGATGGACAGCACACTGAGCGATTCTGGTGGCAGTGGCTGCTTCCCAATAACACCACAGTGTGCAGTGATAACCTGATGGGCTTCCTACCATACAAGCTGGAGAAATCAGAGAATGTGATCCTCACGGTGTCACCCCATCAACCTCTCCTGCATTGTTTGGGGACTTTGGGTATCAAACAGCAAACAATCAGCAAGGCTATAGAGAGACTTGGGTGCTAACACTGTAAAAGGTGAGGAGATCATTCTATTTGACCACCTTCCATGTCCCATCATACCTGTCAGAGGGTCTCTACTCTGCCACGGATCAAACCAAAAGGTGTATGACTAACTGACACGGCTGAGTGAACATAATCAAAACTCTCACTTCCATGTTCTGAGCAGGAACCCCCAAGAAATGATTTCTTTTTCGAACAAAGATGTTTTACTCTAGAAATGCCATTCATCCTATAGGCCTTCATCAGCTTAAGCCAATGCATGTAGGCAGACTCTGCAGAATCCGCAATAATCCAGGAGGACGTCTTGTTTTTAAAGGCAAAAAAAGTTTTCTTTAAACTCTGCAATGCAACAGGTCAACTGCCCACAACAAGCACACATTACAAATCAGCTTGTAGGCGTCCAAGATAAGGCGTACCACTCTGACCAAATGTGCTCTGAGGCGGAAGTGAGCGGATCAGTGGTGGCTCAAAACAGTGATGCAAGTGTTTGGTTTCAGTATTTACTTTTCAAATTCCAACTTCCATCGGCCAGATTCCTCAAACCGGATGGACACTGTTTGCTTTGGAAGATGTGAAGATGTCCTAATCGAACCACCACAAGGAATAGGAAAATCAAATACTTCAAAAAACTGTTCATCAGCTGTTTCTACTAAACTATCGCCGTAAGGCAAATTAAAATGGCACGCAGCAGTAAATGTGCTGCACATGTAATGTTTTCAGGCACCTTTTAGGATTGGCATCTGTTTTATGTCCACACTGCAATTTCTCCGAGCTCAGTTTGAATTGAAGATTAACATTCAGAAACAAAGTCCTCCTCCCACTCAGACAAATAATTTAAGGAAAGGGAAATCTCATCGGTAATAATTAACTGGTGGTAGGTATATAAAATCAAGGCAAGTAGAGAGACGACACTCAAAGATCTGAAGAAGGAGACCCGGTGAAGCCAGAAGATGAAGTCCTCCACTTTGATTTCTTTGGCCCTGTTTGGTTTCTTTAGTGCGGTTCGCAGTGACGATGCTGCTGCCGGGTCGTGCTCTCCTCCTGCTGACATGTGCGGCTTCATGAGAGAGTTGGCTGCCATGAAAGAATCCCTCAAAGCCATCAACACGGGACTTTTGGAGAGTGAACGGAGGCACAACACCAGTGAACAGCAGATACTGAATCTATACCAAAAAGGTAAGGAGGAAAATATGTGCCTCAGGTCTTGAGGGGGAGCATTGTTGTGGAGGGTGTCAGTGCCAACAATTCAATTGACTGAATGCAGTCATGTGACAGGAACGTTTTGTCTCACCCAGAGAGAAGCAGAGTGATATTCAGTGCTGTGACAGGAGGAGGAGGCCAGGCAATCGGGCCTTTCAGCACTGACACGACTGTGGTCTACAAAGAGGTGTTCCCCAATGTTGGCAATGCCTACAACAAGGACACAGGTGAGATTTCAAATGTTTTTTTAAGCACCTGTTCATATTTCCAAAACAGAATGACTTGCATATCTCTATAGAATCGCACATAATGTGTAGGTGGAAGAATGTTGTTATAGTTAAGCATTAAAGAAAACGCCACTAAACGGGTGAATTTCAATTGATGTAAAAACTTGTGTTTTTTTAACTTGGTTTGAATTTAAAAATAAAAAAATTTGACCAATGCCCTGTTAATTCCCTCCAAGTATCTTTGCACCCCCTGTTGCTGGTGTGTACTACTTTACTTTCTTCTATCTCGCTGGAGGAGAACACGAGTCAAAGCTTTTTCTGTACAAGAATGACCAAAAAATGGTCACGACCCACGACCACGCCTCACAAGTAGACACAGCTGACAATGGAGGAAGCGTGGAGACAACGTCTACGTAGTTCTGGCTGCACATACGCACATTTACAGATCCAGCCACCATTCAACGTTCAGCGGCCGTCTGGTCACTATGACATAAAAGAAAAAAATAAACATACAATGAAGCTGTACCCTCCTCTCATTTAAGTGTGTGAGAGCTTTATTCCAAACTTTATTCGAAGGCTATTGTCTCTTCCAAAGTTTCTTTGAAATGCCCTTCATCCTAAAGCTTGCTGAAACACATGTGCTTTAACGTGGATGGAACAACATAGAATAAATAAATATGAGACCAATAAAGTCGTGTAAGAAAATCACAGGAAATACAAGTAAAGAGACAGTTGGGGTAAAGTCCATGTGCTTCTGTTGCGCCCTTTGCTCCGATATATTGGGAGAGGTACGTGGTTACTTTTTAGTTAAAATGAATAACGGAGATGCTGCCGACGTCTTCACTCACTTTAACTTTATTCAAAAGAACACCAAAACTTTTCTCGGCAAGCGCAAAACACAGTTCTCTTCTGGTCAGAAGCAATCGATCCACGAATCATCGAACTCGATCGAAATTGTAAATAGCGTACCTAGTATTAGTACTTTTAGTACTGTATTACCATTACTTTTAAACAATCCTAACAAAATGATTATTATGAAATATGTATTATTTTTAACCTTCGTTTTTAACTGCAATATCAGTTTTTTAAACCTGTGTATTTTAATCTGTCCCAAAACACTAAGACAATTTCAACCCGTCACACTTCTGCAGAGTTGAAATGAAATATGTTTGCTAAGTTGGTAGTAAGTTGGAGAAGAGAGGAGCACAACATCTGAACCCATCTAAAAAACACTGATGTCATCTACCAACTCATGTTCAAATACATCAACAGTACCTTTTCACAGAGAAGAAAGAAATTCTTAACACATGAACATCATGTTTTTACGGAAAAAGGAGCATGTTTCTATTGAACTCTCTTTGGAAAAGTAAAAATGAACACTGAAATGAAACGAAAAAACATCTATTGTTGTTTTAAAGTTAGGACTTAACAAAGAATGTCAAATAAAAGTTTTTACCCATCTCCCCACACTCCCCACCCTGTAGCTCATTTAAAAAAAAATATTTTAAGGAGAAAATAAGAGACATCCACGTGTGATTTAAAAAAAAAAAGTCAATTATAACAAAGGGTCTAACAATATGAACAACTTTAAAAATATCCTGTATTAAGCATGAGGACCAGGAAGGCTGTATTTGGT
>JABUIW010000019.1:17880859-17903424 GCA_013363375.1 Menidia beryllina
TTCAGAAGATAAACAAGATGCAAAAAACTGCTTTCAATTAAACAAATCAAACAGAAAGGGATTTTACCAACTCCGAGGCTGACCCAGAAGTGGTCAAAGTACAGGTCAAGGTGACCCGAGTTAGACAGTAATTAGGTGACATTTTGTGGCACAAATATGACATGGTTTTGTTTTTCATGTGGCTGATCTGAAGAAATGTATTGCTCCCTTGTGTTACCTGCCACTACTGTGGCAGACTGACACTCCACTCTCTCTCAGGTGGAGCAATTCATTTCAGTTTAAACCACAAGAAACAACTGCTGTCAACTACTAAACAAATAGAAAAAAAAGTAATAAATATTACTATTGATATGAGCAAAATATTTCTTATAAAGTTGAAAAGTTCCATCACTCATATGTGTTGCCTCTTAAAGTGCAATATTTGTATACCCATAACTTATATATTTCTAATAAGAAAGGCACAGATCAGGACTAGTAAGGTAAGACAATTGTCAGTGCTTTACATAAAAGACAATGCATTAAAAAGTGAGAGTTTAAAAACACCCAGGACATGGTCATCTTTGTTACATGCAGGTATTAAACTTCCAGAGAAGACAACATGAAGTAATGTCCACATTCTGGGCAGTGTAGGCAGAAATGACTAAAGCACGTGTCATAGATTCACGTTAAGCTGAAAAACAGATGAATTGGCCTCTCTTCCTGTGACGGCTCAGGTCCTTCAGTTTCTGCAGTGACATGCTGTTCATATTTTATCACGTTGTGATAAAGTGCACTGTTCTAAGCGGTTGTCTGCTGGGAGATTGGCACAACAAAAACAGTAGGAATGTAGACAAACTGGTTAAAAAGGCAAGCTCAAGGCAAGGAGCAGATGAGGAGGAAGCTATATTCTGTAGGGAAAAGCCATCCCTCCCACAACATACAGTAGGACTGAGGAGCAACTGTAGTGTGAGGCTCACATAACTACACTGAAGAGCAGAAAGGTTTACCATGGTCTTTTAGCCATACAGGGACAGTAAAAAGTTTTCCATTATTACTAATGGTATTAAAGGCAATTGTGATATTAGAATTTAAACGTAGACCCTGAAAAAAAATGTCATCCTTGTTTATAGAAATATAGGCAAAAATGCAGTGTAGCAGAATGTTTTGATGTGGTATTTATTTGTGAAAGTATGAAAGATGAGACAAGCACGGCTACTATACTCTGTGTATTGATTGATCTCGGTTTGATTGCAGTTTATATGAGTTTTAATTAATCATTGGGGTAATCAAAACAGCAGCAATATTCTGTCAGCACACTTTTGGGACCACTCTGAGGTACTATTGATTAAGAACCTTTGCTTTTTTATTACTCCAAAGAGCAAGTGTTGCCACTGAAGACTGAAAGATTGACCTTTCAGTTCTGCACGAACCAAAACAAATTGTGGTCTTTTTTTTTCAAAAATGAAATTTGAAGATGCGATCCTTTTTCACATACATTGGGATCTTACAATTTCTTAAACACAGCTCATGTACACACACCTCAACTGTAACAAATTGCCAAAAGTGATTTATCAAAGTCCATACAATTACACATTTAGATGACTAATTATGGAGGTGAAAGAACAGATTAATCTTTTAAAAAGTGTTTTATGTTAAGATGTGGGGTGGTCGTGTGGTGGTTAGCACCATCGCTTCACAGCAAGAGGGTTCTGGCTTCGTATCCCCGGGGGACCCAGGACTTTTCTGTGTGGAGTTTGAATGTTCTCCCTGTGGGTTCTGTGGCTTCCTCCAACCGTCGAAAAACTTGCATGTTAGGTTGATTAGACATTCCAAATTGCCCTTAGGATTGAGTATGAGTGCGGTGGTTGTTCTTCCTTTTGTGTCTCTGTGTGGCCCCGCGATGGACTGGCGGACCGTCCAGGGTGTACCCCGCCTCTCGCCCATTGACTACTGGGATAGGCTTATAAGGGAATAAGCGACTACGAAAATGGATGGATGGATGGATGGATGTTAAGATATTAGTCCACTTAACAGATGTGCTGTACTGTTCCTAATCAATGCCTACACAATGTATCAATGTTTAACCTTAACAATAGGCTGTGGTCACAATCCATGTGTGGCAGTTCAGCCACCATGGGTGCCTCAACAGATTCATTATTATTATTCATATAGCCATTATCCGGTTCAGTGTTTTGTCATACCCCATGTGACCAGCAATCGGGTTATAATGAGTTGCCTGGAAAACTATTTCCTGGCGGCTTTTCGGCACCAACGAATGGGTGATCACCTCACTAGTCTGAGTGTCGTGACTCACTCGGTACCTGTCTCCGCACAATGAAAAGTGGGGATATGTCAACAGTGCATCAGGGCATACCATGTGACCATCAATTCTTTTCACTTGGTCACAGGCACAGCGCAGGATATCATCACGAGACTGCTCAAGTGGAAAATCTTCCATGGAGTCAAACACAGGAACCCGCGGAGCGGGTGGAGGCATCACCAGTCCCCCCTCCCCGTCTGCAGTGTCTGACAACCTCACATCACCACTGAGCACAGCGCGCATATCCCATGTCCCTGTCGGCCGTGAACTCACCACATTACCCCACTAGCTTGTCAAACCCTGGCCAATCAGTGCCCAGAATATGGGGTTCACTAGGCGGGGCCTAACCGCCGCTTTTATCTTATTCTTTTCCCCATTGTACCGTATTTCCACTGGCACCATATGGTATCTGTGAACGTCCCCATGCACACACATGATGTCCACACACCCCGCATCCAATAATGCCCCGGGTCAAACCAGGTTCTGGTGAACCATGGACTGGGTACAGCCCAAATCCACCAACGCCCAATGTGTACCCCCCTAAATCCTTAACGGAACACTGTACGTCCCTCCTGGATCTGGGGAGGGTGCTGGAGGGCCGACCACCCGAGTCACCCACCTTCATCAGTGGGCACTCACGGCAAAAGTGGCTGGGCAGACAACACCTGAGGAACCCCATGGGGGTTGGGAGGAGCACCCGTAGCGGCTTGAACCTGGACCTGGGAGGGTCAGAGAGGCGAGTAAGACAGCAACGCTCAGTCTGGGCCTCTCTGGACAGGAGGGGAAGCAGCCGCACCGCCCACTCTTTCTCTGGCCGAAGAAGAACTAAGAAGTACAAAATCAAAATCACTCATAAGAGTTCCAAACAGGTTCAAGGCGAAAGGCAAGGATAACTATGGTTTTGGTTCAGCTCAGTAAGAGACGTAGGACGAAACACACTAGCACAAGACAAGGGGAAACGCACACTATTTAACACATGAAGGGAAGGGAACTCCAGGTGAACACAATTGGTGATCAGGGAAGACAATTGGACAGATGACACACGGGGAAGTCCAAGTGACCTGAAACGAGAGGAGGATTACTTATCAAAATAAAACAGGAAGTGACGAGACCTCATGGAGAGAGGACAAAAACCCCAACATGTCTACACCACTGAAACAACAAGACTTTTTAAAGCTGAACATAGACCCAGAGTTTGGAAAAGGATGTCTCTCAAATCAGATACCATGTCCTTTGGAAAGTAAAGTTGTTTTTTATTTGTTTCTTACACACATGTCATATCTTTAATAGCAGCATCACCAACGATCTCAAGTCTCAGGTCGAGGCATATGTTTTCTTCTTAGCCTTTTACCTTCTGAGATGATTTTCCAGTTAACCATGCTGTGTGACCAGACTTTATCCTCATCATTAGATGTAGATCCAGATCTGTTCAGTAGTGGTGCGAAACCGCTCTGTAGTGGCATTGTTGGTTTGTGGAGGAGACTGCTTCTTCTTCGGTTTTACAATGCTAGTTGTCCAAGTCTGTGTCCACTAACAATGGGAGTTGAGAAAGAGTCTGGTCTCATTGACAGCGCAGGCCTGCTGGTCACATTATAGATATCACCACGGGGCTGGTTCAGAATCTGGCGAGTTATGGGTCACCACAGGGCCGAAAACAAATATACTTGAGTCTCAACTTTCAGCAAATCATGTGCCTCAAACAACTAAGGGTGTGGAAAAGCTGAATTGTTGTTTAAACCTTATGGTAATCAAAGCAATCAAAGAAACTGTATTTCTCCATTTCCCAGTTCCTGTAGAAATTTTGCCTTTAAAGGCACCCAGATCTTGTGTTTTTCTATTCGATTTATATGAGTTCAGCGCTCCCCGGTCCAACCAGGTGATCAACCAGTCCACATGTGTTTCATGGACTTGGAGAAGGCGTTCGACCGTGTCCCTCGGGGTTTCCTGTGGGGGGTGCTCCGGGAGTGTGGGGTACCAGGCCCTTTGTTACAGGCTGTTCTGTCCCTGTACGACCGGAATCAGAGCTTGGTTCGCATTGCCGATAGTAAGTCGGATCGTTTCCGGTGAGAGTTGGATCTATGTCTGCGGTTCTGTACATAACTTTCATAACCGTCTTGGTGGCCTTAGGATCGCGTCTCTGCTTTTTGCAGATGATGTGGTGCTGTTGGCTCCATCAAGTCGTGACCTACAGCCGAGTGCGAAGCAGCTGGGATGAGGACCAGTGCCTCTAAGTCCAAGACCTTCTCCAGTGCCTTCTCCAGGTCAGGGGGGACGTCCTCCTTCAAGTGGAGGAGTTTAAGCATCTCGGGGTCTTGTTCCTGTATGGGGATAGGGAGCATGAGATCGATAGGAGGATCGGTGCAGCGTCGGCAGTAATGCGGGCACTGTACCTGTCCGTCGGGATGAATAGAGAGCTGAGCTTAAAGGCAAAGCTCTCGATTTATAAGTCGATCTACATTCCAACCCTCATCTATGGCCACGAACTTTGGGTAGTGACCGAAAGAACAATATCACGGATACAACCGGCCGAAATGAGTTTCTTCCACAGGGTGGCTTGGCTCTCCCTTAGAGATAAGGTGAGAAGCTCGGCCATCCGGGAGGGGCTCAGAGTAGAGCCGCTGCTCCTCCACGTGGAGAGGAGCCTGTTGAGGTGGCTCGGGCATCTGATTAGGATGCCTCCTGGTCGCCTCCCTGGTGAGGTGTTCCTGACACGTCCTACCGGGACGAGGCCCAGAGGAAGACCCAGCACATGCTTCAGGGACTATGTGTCTCGGCTGGCCTGGGAACGCCTTCACTGTAAAAAAATTAAATGGCAATTGTCGTTCTAACACACAAGTGTATTGTATCTGACTCAGAAATATAAATGTGACATCTAACAAATAAATACATGTTTGCCCGACTCAAATTCTCAGAAGTTGGTTTAACAAGGAGTTTTGAATCGCCTATACAAGATTTTTTGAGTTCCCTCAACTGTAAACTTATAGGCATGCGCACTGCTCATGTTCATGGACACACCTACTATGGTACGGTTTCCAATCCCTTTCTTCAAGTGCATAGCCTTTTTCCCTCGAGTTTGAGAAGATTGGCGGTCTGAGATTTTAATTAATGTTATTTTTCAAAATATGATTTCATAGAAAACTTTTGTTCAAAGAAACGAAGATCGTTTTGGTCGGTGAATTAACCAGAGTCGTATATTTAGTGTATTTCAACTGAATTACTGAAGTTATTAGCTGTTTTTAGTTTGCTAACTTCAGGCTAATTTTTAACGTGATGTTATGCAGTCAGTAACTTAAACCGCTAAAACTGTTAAATGTAATTGGATTTATACTACATACACGTGTTTTATAAGAACTGCGGTTGTTGCAAATGTGGTTGTGGACTGTTTCAAGAGGGATAGAAAGAGATACGTCTGCTTAACAAGTAGTGACACTAGGCTATCGTTTGTGGTGGAGGGGGAGGGAGAGGGAGAGTTCGTGGCTGCATGTCTGAACTGAAGTGGAGCGAGCGGTAGGTATAGATTTAGGTTGATACATGCTGGCCATTCAGTATTTAATTTCTTGCTTCACTTGATTGTTCTGTCATTTGTGAAATACACATCTAAATATAACCTGCACTTAAATAATTACTGCAGTTATACAAAGTCCTTAAAGACAGTGATCTTCATGCAAAAAGCTCATTCATTTACTTGGGTGTAGGCCTATGTCATTGCTCATTTCTGGCTGGAGAATGTTTAATTACTTGAGGAAGGGAAGGGACTTCATGCAGTGCAAGTCGTGCAAGTTTTCAAGCTCCTCCCAGGACGTTCTTCTGAAGCATTGTAGGCTTCACCACGGTCACGGTACACATTGGCCTTGCATTTACACAGATTGCGTATGTGTATTTAAAACATCTGGTGCATTGCGATCACAGCTCTCAAGATCACACACATCCACTGTAAATTCACCCAATTCAACATTTCAATGTGAATTGTGCGACTTTAAAGAGATTTGCAGCGAAAATACTTTTTGGAACCATCTAGCAAACCATTTAAGGAATCGAGAGACCGTGCAATGCCCCATTCTAAGATGCAATTTCAAAACCAACATTCGTCCAACCTTTACTTCTCATAGAAGCCGTAATCACAGACATTGTACTCTTAAAGATTTTCGAACAGTATGGAGAGGCAACACTGACATTGAAGCAAGTGATGGGGAACTGGATGATTGTGAAGCAGGGGTGTCATTGGAGAGTGGTGTAGATGGGGTTGATTAGATTGTGAATGGTGAAACACTTGAGCACAAATTAGCTA
The DNA here is from genome assembly GCA_013363375.1 of Menidia beryllina. Lineage (NCBI taxonomy): Eukaryota > Metazoa > Chordata > Actinopteri > Atheriniformes > Atherinopsidae > Menidia > Menidia beryllina. The sequence goes on from JABUIW010000019.1 coordinate 17,887,447, forward strand.
GTCTCTTTTTGCGTATAACAGAGCTGCATATTAGTAGGCACGCTACACAAAAAGTTGTAGAGGAATTGCGTAACATTCTGTCTTTTGCTAGCAATCAGACTTTGAGGAGTGTGAAAGAGATACTTTTGAGGCATACAATTGAAGTAGATTATTTAGTTGTGCATGAAATATCAGATGCCATTGTCGAGACTAATCCACTCTTGGCAACAACATCTGCAAAAGGGTGCCTCTCTACAGATTATCGCAGGAGTTTATATTTTCAGGAGAAATTTTCTGTAACAGAACCAACGGAGTATCTTTTTAACCCAGTTCTCAAGAATTCATTTGTGTATATCTCAGTCCCAAAGGTGCTTAGAAGTCTACCTAATAGAGAAGATTTTTCAGAACAGGTTGTATTTGGTCAAGATTCTTTCCCTGGATCCTACAAGTCTTTCCAAGACGGAGAGCACTTTAAGGATAATAAGCTTTTAGGACAGCAAAACAAATGCATCAGTCTGGCATTATACAGAGGTGATTTTGAAATCTGTAATCCTTTGGGCACCTCTAAAAAGATTTATAAGATAACTGCAGTCTATTGGGTTCTTCTAAATTTACCTGCCAAGTTCCGATCTAGCCTTACATCAATTCAGCTTGCTCTTCTTGGTAGAAGTGATGATGTTAAGGCGTATGGTTATTAAAAGTTTCTTGAACCCTTGATTAAAAATATACGGCGTATAGAGGAAGAGGGACTATTTGTTGAAGTGCTTGATCAGTTTGTCAAAGGTACTGTGTTTTGTGTGTGCGCAGATAACCTTGCAGCACATAATCTTGCGGGCTTTTCGGAAAGCTTTAATGTTGAGAAGTTATGTCGGTTTTGTTTGATAAGCAAGCACCAAATTGCTACGACTCATGTTGAGGATTTCCAGTTAAGGTCTGTTGATGGACACAATGCAGTTTTGGAAGAGCTCGGGCAGAACGAAACACTCAAAAGCATTGATGGTGTCAAAAATAAGTGTGTTCTTGAGAAGCACTTACAATTCTTTCATACAGTGAATGGCTTTCCTCCAGATATACTGCATGATTTTTTCGAAGGGGCCATCCCTTATGAATTGTGTTTGTGTTTGAAAAATTTGATTGCTAAAGGTTTTTTTTTTACGTGGGATGTGCTTAATAACAGCATAAAGTCATTTCCATACAAAAACACAGACAAAGTAAACAATCCAAAACACATTTCGAAATGAAGCTTTAAGAAGGGTACAGTTGCAGGCAATGGACATGAGAATTGGGCTTTGTTGCACTTACTTCCTTTTTTAATTGGATGCAAGATACCCTAACATGAACCTGCTTGGATGATTTTAATGGACCTCAAGGACATTGTTGAAATAGTTGTTTCACACAAGCTCTCAGAGGCAGCTCTGTGCCATCTGTCTTCCAAACTGCAGGACGACCGTCAATTGCTTACTGATACATTTCCAGAGTACAAACTTAAACCAAAGAACCATTTTATTGAGCATTACCCACATCTAATTTGTTGTTATGGCCCTTTGGTGGAATTATGGACAATGCGATATTAGGCGAAGCACAGCTTTTTTTTAAAAAGTGGTTCACGACACCAACAACTGGAAAAATTTGCTGCTTACTCTCTCCATGAAACACCAGCAATTGTTGGCCTACCACCTGGATAGCCCTAACCTTTTCAAGGAAAAGGTCATTGTTGAAAGAGTGAAAGTGGTCACGGTCTCAGAATTGGATACCACACTGAGGTGTGTAACTGAGAGGAAGTATCCACATCTTGATAGTGACTCTTTCTAAATCTGTTCAGATACATGGCACACAGTATGCAGATGGCATGGTTTTATCTTCCAGCCAGTGCAATGACCTTCCAAAATTTCACAAGATTGCAATCATTTTGATAAACGCACAGGAAGTGACGTTTATTTGCCGAACACTTGTTTCAAGGTACATTTATGTTTTTATGAACTTGTTGAAAGCCACCTCTCTGAAACTGTCGCCTTGGATCCAGATCTGTTGATAGACTATCACCCTCTAGAACAATACAAAGTTGGTGGGAAACTGATGGTGACCACAAGGACATTAATTTTAAATGGGTTTCTGTGTTTAAATTTAACATTACCATTGCAGTTGTGTTGTTAACTTCAACATTCAACCCCCCCCCCCCCCCTTTACAGACTTTGTTACTTCGAGTAGTTATCTCTCCAAAAGAAGCCCGTCGAATCCTGCTCACAGAGGTACCAGCATCTGTTGACCAGCTCATCAAGACAAAATCCAGTTTGAAGGTGATTTTTTCACTCCAGTTCGAGGACCCCAATTTTTCAAATGCATTATGTCAGTTGACTAAAATGTCAGAGTTGCCAGATGGGCGTGCAGTCTTGCACATTGTGTGGAACACTGGGGCATCTCCCCTCAACCTATCTGATAGCCATTCCATTGGCTCAGTGTCCTCCCTTGACACAGCCAGCTTACATTCTGAGGACTGTAATGAAGCGCAGAGGAGCCTTACTCGTTCTTTCAAGGGGAGCTTGTTCGATTCCCTCCCTTCTCCCTCCTCAAGTTCTGTCCAGGGGAGCTTGTTCGAGTCCCTCCCTTCTCCCTCCCTCCTCAAGTTCTGTTCAGAGCAATACAGATTCTCTCCCTTTAAGGCATACAACTCGGTGGCCAAATCCATTCCCAATCCCTACATTTGCGTATTATGTTGAGCTGAGATTGCGTAAGGGAAATGAGGTATATGAAAGAACACAGAAGCGCCTCATTCTTACAGGAGATATGAGATCTGACATTGTGAATAAACTTTGAGTAATTTTTTTATCAGAGGCGCCTATCCCAGTAAGGATGAATTAGTGTCTGTTGCATCTGGTCTTCTTGTCAAGTATCCTTGTCTAAAGGAGACAGATAGTGTAACTGGCTATGATGGATGGCTGAAGAGTCTTCCTTATAAGATGGGCAACTTCAGGGCAAAGTTGCGTCGTGCAGGCTGCAATGAGGTGATGGTGAATACAAAAAGAAGGGGAGAGGATGGAGTGGCTGCTCCATTCATCCTGAAAAGGGCCAAACGTGATCAACCATGTTCCAGAATATCCAGACAACCAACTCTTGAGAAGGAAAGGCTTGCACTGATTGAAGAAATGAAGAAAAGGAAAAGGAACATGGGTCTGATTAGGCAGAAGATGGAACTGACTTTCTCCCATCGTCGGAGAGAAATCATAGAAGTGCAGCCTATGGTGTCAGAAGTCCAAGAACGATGGCCTGCACTGTTTTCTCATGAGGAGGTAAGGATTTCCTTGTGTATTTGTGTACTACCGCTCATTCCTGTAGCTTTAGGCTGGCATGACTACCACATTAAGCCCCAACATGGACATTATAATTAAAGACTGTTTTGTTGCTTGTGTGCAGATATCTGAAGAATTTTATCGATCACCAGCAGAGACCTCCGGGCAACTTGGAATGCATCCCTCGACAAGTATGTACCTCGCCTGATAAAACTGTACCGAGCCAGAAAAGCAGCTTTTGGTCCAGGTATGGAGCAGTTGCTGAATAAACTTTATGAAGAGGTGGGTAAAGTGCCCCAAACTAAACTACATGCAAATACAAAAATGACTTTAAATCATCAAAATCAAACATTGACATTTGCTTGATTGAGTTATCTTGCTGCGTTACAACGTGTGTGTTTGTGTGTGTCAATGTTTGTGTGCACATGTTCACAGACAACAGACATTGTGCGTCATCGAAGGACAACAGCACTGAAAGGCCTTCCCATTTTTGTTCGCGACAATGCAGAGTATTATTTGAAGTGTGTGGTAAGTAAGTCAAGAGCAATTTTGTGTGATTACTAGTTTTGCAGTGCCTCTTTAATATCTCCCCAGAGACTGGATAATTATTGGCTGGTAGTCTTGTGCCTAAATGTGACTGTAAACAACTAAATAAGGATATGTGTTGGTTAATGGGTGACAGCAACTCTTACAGGGTGTCTATCGCTAAAAGATGTCGCTGTGTCTGATTTTTACCATCAGAACACAGACCCGGAGGAATCCGTGGTTGAAGGAGTGCCCGTTGCAATACTTACCGTCTATGGAAATGATGATGCTGCCGCATGGGCAACAGTCACTGACATCGCCATCATCTTGGAAGGGGCAGTAATACTACACAACCTACCTGACCTCGCAGCTCCAGCCTTCGCCTGCCTGTTTGGCCTTTTGTATGCAATGGACATAAACTATCCAGAGCAGATGAGGTACACTTTCGATGCTATCCAGAACATCTTTTTCGAACTTGGTTCAAGATGCTCACAGCGCACGCGATCCTTGAAAGAGAAGCTTTTGCTGTGAAGCCTGTGTATAATTGACACTCACGTAGACATCAACACGCACACACAGCTTTGTCATAACTCCTGCATGAACACACATATACACACACACACACACACACACACGCACACACACACACAAAGCTCTTCTCTGCCGACTACCACATGGACAGGCCTGTACACACACATTGTTCTCCAACAACTTCTCCATGAACAAACACACACACACACACATAGCTCTTTGCTAACCACTACATGAATAGGCCTGTACACACACATTGTTCTCCAAGAACAAGCATGCTGCACGTGCACACAGAGAGGAAAGAGCAGTTCTCAAGAAGCTCAGTTCACAGGGCACTAAGCTCCTCTGTGCTTTCTTCTAGAAGCTAATATGATTCATTAAGTTCATTGTGGTTATATTTTTATAATATATGTGGTTTATGTTGTTGTTTTGTATCTTGATACAATAGCCGCATTTACATGACCCCTTTTGCCTAATTTCCTGATTAAAGTATTTAGAAAAGGTGTCACCTACACCACCTCTTGGATCCAAATAATCTGATTTGGTGAGGTGCTTACATCTAGTCATCAATCAGATTAAAAGTGAAAGAAGGTCATGTAAATGGGGATATTGTTAAGCAGCTTGTGAGGTTCAATTACCAATGTGAACACACACCTGCTACTCTGCTCGCCAGCACACATAGCTCTCATATACTGTTCATACACACTGTTCTCTACCATCACCCCACACACAGAAAGAAGAGCAGTTCTCAAGAAGCTCTGTTCTCAGGGCGCCAAGCTCTTCTGTGCTCTCCCTATAGCAGTTCAACATTGTGGTTTAATGTTTGTATCTGTTGATATAGTAGCCTTGTTGCACACATTGTTCCTGCTGGAACCACTATAGCCCAGACTGCCATTTACCACAGTGCACACACACACAACACACATGTGTGCATTCAGGTCTACAACTCCTGAATAAGCAAACGCAAACACACACACACGCACATGTGGAGAAGAAAGTGCAGTTCTCAAGAGGCTCTCAGGTTACTTTGCTCTGTGCAATTAAGATTATGTTGTTGACCATGGTTTTATACTGTATCTATTGATACAATGTTTGACTTGAAGCAATGAAAATGTTGTATTAACCTGATTTTTTGTGTGTTGAATGATGGGTAGTGAAGACGATTGGTAGAACTAAAAAACTGAGTCGATAGAACTCAACTTACAGAAAACACTACAAAATCTGAGTTTGTAGAACTCAAAATCTATATGTCAAACTCATAAAACAAAGTTGATAGAACTCAACTTACAGATAACACTACAAAATCTGAGTTTGTAAAACTCAAAATCTATATGTCAAACTCATCAAACAAAGTTGATGGAACTCAGAACTTAAAGGTGAAAGGTCTACTTGTGTTGGTAGAACTCAAAATGTATGTGTCAGAGAGGTGGATCTTAGGGAGGACTCAGTCGCGGAGATTCAGAAACAAGGGTTTATTTGAACAAAAACGCATTCAAACGGAGCGGATGCGGGCAAAGTTCAAAACAAGGCTGTGAGAAAACTATGGACAAAGTAACAAATAAAGTGAACAAAACTGTGGCAAGGTATAAAAACAAGACTATTACAAAATCCTAAATAAAGTTAACAAGAGTATGGCATGACATGGCTGTGACAAAAACAAGACTATGGCACAAAAACAAGACTATGGCAAAGTGCAAAATAAAGATTAACAAAACTGTGGCATGGCTGTGACAAAAATCAAACCTTAAGTGGCGAGGGGTGACGAAAAGCTCACAAACACACTGGCACAGGACATGGGAAATGAGGACTATTTAAACACATGAGGGAGGGGAACCCCAGGTGTACACAATAGGTAATCAAGACATGACGAGACACCAGACATTCCCCCAGACGTGACAGTATGTGTAAAACTCAAAAACCTAAGTTTGTAGAACTCAAAATGTATGTGTAAAACTCAAAAACCTAAGTTAGTAGAAGTCAAAATTTCTATGTAACACTCCAAAAAAAAAAAGTTGGCAGAACTAAAAAATCTTTGTAAACTCAACCACAGTGAATTTAAGTAAGGAAAACTAAAAAGACTAAATGCATCACGTTGCCTAGATAATTTAAGTTCTGTCAACCTCTATTTTTTTTCAGTGTTGGGATCCCCCAAGAGGAGCTGGCAGAAGTGGCAGGGGAGAGGGAAGTCTGGGTTTCCCTACTTTGGCTGCTGCCCCTGCGACCCCGTATTGTCACAGTGGTGTACCTGGCTTGGGGTTTTCTGTTTTGTCTCAGTATGGTCTCGTCATTTCCAGTTTTATTTTGAAGAATAACCGTCATCTCGTTTCAGGTCACTTGCACTTCCTGTTGTGTCAACGGTCCAATTGTCTTCCTGATCACCAATTGTATGCACCTGGGGTTCCCTTTCCTCTGCGTTTCTCTTGTCTGGTGCCAGTGTGTTCCGTCTCTCGACTATCTGTGCAGACCTCTTGTCTTCGAAACCATAGTCTTGCCTTCGATCCCTAGTTGCCTCTCACGAGTGCCTTTTTGAGTGCGTGTCTCCTAGCGATTGTTCATCCTAGTGAGTATTATTTTGTTACTTCGAACCTCATCCTTTTATCCTCGTTAGCGATTGATTTCGGTTTTATACTTTGACCCCTCCTTGTGGAGCGTATTTTGTTGTACTTTGTTTCCACTCTCCGAGAGGTCAATTTATAGTCTCAGTTAACTTAAGATTCATACAGGGCGGCAGGCTCGCCCCCTCCAGCCAGTGGCGCCACTCTTGTAGCACCACTTTCACTGCTAGCAGCTCCTTGTTGCCCATGTCGTAGTTGCGTTCTGCCGGGGTTAGGCGTCGCGAGAGGGACGCGCAGGGGTGCACCCTGCCATCCTTAGGGGACCTTTGCGACAGGACCGCCCCGATCCCGTCGTTGGAGGCGTATGAATTGCCAGGACACGTCCGGCACTATGAGGATGGGTGCCGATGTGAAGCGCTGCTTCAGGAGCCGGAAAGCTGCATCGGCCTGTGGGGACCAGAGAAAAGGGACCTTAGGTGAGGTCAAGGCGTGCAACGGAGCCGCTATACCACTGGAACCCCTGATAAACTGCCTGTAGAAGTCAGCAAACCCCAGGAATTGCTGCACCTAACCTTGCGGTTATCCGGTTCGGGCCAATCAGTGACAGCCTAATCTTAGCCGGATCCATCTGCACCTTACCAAGGGCTACAATGAAGCCCAGGAAGGACATGGTTGTGGCATGAAACTCACTTTTCTCCGCTTAAACATACAGATCATTTTTGAGAAGTCTCTCCAGCACCTGGGTCACGTGAATTCCAGGTCGGGTGAGTAAATTAAAATGTCATCAAGATAAACGTAGACAAAAAGGTCGAGAAAGTCCCGAAGGACATTGTTAATCAATGCTGGGAAGACCCCCGGTGCATTAGTGAGTCCAAATGGTATGACTAAATATTCATAGTGCCCGCTTGGCGTGTTAAAACCAGTCCCCCTCTCGGATGTGGACTAGGTGGTAGGCGTTTCTAAGATCCAGCTTTGTAAACACCTGAGCCTGCTGGAGCTGGTCGAAAACCGAGGACATGAGGGGGAGAGGGTACCGGTTTTTGATGGTTATGGCGTTTAGAGGGCTGTAATCGATGCAGGGCCTGAGGGAGCCATCTTTCTTGGCGACGAAGAAGAAACCCGCCCCCACCGGAGAGGAGGACGGGCCGATTTGCCCCGCTTTCAGCGAGGTCTCGATGTAGTCCTTCATGGCCTCCTTCTCGGGACCTGAAATGCCGTAGACTTTCCCCTTGGGGAGAGTGGAACCGGGGATCAGGTCGATGGCACAATCATACGCCCTGTGCGGTGGGAGAGACAGGGCCTTGGCCTTGCTAAAGACGTCCCGGAGATGGTGGTACTCGGGAGGTACAGCACTTAGCGCCGGGTCGTGGTTACCTGGGGGAGAAGCAGTTCGGACAGTGTTAATAGCAGCGGCCCCGTGGCTGGGGCCGCTATGAGGGGCACATTCCTCCCCCCAGGCCGTAATTTCTCCCGTGCGCCAGTTTATCTGTGGGTTGTGCTGGACCAACCAGGGGAAGCCGAGGATTATTGCATGAGACGGTGAATGAATGCAGAAGAAAGTCAGGGTTTTGTAGTGATTGGGTGATTTGGAACAGTTCTTTATCATGTAATCCCCTGGCGGTGATGGGGTTCTCTAGTAGTCGGGCCTGTATCTTTAATTTACGGACCCAACCCCAGTCCATGAAGCTCTCGTCAGCCCCCGAGTCTCTCTCACCAACTCTGAGCGCCCTGCTTAGTGAGTCACCAGAACAGTGGTGCGGGGGCGTGGCTTAGAGCGGGCGGTACTCACAGAAAAGTGCGAGGTAGGCCGCCTGCTCGGACACACCCCCACCAGATGTCCCTTCGCACCGCAATAATAGCACCGCCCCTCCAGGCCGCGCAGCTGGCGTTCCTCCGGGGAGAGGCGGGCACGTCCGAGCTGCATGGGTTCCTCACCCGTCCGTGCAGGGGCGGGGCCCGGAGTCGCAGCTGCCAGAGGTGCTGCGGGCCGTACCAGCCTCGGTGGAGGCGGTATAACCCCTGCGGGGTTCTCCCTGCGGGAGGTCCGGCGGAGCTCCCGGAGCCGGTGGTCGGTCCAGATGGCCAAGGCAACCAGGCCATCCAGGTCAGAGCGTAGGTCCAGGGGGACCAACAGTTCCCTAATGGGGTTCGCCTACCCTTGCAAAAATATGTCATAGAGGGCGGCGGAGTTCCAGCCGCTCCCCGCTGCCAGAGTGCAAAAAGCAATCGCATAATATCAAACATTGCCCGTACCTTGCTTGAGTCCCGTTAGTCGCTGGGCTTTCTCTCGGTCAGTGTTCACCGGGTCAAAAATAGTCTTTAAGGACTCGGTGAACGCGGCCAGGCTGTGGCAGGTGGGGGAGTCCCGGGACCACTCGGCCATGGCCCACGCCCTGGCTCGCCCCGTCAGGTGGGACACCATAAAGGCCACCTTGGACCGGTCGCTGGAGAAAGCCTGTGGTGAATATTCAAAATGGATTGCACAGTCCGTCAAAAAGGGCTCGCACTGCCCAGGGTCGCCAGCAAAGCGCTCGGGGGGTGCGAGGCCAACCCGAGGACCGAAAACCTGGAACACCTGAGGTCTGGGGTCGTCGGCCGGGGGCGTCGCCGCCGTGGTCCTGCTCGGCAGTCGCTCCACCAGTTCTTGGAGCTGGTTAGTCAGGGCGCAGAGGTGAGCCACCATGGAGGACTGACCCTCCTCCTGGTGGTGTTCTCTCATGGCGGCGGCGATCTGGTTTAGCTCTGCTGAGTCCATCCTGGCCAGTGTGTACTGTCAGGCCCTGGAAACTCAGCGAGGACCCAGATGCAGAGCTTAGTAAAAAATCCAAAGTTGATTAACAAAAGGCGCACTCAAAAGGAGAAACACAAAGCGCTCCAAAAACGGAGGGGCAAAGTAGAAACTCAAAAAGGCTCTCGTAACGAGGCTGAGGAAAAGTAACAAAACAATACTGATGAAAGTTACAAAGCAAAGTCACTCACGAGGAGGCAAAGGGCTGGAACAAAGTAGCAAAGGAACTCACTAGGAATGGGCGTCTAGGAGGAAAACTGAAAAGCACTCAATAGAGGCAAAAACTCGGGAGGCGCAAAGGCGGGGAATGGGATCGAAGGCAAGGTTTTCTATGACAAGGGAACTGTGACCAAGACAGGCACTGTGGTCATGGAACGAAACACACTGGCACGGGACAAGGGGAGACGAGGACTATTTAAACACATGAGGGAAGGGATCCCCAGGTGCACACAATAGGTAATCAGGGAGACGATCAGACCGGGGACACAACAGGAAGTGCAAGTGACCTGAAACGAGATGAGGGTTATTCTTCAAAATAAAACAGGAAATGATGAGACTACAAAAAGACGAGACGAAAAACCCTCAACACCACCATGACAGGTATATTATGAAAACCTCTTGCTGTGAGGTGAGAGTGCTAAACAACACACTGTGCTGCCTAAAATTACCTTTTATTGTTCAAAATCATCTTGAAATAAATATAGGGTATGGTGTCAATAATGTTAAAATGTTTGAAAGAGGTTGTGGAAGTAAAAAATGTATTGTGATAAACTGCTGGAGAAAATTGAAAAAATTGAAAGGACACACACAATGGAGGGATTTATTATTATTATTATTATTAATATTATTATTATTATTATTATTATTAATGAGTCCCCCCGCAACCCCATTAGGGAATAAGCGGATGAATGGGCTGTTATTAATGATAATAGGAATATAAAATATTCTATTTATAATGCACTTTACATTATAAAAATCCCAAAGTGCTACAATCACTAAAGTAATTACTAAAAACTGGAGACAACCACCAAAAAAGGAGACAAGAACCATAAGATAGAGATAAAAGATTAAAACATGATTCAAATAAAAATCATAAAAAACATATCATGGCCTTTTTTTTAAGCCTTCCACTGTCTGGAAAGCCCTCAGATAAAAAGGAAATGAGGAGATCATTTTGGTAGGATGGTGCATTACTGTGTGCAGACAATGTAAAGTGAGCAGAGAAATTTATGCAGAAATAGGTGGCCAGTGAACTGAATGAGGTGCTGGGTAATGTGTTTGAATTCACGCACCCTAAACTAGTTTGTGGCAGTGCTAATCTGAACATGTTTTAACTTTTTTTTTGTTCTTAACTGGGTTCTGACTAGGGAAGCATTGTAATCAAGTCTGAATGAAGCTAAGGGATGGACATGTTTTTTTGCATTAGAGAAAGAAAATGTGCAGTAGGCTTGCAACATTACCGAGATGTTTTCTGGAAATGTAATTATCAAATTTGTGAGAACTCATTTCAATAATGAGAAGATCGATCTTGTCTTTGTGTGGTTTTATTCAAAGGCACCAACAGCGTTTGAAGAGTCTGTTCACTGCACGCAGTTAGACATAGCGCCCCGAGTTCGGTAAAAAACAGTAATTTGTACTTGCTGGGAATAACCACCCCTTCTATAGTTAAATGCTGTTGCTGGGTAGACCAAGGGGTGAACATAAGTTCAAACAATGTTTCCACCTATATTATGTCATATAACGGAACACATCCTTTAACCCACTCTCATATCTTCTTTCCCCCACTCTCATATCGCCTATTGTGGTTATCACACCAAGCAGAAATGTAAAAAAACAACTTGAACAAATGTCTTACAGAAATGTTTCTTTCAGAGCAAAGTTCATACACAAGGTAAGATAAAGTTCACATGACTATGTAAATTTTCCATCACAATCTTCCCTTTTCATGAGATTTAATCACTCAAAAGGAAATTTACGGGACAATAACATTTTTACAAATTCAATACATCAGTAATGACGATGTGCAAGCACTTCAAGTCAAAACATCATCAACGTTTCATAGCCCACACAGTGGCCTCAACGTCCTTCACACAGACCTTTATTACAAAGGTTGTTGGCAGGGTTGATGAGTGATGCTGTTCAAGGAAAGGAGAGACAGTGGAAAAAAGTACCTTGAAATTACCAGGAGGATTTGAAGTGAGCACAAGTGGGACAGAGAGTTTATCAGGGAGCTTGCATACATTTGTAGTGCTCCTGATAAGCTAGCTTTTTGACTAGCTTTTGGTCCAGATGTAAAAAATTGTCTCTTGAGCACTGGACCTGATGCACCCAGTATCTTCGGCTGAGGGTTAAACCACAGGGCTGAATGTAGGAAGACAACTTGCCTCTCCCTAACAGGAGCATGATGGTCCAAGATGCTGAACAGGCTGGTGTTGTAAAAGTGCACTACGTCGATGGTGGAAAAGGAACAGGAATTTGACCCCCTTATGTCATCTGCTAAAGAATGGAGATGACTGTTTTTCAAACTTCTGAAGGGAATCGTGCACTTTGAGTTGATAGCACAATCTGACAAGGGACAATTTTGTGGTCAAAGACACCCATATCATAACGGAAAGATATTTAACACTTAAAGAGTTTGGAATTACTAAGTCCAAAGTATGTCCACGAATTGTCCAAGGAAACTTCACCTGCTGTTTCAAGTCCAAACACCAAAGAAGACATGTGTCAAACTCAAGGCCTGCAGGCCACATCCGGCCTGCCGTACAATTATATCCGGCCCACGAGATCATTTTATATATCTGTTTTTAACGGCCCTGTGATATGAAGCCCCAATAACACACACTAAAAATTCCATGATGCAGTGTAAATGCCGTCAACGGCGAGCCTCGGTTCAAGTTCTCGGACTGTTTATGTATAAAACGCTAATATCAAATCAAAACTAGACCCCAACAATGGCTAAGAGAAAAATTGATTTGGAAAACTGAGGCTTTCAAAGCCGGTGGGAGAATGAGTATATGTTTACTGAAGTTGTAGGTAAACCCGTGTGTCTCCTTTGCGGGAGTAACATCACTGTAATGGAGTATTACCTAAAACGGCACTACAAAACAAAACATCAGGACAAGTTTAAAAACCTGAGAGCAGGACAGAAGCTACAAAGGTAGAGGAGTTGAATAAGAATTTGACACCCCTGCAGATGTTTTTCACCAAAGTGAAATCACAAAAAGAAGCTGTTGTGAAAGCAAGTTTAATCGTGGCCGAAGAGATCGCTACATCAGGACGGCCATTTACTGAGGGGGAGTTTGTAAAGAAATGTATGATGAAAGTGCGCGATGTTGTTTCTCCAGATGGTAGCACATATCTGTGTGATCAGCTGTTTTCTCTGAGCAAAAATTAACAAAACGTCACACAGGCGTTTCCTCACTGATAATCACTTGCAATCCATCCTGAGAATCTCCACAACACAGAACCTAACCCCAAATATAAGCTAACTTTTTGCAAAGAAAAAACTCCAAGTATCAGGCTCTGACTAAATAGGACATGAAAATGTAACGTTATGATAAGTTACCATTCAACTTTTACTTTAAATTACATTTTTATTAATATTTCAGATTTTTTTAATATTCCAGAATGTACAGATTTTGAATGTATATAGTATTGACAGGATATTTAAGTTGAAATATATTTATTTTTTAATAATATCCTGTATTTTGATCCATATTAATGGTTAAACATAAACATTTAGTCTGTTAAATAAATGTTTCTACTGTCTGGCCCGCGACATTAAGTGTGCTTTGAGTTTTGCCCCCCCTGTGCATTTGAGTTTAACACCCCTGCCTTAGAAGATGAAGTGTCGACATGAATGTTGAAATCCCCAGCTATATGTGTGCTAGAGCTCAAAGAGATCAAGGACAGAGGATTGAAAATCTAAGAGAAAATGGACAAATTAGGTTTTGGGGGCCTGTAAAAAAGCAGTACACTCATTGATTAAAGAGGTCGGGAGCAGAAAGAAATCACTCAAAGAAGGCCAGCTCAGGCAGGGTCACAGGAGAAAATTTCAAAATGGTCTTTAAAAATGATGGTAAAGTCACGTACAAAACCAGAGCTCTGTGCATCTCTGGAGATACTTGTAGCTGGCTGGACAGGCTTCATCAAGACCCGCAATACTATTTGGCTGGGGCCAGGTCTCAGCAAGACACATTTTGTCCAGGTCTTTTTCTTGAATGTGCTCTTAAACACTTTTTTACCCAAGACCGTGTATGGAAAAGTTCAGTTTTAAGAAAAGACACAGCTGTATGTCTTCTAATTAGCCTGAAGAGATTAAAGTCCACTCCACGTTTTTCATACTGGAACTGGGGAGAGACTCGATGGGCAGTAAACGGTGTGGAGCTACAAGTCCTGAATGAGGCAGTGCTCCAATGGCGTGAGACTTGCGCCCCGGAGTGCACAGCTGACCAGATAACCGATGTAGAGGGCCGTGCCCAACACATAACAATCTTTCTCCAGGAGCCTCTGTGGATATATGAAGGGTGGTGAAAGAGACCCAGCCCTCTGATTAGGGAAAATTCCAGAAAACTGACAGGTACATTGTGGGTGTTAAGACTCAGTACCTCTGTCACCTGAATGCCGGAATATAATGCCTCTGACTGAGTAATCCAATGTTTTAGACGGCAAATATGTTTAAGGATTGCACATTGTCTAGTGCAGCAAAAAAGAGAAGAAAATATAAATAAATAAGTACACACAAATTTTTAGGAGGTATCGGAGGTATTTTTGGTGGAGAAGCAGCAAACGCATGACGCCAGCGTCTTCTCTGTTTAATGATCAGTGGCGGCTGGTGAAAAAAAATCTTGCTGGGGCTAGATTTCCCTGCCAAACCCAGTACATGCATTCAACTTAAAAAGTCGTAAAATTAGTACAATTCCACAATGAGCATTTAATTGCCTTATCAGAATCAGCAGTTTACATATACAGTTAACCATTTAAAGCGATATTAGGGCTTATTTCTAAAGGAACACAATGAAATACAACACTCAATTTCACTATTTGTCACCAAACTGTAATGCTCCCGGCACTGGGGCTGGCTCCACCTACCGGCACTCCTGACCGCCACCTACACTCGCAATCACCATCATCGTTCCCACCTGTTTCCACCCCTACTTAAGCTCCGCTTCAGCCAGACCTCAATGCCAGAACGTCTCGAACCTGTATCGGTAAGAACTTCCAGCAATCATCCTAGTTTCTGCCTGCCTGTAGTCCGACCTGTCTTCGTCCCCGATTCCTGAATCTGCCTTATCCTCGTCTGATCTGTCTGCTTACCGGTTCCTGTCTGCCTCCCCGTGCATCGACCCCGCCTGCCTGACGCCGAGTTCCCGCCTGCCCCTCTGGACTGCTCCCCCGGCTCTGACCTTGGACTGGACCTGGACACTCCTGTTGGATTAGCCCTGAAACCGTCGCTGAGTATTGCCCTTCTCACTGCCAGACCCGGACTGCCTTGACCACGCCCCCGGATTACCCCCTTCGCCTAAATAAACTGTGTTTTGATCTCTGGGTGTATTTGGGTCCCAAATCAGACCGTGACACAAACACACAAAGTAGACACACAGGTGGTTAGCTTAACACGGTTAGCTTAACACAGTTTTCAATATGAACACGTGATATTTCATGTTTCTTAGTTGTTCAGAGAGGCGTCCACGTCAAATCTCTCCGGTCACTTTTAAAAGGATGCAGTAAAAACAAAAAAGTGCATGGCCGTCCCACAGGCTGCCAGCCAGGACTTACGCTGGAACCAGCTCCTGCTAAAACGCCGGCTGTAGGACTTAGCTTTTTCATTTGTTCGCTGCGTTAAATGTATTCCGGGCTGTCAGGTCCCAGCTCCTTTACATTGAATTTTTCCACCATTGTCCTTCTCACGAAAGGGAAACTCAGTAAAGATCTCACTGAATTATGTGAAAGCTGCTCTTCAACTGGGCGGCACGGTGGTATGGTGGTTAGCACTGTCGCCTCCCAGCAAGAGGGTTCTGGGTTCGAATACTGGGGGAACCAGGACCTTTCTGGGTGGAGTTTGCATGTTCTCCCTGTGTCTGCGTGGGTTCTCTCTGGGTTCTCTGGCTTCCTCCCACAGTCCAAAAACCTGCATGTTAGGTTGATTGGAGATTGGGGAAATTGCCCTTAGGAGTGAATGTGAGTGTGGGTGGTTGTTTGTCCTTGTATGTCCTGTGTGTGGCCCTGCGATGGACTGGCGGACTGTCCAGGGTGTACCCTGCCTCTCGCCCGTTGACCACTGGGATAGGCTCCAGTTCCCCCCGCGACCCCA
>JABUIW010000019.1:17913424-17932127 GCA_013363375.1 Menidia beryllina
AGGAAGGGGTAGAAGAGTGGTTGGAAGTGCATTGGTTGCTTGCATCTCAATTTTAACAAAGACAATTCCTTTTCCACAAACTTTTCCATGTCCAAGCATCATGCCTTTGTTCTTAGCAACCCTTCTGTCATGATCGAAGGACTCTCTAGCCAGCCAGAGTGAAGATTACATTTTTCTTTTCACTTTGAGAGCGAGATGACCGGCGTGGAGGTTCGAGGACGGAGGGAGGTCAGACCGATGAGCAGAGACGACTAACAGGGGTGAGTCCACAAGACTGGAGCCGGAGAGGGAGTGAGCGACATGAGGAGCGAAGTTTCACGTAGGTCCTGATCCAGACATGGTGATGGAGGGTGGACAGGCATGTGAATAATCCAGAGAGGAATCCAGAAGCTGCAAGGACTTAGAGGAAACGCTGAGGATTCAAAGAGGAAAAAAGGTTTAGTTTTCTCTCTGGAAAAAAGATTTTCCATGGAGCTGTGGAGCTAACTGGTAACTTAGCAACTGCATGGAAATCAACAAACTGCCATTAGCCTCGAGGAACACTCCCCCTCTAAGTAGTTATTTATGTATGTATTGGTATGTATGTATATAATAGGATTTTCACATAGTTACAGGGGCCACTGCCACTGGCAATTCTCCCCTTTCCGTCACGATTTTCTCACGTTCTATGGATTGGGCCAACCGATCCATAGAACCGAACCCACCACGGGGCGCCTGCTTGTCTCTCATTATCCCCAGCGTTTTTAAATAAACGACAAAAAAGGCAAAATGCCATCACATAGGAAGTGAATGAGAAGGCTGAATAAGGGCCCAAAACCCACTTCCGGGCCTAATCGCTCCACCCCACGACCTCCGAGAAACCTCATTCAAACATTGAATGGGTCACCAAAGACGAGCCTCTGCCTTATTGGAGCCACGAGGCCCGATTTCACACCGTTTGGCCGCAATCGCTGTGGATGTTTTAGTGAAAATCAGAAAATCCGCCTTCCACTCCAGTGACATCGTTAAAGGCTATAACTGTCCTGTGGGGACATCCACACAAAAATAGTAAAACTCCTGCCTCTAACAACCAAACCTTATGGGCTAGTGGGGCCTTCCCCACTAGCCCCCACGGTTTTCCCGCAATTGCGCCCAGACTCCAGACTTTTCCAAAAGCCTCCAATCGGGATATAATGGAGGAAAACACAAAATTTCATCAACTGCCAAAACCGACCTCAACAAACCGGTGGAGGTAGATATGCCCTAGTCCCTTGTGGCGCTCATGGTTCAAGAATTTTTTAGATATCTAAACTATAGATATAGTTTTCAAACAGTGGGCAGGCTTTCGGGGTGAAGTTTTGATGAAAAGCCTCAGAATATCAGTTCGCTCCTCAAATCAAATGAGCAGATGCTCACCTGCCAGGTTTGGAATGTTGAGTGGTTGGGGACAGCTGTTCTGGAACCAAACGGGCGAAGCTCGCTTACAGTGCTTTGATCAGTACATGGTTCTGGTACTAGAGAGCCGTGGTGGGTGCTCCCCCCCGATTCAAAATTTATTTTGAAATGTTCTAGTTAATACTACAAGGCTTCTGGATTTGCCAGTTTGAACACTATCTGTGCCGAAAGGGTGAGCTCAATCAATTCCTCCAAAATCGATCTTCTTTCTGGTACTGATTTTGCTGGGATGGTGAGCTCATCCATGAACTCTCTAATTATCTGCATCTGGAGGCCACTTGCAAATACAACACCTTGAAAGCATTAGCATCTCCTAACCTACAAGTCTCTGTCCTAACCATTAAGTTGTTATAAGAGTTAACCCCTTTCAATATGAGTTTGACAACTAAGTTAGTAGGCTTAATAACTTGAAACATTAATACAGGTAGGTAGGCAGGTATCGGATCAGAAGTGCAAAAAGCTGGATCGGGACATCCTTACTCTATTTCTACATAATATGCTGATTTCTATAACCATAAAATAGTTATTGAGGGGTGACTTGATTCAGAGAGAGCACTAGTGAAGGCCAAGTGCACGGTCCGCCACTGTAAAATTTATATACTGTATTTTTTTAAAGTATTATCAGTCAGTTTTACTTAATAGTAAGTGGCTATATGTAATATGAATGATTAAAACAACACTTCCACCAATTGACTCTCATTCAACAGAGCATTTCCCCCCACAATACGTATCATTTCTCTTCAGGGGCGCTCACTCAAAGCGCCCCTGAAGTGCAGCGAAATAACCAATTGTATGGTGTTGCTAGGGGAAGATTAGTAAATATTTGGCCAATCAGCATCGCCGAAATTAATGGCCCCTGCTACAGTGATATAGGTAGTGGTCAGGCAGTGACGTAGAGATGGCGATGACAACAGTTGAAAAACAGCTTTCACGCAATTCAGTGAGATCTTTTCTGAGTTCCCCCTTCGCGAGAACGACAATGGTGGAAAAAATCCATGTAAAGGAGTTGCTACCTGACAAGCACGAAATAAATTTAACTCAGCGAACAAATGAAAAAGCGATGTCCTACAGCCGGCCTTGTAGCAGGAGTTGGTTCCAGCGTAAGTCCTGGCTGACAGCCTGCTGGACGACCAATGCACTTTTTTGTGTTCCCTGCATCCGTTTTAAAAGTGACTGGAGTGATTTGACATGGACACAGTCTGGACAGACAGACTTAGGACACCTCTCTGAACCATTGAGAAACATGAAAGATCAAGAGTTCATATGGAACACTGTGTTAAGCTAACCGTGTTAAGCTAACCACCTGTGTGCCTACCTTGTGTGTTTGGTGACAAATAGTGAGTGTTGTATTTCATACTGTTCTTTTCCAAAATAAGACCTAATATAGCTTTAAATGGTGTTACATGTCCAGGTGGACTGTATTTGTTTTCCTCCCCAGCTTCCCAGGTAGCTGGCAGCTGGGAACACTTTACCCTGAGTGGGCAGGAGGTGGCCAAGCAGGATAAAAGCAGCTCACCTGGAGGCCAATGGATGGCCTTTTGCTGGCAGGACTTGCATTTCTTTGAGAGGCTGGATAATCATTGTGCTAGCTGGTTTGAAGGTTTGTGGTGGGATATTGTGGGCTAGGTAAGTTAGGGTACCCTGCACACCTTCATCACACAGGAAAATTCCTGTTAAATACCCTAGGTAAGTAGGTTGGTGCAACCCTTGCATTATTATTGAATCTTTAATAGCTCAGAGTAGCAGGGTTTTCTTTTGTTGCTTTCTTTCAAAGGTACTGTTAGTGAGGCCCTGTTTTGTTTTGCTGATTTCTTTGATTTGGCACAACCTAATGGCCCCCTTCTCCCCCACAGTTGAGCCTTCTTTGTCTTTTGGGAGACCAATAAACCTTATTTTTTGCACAAAGACTCCGCTTTATTAAGGGTGCCAAGTTCTCTCCTTCCTTCCATTGGTGGGGCAGGGGACGTAACAAATGGTTAACTGTATATGTTGTGACGGCCAAGGCCGTCTTTATTGTGGAGAGACTGCTCCTCTGGTTTGTGCTTCCAGGAAGTGGGCAGCGGATCTGAGAGTACCACACCTGCAGAGGCCTCCTATAAATTGGCCCAGAGCACATGGCTGTTTTTTCTTCTTTCTCTTCTTTATTCTCTGCGCTCCATGGACTCCTCTGGCCTCCTGCTCCAGCTTTTAGTTTAGTTTGATCCATGTACACTTTCACACACCTCATACACCACTGACCTACACTAGCACGTTTATTTACTTTAATAAATTGTTAAACTTTTATTTTGTGTGGTCTCCCCATCATTGTTCCTACCCCCTGAGCCAGGGTAGTAACATGTGCCTAGGGGGGGGGTTCAATCTGTTGATTTGAATGAGAAAAGTACTGAGTTAACTTTTGAACAGAAAAAGGAATTACTTTTCTTGGAGATGGAAAGGGAGAAAATTTGGTTGGAAAGGGAGAAGTTGTCAGCTTCTACTAATGTTTCAAGGAGAGAGTTTGATTTGGTGTCCAATTTGAGACTTTTTCCGAAATTTGATGAAGGTGACCCGGACACATTTTTTTCACTTTTTGGGAGGATTGCGAACTCAAGAAATTGGCCAGATTCAGAGAGGGTTGTGATGTTGCAGCATATTCATTTCTTAGTGAACATGACAGTAAAGGTTACAGGTTTGTCAAAGAGGCTGTACTGAAGGCTTACGAATTGGTTCCAGAGGCCTATAGACAATGTTTTAGGTCATGGAGGAAGTCTGAAAACCAGTCACATGTTGAGTTTGCCAGAGATTTGACCAGGCATTTTCAGCGATGGTGTTTGGCTTTGGATGTTTCGACTTATGAGGAACTTTGTGATTTGATTGTTCTTGAGCAGTTCGTAGATTGTGTCCCACCAGAAGTTGCTACTCACATAGTTGAACGTGGCCTAAAGACAGTTTCTGAAGCAGCAACAACAGCAGATGAGTATTTCTTATCTCATAAAGTTAAACCTAGGAGAGGTTCTGATTTTGTTCCAGCCAGACCTGTTAACTCCGACAGATTTCAGAGGTTTGAGGGTTCTAAGCCTAATAGTTTTTCAAAGTCTCAGAGTTCTGAACAGTTCTGTAACTACTGCCGTGAGAGAGGGCATTGGATATCTGAATGTCCTGTTTTGAAATCTAAGGGTGGTCATTTTAGTGGCAGACATGTTAAACCTGCAGTTTTCACAGCACAAGCCAAGACCTCTTCAGTTTCCAGTGAGAAGGTTAAAGGCTACTTTGGATTTAAAGCTTTTGTTTCCCATGGTTTTGTGTCCCTTAGTGGAGAAAGCAGGAAAGTGCCTGTGAAAATCTTGATGGATACAGAGGCAACAGATTAATTTATTAGTGCTTCAGTATTGCCGTTTTCCAAAGAAACTAATACTGGAGAATGTGTTATAGTTCGAGGTGTTAGTTTAGTTCCACTTAGTGCTTCTTTGCATAAGGTTTTTCTCTCTTGTGGTCTTGTTGAAGGAGATGTCCATATTGCTGTTAGACCAGCTCTTCCTTTAGAGGGCGTAGATGTTATCTTAGGGAATGACTTGGCTGGGAATCAGGTCTGGGCTACTGGTTCTCCTGTTAAAATTTCAGCTGTGAAGGAACCAGACGACTGTGAGCAGCACTTTCCAGAAGTGTTCACAGCTTGTGTGGTCACCGGGGCCATGACCAAGACTAAGTCTATCAAACCTGAAGTTAATAGTTGTGACTTTAAACTTGTTTTACCTGATTTTTTCAATCTCTCAGCATGAACTTGTGTCTGAACAAAAAGCAGATGGTTCATTCAGTGACCTTTATGAACAAGTGAAATCTGTTTTGGAGATTCAAAGTTCAGCATCTGGGTATTTTCAAAGATGAGGTACTCATTTGAAAATGGCTTCCCCAGGCCAGTGACATTCTGGGAAATCCAATTTTCCAAATAGTTGTTCCGGTTAAATTCAGGCAGATTTCTCATGATCAGACAGGTCATTTAGGAGGTAGGAAGACCTACAATCATGTCCTCCGTTATTTCTTTTGGCCTCGTCTTAAACGTGAAGTTGCAGCTTACATTAAGACCTGTCATATATGCGAAATTACTGATAAACCTAATCAGGCGAGCCCCGCTTCGTCCAATACCACCTGTTGAGAATCCATTTAAACATTTAATAATTGACTGTGTGGGGCCTTTGCCAAAATCTAAATCAGGATGTCAACACTTGCTAACTGTAATGTGTTTGGTTACTCGCTATCCAGCTGCTTATGCACTTCGCAATATCACTGCCAAATCTATTGTCAAGGAATTGTTTCAATTTATTGGCATTTTTGGAATACCAAAGATCATTCAGAGTGATCAGGGATCAAATTTTTCGTCTCACCTCTTTGCTCAGGTCTTGGATCAGCTCAACATTAGGCACAATCAGGCTTCAGCGTACCATGCACAGAGCCAGGGTGCACTGGACAGGTTCCACCAAACTCTCAAATCGCTGTTACGGTCCTATTGTATAGAGTTGAGTAAAGATTGGGAAGAGGGGTTACTGGTTACGTGGTTACTGTTAGCAGCCAGAGAAGTTTTTCAGGAAACCACTGGGTTTAGCCCTAACGACCTAGTCTTTGGCCATAAAGTCCGTGGTCCGTTAGCAGTACTTCATGATAGTTGGGCCACCGAGAAACCTCCCGTAAACTTGTTGGATTATGTTAATGGTTTCAGACATCGTCTTTACACAGCTGGACAATTGGCAAAAGAAAATTTGGCTAAAGCACAAGGGAAAATGAAGTCACATTATGATCGTCATTCAGAAAAGCGTCAGTTTAGTGTGGGAGATCAGGTTTTAGCGTTGCTACCTATTGTTGGTTCTCCATTTCAAGCGAAGTTTCATGGTCCTTACACTGTAATCAAGCAACTTTCTAAACTTAACTATTTAATTTATACTCCAGATCAAAGAAAAGTCAGCAGCTTTGCCACATTAACCTTCTAAAACCCTACTTTGTTCGTGAGCAATGCACAGCTGAGGCTCCGGTTTCTAATACAGTTCTGACTGCCTGTGACATCCAGCAGCCAGCTCTTCATGGGGGGCAGGAAGGTGTAATGCCAGATGAAGCTATTCTTTGTGGTAGGTTTAAGAACTCAGAATCATTACAAAAATTAGATTTGCAACTTTCCCATTTGCCAAACGATCAAGCCTTTCAGTTGTCTGCTCTAATTTGGAGACACCCCTTAAAGGACAAATCTAATAGAACACGACATTGACGTGGGTGATGCCAAGCCCATTCGCCAGAGGTTTTTCCGAGTCTCAGAGGAAAAGCGGCAGGTCATTGATAAGGAAGTTAAGTACATGCTTGACAATAATTTGGCTGTTCCTTCTTCCTCCAGTTGGGCATCTCCATGTTTGATTGTGCAGAAGGCTGACAAGTCTCCTCGAATATGCACAGATTTCCATAAGGTAAACTCAGTTACCAAACCAGACTCTTTCCCATTGCCAAGGGTTGAAGACTGTGTGGACCAAGTGGGTAGCGCCCGGTTTGTGAGTAAATTTGACCTTCTCAAGGGTTATTGGCAGGTTGCCTTAACTCCAAGAGCTCAGGAAATCTCAGAATTCATTACTCCATCAGGCTTGTTTTCCTATACAGTCATGGGTTTTGGTTTACGAAATGCACCTGCAACATTTCAACGTTTAATGAACAGAGTTGTTAGCGGTGGGAAGGGTTGCGCAGTCCACTTGGATGATGTGGTTGTTTATAGCCATAGTTGGAATGAACATTTTAACCAGATTCGGGCACTTTTTGATCACTTGGCCAAAGGAAATCTACACTGAATCTTGCAAAATGTTACCTATTAAGTTACCTATTTAGGCAAAGTTGTTTGGCAAGGTAAAGTTCGTCCTATCTCAGCAAAAGTTTCAGCAGTTTCGGAATTCCCAGTGCCTACTACCGAAAAAGAACTTATGAGGTTATTGGGGCTTGTAGGTTATTACCGTTCATTCTGCAGACACTTATAAAGTGTAGTTGCTCCTCTCACTGATTTATTGAAAGCAAAAGTTAAGTTTATTTGGTCTCCTTTATGCCAGAAAGCATTTGAAGATGTAAAGTCTCTTCTCTGTTCAGCTCCTGTACTGCTTGCACCTAGTTTCAATCAGCCGTTCAAGCTGCAGGTTGATGCCAGCCATGTTGGGGCTGGAGCTGTTCTCTTACAGGCTGATGAACAGGGGATTGACCATCCCATCAGTTTCTTTAGCAAGAAATTGAATTCATACCAGCTTAACTATTCAGTAATAGAAGAGGAAGCGATGGCTTTAATATTGGCTTTACAGCACTTCCAGGTGTATATAGACTCTGGAACATGCCTGACCGTTTATTCCGATCACAACCCTCTTACATTTCTAAACTCTCTCCAGAACCCAAACCAGCGGCTCATGCGTTGGGCCCTGTTCCTGCAGCCGTATCACCTTGCCATTAAACATATCAAGGGAACAGAAAACGTCATGGCTGATGCCCTGTCCCGTGGCCCTGGTTAAGACCTCTTCTCTCTCCTCTAGTCTCTCTCCTCTTAATTTCCTCCCAGGCGCTGGGTTGCTGAGCAGACTGTGACTGGAGAAGGGGATCACTGGGCCGGACTTCTATTTCATTCACTAACCCACCATTAACCCATTAACCCACCGTGCTATGTTATTCCGGGACACCATGGTGGTGACCCCATGTCCCGGGGCCATCATGGCCACAAAGGTACAGCAAAATTGGACCCGGACTTCTCTGGAAGGTTCCGATGCGGGCCCCTTTTCTTCTGGGGGGGGGGGGGGGGCGCCTTTATTGTGGAAAGACTGCTCCTCTGGTTTGTGCTTCCAGGAAGTGGGCGGCGGACCTGAGAGTACCACACCTGCAGTGGCCTCCTATAAATTGGCCCAGAGCACATGGCTGTTTTTCTTCTTTCTCTTCTTTCTTCTCTGCGCTCCATGGCCTCCTCTGGCCTCCTGCTCCAGCTTTTAGTTTAGTTTGATCCATGTACACTTTCACACACCTCATACACCCCAACATTACATCCACCACTGACCTACACTAGCACGTTTATTTACTTTAATAAATTGTTAAACTTTCCTTTTGTGTGGTTTCTCAATCATTGTTCTTACCCCCTGAGCAAGGGTAGTAACAATGTAAACTGCTGATTCTGATAATGGAATTAAATGTTTATTGTGGAATTGTAGTAATTGTCTGACTTCTAACTTGAATGCATGTACTCGGTTAGGCGGGGAAATCTATTAGCACACCAGCCCCACTGGATAAGAGGTAGTATAACTTTCTTATAACCACGCTAGTTTTGGAGGTCTTTATAGAGGAGAGCAAGCCTAATAGAGTTAGGTGCTGAGTGCCACGCCCCCTCCACAGCAACATTAAACAAATATGGGTTTGGACCAAATTTTTTTGACTGGATAAAGATACTATACAGTTTTCCTTGTATCCCTGTAGGGGATTCAAGACGCTACTGGTCTCTCAGGTTGTGGTTCCCAGTGTGCTCTCCTGGGGGCCAGGTCTCTGACCGGATTGGTGGTTTTGGGGGCCCTCGGATGGAGCTGTCTTGTGGCCTGGGATGGGGTCCCTTGGGGATCCTGTTGCCATGGCTCTGGCTCTGGCTCCCAACTGGGTGGCTGGTCCGCTCCACTGTGGGTTGGGGTCTGGGGTCCAAGCCCTGGGGTCTGGGTGCTGCCTCTCCGCCATGGAGGATACCCCCTTCATCCGGGGGGGGGTCGAGTTGCCCTGGACATGCCACAATGGGCAGGTTGGTATGTGCTCCTAGTGGCCTTCTGGCTCCTTGGGGGCCCTCTGATGTGTCCAGGTCACTGGTGGTAGGGCTCGTGGGGCATGTTCTTCTCTGCCGTTGGAAGCTGCGTGGGCTGGATGGTGGGATGAGGGCCGGGCCGTTGAATAATTTGGCTGCAGGGGGGGGTGTGCGATGCCTGTGTGCCGCCCCACCCCCTTTTTACATTTTTTTAAATAACTTCATGTCATGATGGGTTCAGTTTTTAACAAGCCCACATGCAGAACACAAGACAGGAGAGGTAGGACCAGTGTTAAATGATTTAATAATGATCACACAATTATCGGCAAGAATCAGGATGGTCTGGTCCAGGGGAAACGACAGCGACGGCAACAATGGTTCACTATGAGGAAAGAGCTGAGTGGTGAGTTCAGGGGTCGTGGGAAGAAAGGAAATCTCTCTGGGAAAACCGGCTGATCTTACTTGTAGTAGATGAACGGAGTCTTGGAGGGGAAACAATGTATGTCCGGGGTCTCGGTTCTTGGTGGGTCCAGGAACAACGGAGGAGTGCGGTGGGGAGCGGACAGGTAGGCTCGGGTGCAGCGGAGAAACGGAGGAGTGGGACGGCTGCCAGCCGTGGAGTCCAGGAGATAATCGCAAAACAACGGAGAGGTGAGTCTGGGAACTCGGGCAACCTGTGGGTACTTCCCACGGCGTCACGAGGATGGTTCCTAAACCAGGAATTCAACCGGGATCTCATCAAGGGATCACCTAAAGGCAACGGAGCAAACAAAGATAATTACTAGAATGTTCAAGGACAACTAGAAACACAGAGACGGGCTCAGGGAGCTCTGAGGTACCGTGACTGGCTAACACTCAGGCGATGCTGGACTGGCGGCCAACTCCTTAAGTCTGCGCCGCTGATGAAGATGATCACGAACAGCTGCGGATGATAATGCACCGCACTCCAACCGGAACCTGTCGCCATCTGGTGGTAAATGGTGATAAGGGCGCACAGGAAATCCCACCACGCCGCCAGAACCCCGGAACATAACACTTCATTTACTTATTCATTTTATTTTGTTTATTTTTCTGGGGCCCTGTGGGGGAGGCGGGTGGGTGCCCTCCGGGGAATGGTGGCTCCCCTGTGGCTGCGGGGGACTGGGACTGACTCCAGGTGCGTGGTGGGTCCGGGGCAACAGGGGCACCTTATAGCAGACTGCCCTCTCTGGAGGGGTTATATCTTTCCCGGCTTGCATCCCTTACCCCTTTTCCCTCTGGCTCCAGAACGGAGAACATACTCACATATGTAGGGTTTCGGGGGCTATGGGGGATCTGCGTAGTGCAGCCAGGGGTATCACCTAGGTGGGCCTCTTATCTATGCCCTGCAGCACCCCCACTCCTGTGTTTTATGAGTACTTTAGACACAACTACCCATTTACTCACACCCTCAGTGGACAGGACCGCTCGAGGGTCCTTACTGGCAGGCTTTGCAAGGCAAACCTTACTAGACAGGACCGCTGGCCGAAAGGGATAGAGTTGTCCTCAACTCTGTTACATCATGGAGCCTGAGGGGCAAGGGGAGGGTTCTGCTTGCACCCCTGTCGCCTGGGGGCGGCCTGGTTCCTGGGGGTCCTGGGGTGTCTCTGCTGGGTCCCGGGTCTGCGGCATTGGGGCGTTGCTGACCCTGGAGGTGCTTGCCACAACTATGGGATGAAAGTTGCTGCAATGAAAGCAAATAAAGATAAGAAACTTGGAATCATTTTATGCTTTCTCTTTAGTTACTCGTTTCGTTTCTTCATTTCTTACTTTCTTGTTAGCAATGGCAAAGCAAAGCACCTGATAATCCAAGGACCTGTTTGAGACTGACCATGCAAAATAAGGTTAATTCCCACCATCGATTTCTTGGTATGCTTGTGTGTACATATAAATGTTGACCTAAAATTAACCCCTCAAAGCCTGAATTTACATAGCTGTTTACAAATGTGTGATTTTGCATTTGAGTAGATGGTAAATAATGTTAAGATTATCAATTTTACTTTTGCACAAAAAATAAATGGAAATGTTGGAATTTGTTCTATAAACTGATGATCTTTTTATTTTCATCCCTCCCCCCTGCCCCAGACCCCTGTCATGCTTGACATGATGCCTTCACAGCAATAAATAAGTCATCAAGGGGTTGGACATCAAGGGAGGTTTTATCGGTCGGAACCCCCCTTGATAAAGCAAATGGTTGGCAAAACTATGGCTGTCAGAGCACTATTCTGATTGCCATAATGCTGAACAGGAAAACAGAATCAAAAGAGAAAAAAAACTCAAGTGAAGCATGAAGGACTGCATTTGTGGCATTTGCAATAATTTCCAGTGTACATATGTATATTTTACATGTCTGTCAGCTCATGAAAAACAAATTCACTAAAAATTGTGGCTGATATAACACACACATTTTTTGTAACGTTAACCTTCAGTAAGATAAAGGACATTCCTGGCTTTGATTTTATTGTTATTCTTCTTTGGTTAATGTGTTATTCAAGCTATTTCATTATATCATCAGACCATTGAGCATTTCTTTTCTGTTTTTTTTCAGAGTGTATGTGTCTGCCTTCACACCATGTCACTACACAGCCTGCATCAGAGGTGATGAGTGCAATTTACCCTGTGCCTCTTTCTGTGTGCACTCTCTAGTGCTCTGTGCCTGAAAATTGTAGTTAGAACACAATGATGTGATGTGAGTACTGATGCTTCACATTTTCCTTGAAACTGGACTACCTGCTGTTTGCATGTGATGGAAAACATTTATTTTTCAAACCAAGTACATGCTGCGGACAATTGCAGTTATGCTATTAGATAACTTAAGTGGAAGTAGTAATAATTTAATCTTAAATATGATCAAGACATTTTTCTGATCCTGACAAATGAAAAGTTTTTGTTGTATGGACATTAATGTAAATCTTAAAATGATAACTAACAGATTTTACTAATGTATTCCCAAGATGAAGTCATAGGTGGGAAATGTTTTTTTTATGTCTAAGTGGCTGAATGAACAGGTCAATATTCTGCATAAAGTACAGCCAGAGGCCTCCACACCCACCTGGATTGTTGACTGTTTGAGAGACTACAGCCTGTAAGACTGAAGGATTTGTGTGGCCGAGAAGGTGGTCAGCAACACATGGGCTCCTCATTTATCTTCACATTTTAGACTTCAGACTGAATGTACCAATTTGACTATGACAACTCCCTAGTTGTTGGTTGTATTATTGATGCAAAAGAAGTGTCACGGTGGTGTAGCTGGCTGGGGGTTTTCTGTCTCATCTCAGTGTGGTCTCGTCATTTCCTGTTTTATTTTAAAGAATAACCCTCATCTCGTTTCAGGTCTCTTGCACTTCCTGTTGTGTCAACAGTCCAATCATCTCCCTGATCACGTATTGTGTACACCTGGGGTTCCCTTCCCTCATGTGTTTAAATAGTCCTTGTTTCCCCTTGTCTTGTGCCAGTGTGTTCCGTCCTTTGGCTGCTGTGCAGCCCTCGAAATCATAGAAACCAGAGACCTTGCCTTTTGATCCCTTGAGCCTATCTAGTGCCTCCTCAGTTCTAGCCTCTTAGTGATTGTTCCTCCTAGTTAGTATTGTTTTGTTACTTTGTTCCTCGTCTGCTTTTTCCTTGTCAGCGAGTGATTTTGATTTTCTACTTTGTTCCCTCCGTGTGGAGTATTTCTGTTGTACCTTGTTTCCACTCCTTTTGAGTGTGTTTTTTGTTATAATAAATTCTGTTTTTAACCTACACTCTGCAACTGAGTCCTCACTGAGCTCCGCCGCGTGAGGATGCTTATAATCCACCTGTCTATCACTTTGTGTCATGTCCTATCTAGGCACTTTAAAGATATTGTTCAATTTTTTGTAAGTTAATCATATTCCAGCCAGTCCTTGTTAATTGAATTCCAAATCACTACTGAGCAGGGTTTTTATCTCGGCAGGTCTGTCACTGAGTGGGGGAAATGTACTTGAAACATGAAAAGGTTGATGGTAAACTAATATGCCACATAACTGGTACTATGTAAAGTTTTTTTAATTTTATGCTTCTACACAATAACATTATAGTAAAGAAAAGAATAGAAACAAATATCCAGGTAGGAAAAGCTGAATTGAATTCAAAGTCAATTAGCCATTCTTAGCTATGTTTGGCATGCCTGTTGGTCATGTGGTCCTTTATGATGTCCCACTAACAGCAGAAAATGTGACTGAGATACAAAGATACATCTGTGTGCTACTACAGAGAAGACCAAAATATTTTAAACCAATTAGAAAACCATTACGCCTAATTTTGTAGGTCAATTTTCCCAGAGGAAAAGAAAGTGACTACTGTTTCCAAGGGTGAATATACATGCAATGCAAAGATGAGAAGTGTGTGACATAGCATCAGTGTCATGAGCCCTCTGCTTGGGCTGATGGCCTGCACCCGTTTCTGCTCTGCTTCAGTCAACCTACCAGCTGCTCTGCATTTTTTGATTACCAACCTCTGTATATAAAGCCTTTTTGTTCAGTCCACACTTGTCAGATTGTCTGCAAGCCTGCATTAGAATCCTGCCTGCCTACTTTTAACTCTGATTCCCACCTATGACCCTGGACAGATATAACAACTCCCTTTCTCCCCGAATATTAATTAAAATATTGGACTAAAATTGTGCTTTTGGGTCCTCTGTCTGCTCTGACAATCAGTGAGAAAGGGAGCCAGATCAAAACACACAACTTAGTAAAAATAAAAATAATTACACATTGAATCAAGGCAATTTAGGAAACAAACTTAACTCTATACAGCACTTTCCAGAATTAAACATTATCATCCTCATTAAAAGACTGATATTTATTTCTGATAAAAATGTATGTTCATCATCAGATGGAACAAAGATCCATCTGATTAACATGTAAGGCATGTGGGGCTCTTGATCTCGCTCTTGGCTCATGGTGGGTAGATGAAACCTGATGGGACCCTGACTCATTGCCCTTAGCCCGTTTGCTCCATGTCTGTGTGTTTCTCTTTTTGGGGTCTTTCTCTGATGTCTGTTGGTCTGGAAAGAGTTTTTTTTTTGTAATGGGCTGCATGGTTTCTCTCATCCTTGCTTCATAAGTACTGCCAACTCCTCATCTCGGTATAGCTGTAGCTCCCCTCCTCATTACTGGACCCAATACATGTATAGCCATTTTCCAATATTTCACAACCACTCTTTCTCACTCTCTCTCTCTCTCTCTCTCTCTCTCTCTCTCTCTCTCTCTCTCTCTCTCTCTCTCTCTCTCTCACACACACACACACACACATTCATTCACTTACATGTTCACTCTACTATTACTTGGTGATTTTGTGGTTACTAATATTGAGTCATTGCTCTTGTTTGTGATTGTGCTGCTGTTTATAGTGTGTCTTTTTTTGTGAGATTCTTTCCACATATGAAGCAGTCAAGTAATCATTTAATGATGCATCAAAAAATGATGAGAACACTAGCAAGGACTTTGGCATTGCTGATGATTGTGTATTTGAGTACAGCAAAAGACTAAAAACAGAAAAAAACAGATACATACCGTATATATATATATACAAATATGACTGACTGCATGACATTTACACTTAAGATCTCTTTTCAGCTCCATGACTTCGTGATATCTTGCCCATGCTGGAGATACCCAGTCCTTCAAGAAGAAAAACAGCCCCATAAGATGATTGACACCTCGCCATGCTTCACACTAAGCAAGGTACCATCTATCCATTTTATCACTTATCCGGGGTTCTCAAGGCCTTCCCAAGCCAGCCAAGAAACGTAGTCTAGGAAAGGTGTTCTATTCCTAATAAGCATTGTTCTTCCTACTCCAGACATACCGATGATCCATACGCTCAAAGAGTTCCAATTTTTTCCAGTATATCCAGAGAACAGTAACCTAGAACATTTGTGGTTTGACATGTTTTTTTAAATACTGGAATATACTCTTCTTGGGCTTTGGAGTCAGCAAGGGGGTGTGCCTGGGTATTCTAGCATGGAGGCCTTTAATAATTTTAAATAATTTTAGTTTGTCTATGTTTTAGACCTAGACAATAATTGTAATACACTGTAACCATTTTACTTTGTATAGAGCACTTTTAATTTTTTGCACATGAACATACAAATAAGTTTGTCATGACTTCATTTCACCGTTTGCGCCTTATTGTCTTGGCTGAAACTTGATTACCTTTCTCTTACAACTTCTGCTGCACTTTCTCAGCTGTCATGCAGGGATTCCTTTACTCCTTTCTCCTCAGGTACGAGGCAGGAGGCTCTGACAGCATCCACTTTCTGCCCCGCCCAGGTAGCTTTAAACTTAAAAAGTATGTTTTTAATTCTGTCTCTTCAAATGTTAAGTCTTTACTATCTGTTCATATTGATATCCTTTCTTATGACCTCCTCTCTTTAACATTCTCTGAATTTTACCATGTTGCAAAGATACTATTAAATGTGCAGAAGGAGCTAATTGTTGCTGTCCAATAAAACCTGGCTAATTGTTGCTCATTATTTGTTCACATTTAAAAGATGGAATAATTTTGTCACTGTTGAAATCTCCAAAAGGTTATTTGTTAGTGTATTAGAAAAACTATTGTTTTCATTTTAGTTTGCATTTAAATAATTAACAAGTCCTTGTAAGATTTGGATGTGAACATGATAAAAACAAAATGTTACATTCCATTAAACCATATGCAGTAATGAGCAATGAATAAGTTTGGACACAGCTATATGTTTGCATGAACCTGTTAAGAATATCTGCTTTGGTTGTTCTTTGTGTCCTCTAGTACACAGTTACACCTCTTGGGTTTCAAAATACCTCCTCCACATTTAAACATCTTATGCAATCTGTGCCGTTTCCGATATTAAAAACTATAAGGGCTTATCTGGATGATACAGTTGTCTTCAACATTGTCTATTTCAGTGATACTTCACTCTGAATCTTTCCAAATGTGAATTTGGAACAGCAATGGTTAGATACTTGAGAAAGCAGGTCAGACAGGATCAGGTGCATCCTGTATCTACTGAAGTACGAGTAATCGTTGATTGACGATCCGCATTCTAGAAACGCTGCTTGTCGGAAAATGGGGTGCAAATGGCGCCTTATGCAAATGTCTACTACCAACAGTGGAAGGATCTTCTGAGGGTGCTCATGCTTTAATAGAGTCTGCAAGATGATCTTACTTTTCTCAGGCCACTGTTAATAATCAAAATAATCCCAAAATAATAAGACACTTCTTCCAAACCATGAACAGACTACTTCAAGTTAATCCTGTTTCCATCATGTCTGTTTCTCAGTAGCTGTGCGATTCTTTTCTACAGTTTCTTAATACAAAGATTGTCAAAGTTCACAAAGAAATTTCTGTCAACCCTGCTGTCCTTCGCTCATCTCAGTTCTCAGGTGTTTCTTTCACTCATTTCTCACTGCTTGATTCTGAGTCTCATAAGAGAGGTATCCAGCATGAAATCAACCACTTGCTTGCTGGATCCTACTCCAACTATTCTATTTAAATCATGCTTTGCTGTGTGGTGTCCAACAATCCTTAGCATCATAAATTAATCACTGGTCACGGGGGCATTCCAGCAGTATTGAAGACTACTGCTGTTACACGTTTACCCAAGAAGGGGAATGTTCCCATGTATGATTTTAACAACTGTCATCCCATCTCAAAACTTCCCTTTTTGGCATACTTGAACGTGTTGTTGCATCGCAACTCTATAATCATCTTACAGCCAATGACCTCTTTAAATCCTTTAAGTCAGGGTTTCGTAAATTTCCTAGCACTGAAAAAGCATTGGTCAAAGTAACCAATGACTTATTGATGGCCTCTTGACCATAAAGCCGCCTTCGATACTGTGGATCATGATCTCTTGCTCATTCGACTTGAAAGGGTTTTTGGGAAAGTTTTTGTGGAGGGGGCGTGGCGCTCAGCTGCAGGGGGGAGTGGTGGAAGAGGCTCAGGTGAGCAGTGCCAGGGGAGATGATTAGGCACACCTGGAACCGGTTGGCTAATCACTCTCCCCTCTGTAAAAAGAGTAGCGTGCTGGACCTGGGGGAGACTGGATTTAGGAGAGAGCTGGAGCAGGACACGCGGCTCCAGATCGAGCAGACCAGGCAAGCTGCATCCAAGCAGAAAGCCCAAGCCGGGCGAGCGTGTGAGTGTGTGTGTGAGAGTGTGTGTGTGCGGGTGCCGCACACACGCTCAAATAAAAAGTCAAGACACTCTGCTGAACAGTCAAGACACTCTGTCGGGGCACCCACAGTGGCACGACTGCCACAGTTTTAAATAGAAATATTTTACTGATCGTTCCCATTTTATTTCTATGTGTGGCTTTATGTCTGAAACTTGCTATGTGCTTTTTGGTGTTCCTCAACTATCAGTTCTAGGCCCTTTACTTTTTAATATTTACCCATCTCCTCTTGGGCAACCGCTGCAATCGCTTGGCCTCACTTCTATGCTGATGATACTCAAATCTACATTAACTCAAAATGAGGAGAAGACACTGATGCTTCTTATTTTTTTGGCTGTATTTCTGAGATTCAAGTATGGATGAGAAATAACTTTCTTTGCTTAAACAGCGCGAAAACAAAGGTTAAGCTTATAGGCTCCCGTCATCCGATTTGCAAAGCAGCTCCACTGTCCCTGTTTGTTGATGGCTCTGTTCTATTGGCTAAAACTAAGTTGAGGAACCTTGGTGTTATTTTTGACCCTAGCCTCACCTTTGATTCTTTTGTTCAGTGCACTGTGAAGGTGTCTATTTTCCACCTCAGAAATATCCCCAGACTATGCCCCATGCTAACTATTTCAGTCACTGAAAAGCTGATTAATTGATTTGTTGTCACGTGTCTGGACTACTGTAATGCCGTATAGCTGGAGCTTCTAACATCACAATCAACAAATTACAACATGTCCAGAACTCTGCTGCCCGGATCCTGACAGGAACTCGGAAATTTGCTATATCACTCCCGTCTTGAAGTCCTTACACTCATTCCCGGACAGGGACTACAAAACTATAACTGACTGTACCATCAATAGTGTTGACTGCAAGATCATGATGTTGACATACAAGGTTTTACACAGCTTGGCCCCACAATACTCATCTGGCCTATTTATCCTGTATACCCTGATTTGCAGTCTGCGCTCATCACAGTGTAATTTGCTAACTTCTCCTCGAACGCACCCATAGATTCTCCTCGAATCTATGGGTGACA
This sequence comes from Menidia beryllina, assembly GCA_013363375.1. Taxonomy (NCBI): domain Eukaryota; kingdom Metazoa; phylum Chordata; class Actinopteri; order Atheriniformes; family Atherinopsidae; genus Menidia; species Menidia beryllina. Next base: position 17,931,827 of record JABUIW010000019.1, read on the forward strand.
GGGCCTTTTCTGTTTATGCTCCTTCACTCTGGACCTCTCTTCCTCCTGAACTCAGGGAGGCCAAGACATTTTTAAAGCTGTTCTCAAGACACACTTTTTAAAATTTGCTTTTGATTGCTGATGTTTTTAGGATTGTTTGATATGATTTTGTTTGTTTTTATTAGCTCTTGCTCATCATATTTGTCTGTGGCTTGTTGTTCTTTGTTAGGGTGACCAAACGCCCTCTTTTGCCCGGACATGTCCATTTTTCACATTCTATCTATCTATCTATCTATCTATCTATCTATCTATCTATCTATCT
>JABUIW010000019.1:17932137-17955868 GCA_013363375.1 Menidia beryllina
TCTATCTATCTATCTATCTATCTATCTATCTATCTATCTATCTATCTGTTTGCATAGCAGATCTGTCATCCATGGTCATTCATAAATACTCAGCATATAAGACTATATTTGAAAGTCACCTTTTAAAACTTCAGTTTGGTCTTAATTAACCAGTGCTGTCAAAAGGAACTGTAATATTTTATATGCTTAACACCTTCAAGCATTATGTCATCACCACAACTACAATCAAAATAGGCACAATTGAAGAGATCAGCCATCTTAATTGTCAAGGACTTTCTTCCCAAACCCTTGTTTTCATGTCTACATAACACAAGTATGATATATATGTAATAATAACACCCAATCAATTTATCATTGCTATGACAAGCTGCACAGAAATCTAAAAAGTCATGAAAAAAATCTGTCAAAAGTGTAAGCCTCCAATCAAACAACACAGGATGGAGGTAATGGGCTACACCAACCATCTCCTATCTGGTCCATTTTAATCACCATCAAACAGATGTCTGTCGTGGCTTTGATTGACTGTTATCATTTCATGAGCATCCCTACTCCCTCTTGGCACCTTTCAACAAGGACAACTCCAGAATAGAAGGGTGACCAACCTCTCTCGGGGTGACAGGTTCCAGAACCCTTTGACTATTCCTAGTCTGAACCTCTCGACTTTGCACACCAACTCAGGCTCACCACAGCGGTGACCTTTCATATCCCAAGAGCCATTTTCTGTAGCCGAAGATCACACCAACAAGGTTCCTGCCCTGGCCACATTTCAAACGACCCCTTTGGCCCTTTCCACAAGTGGTGAGCCCATCAGAAGGGGGACCCATGTTTGAAAAGATCAGTTAGTTCAGTAACTGAACTTTTCAAGCTTGACCATGACCTGGATGACTGAGAACCTTCACAGATAAGGGGGACCCATGTTTCCTCTTCGGGTTGTGTCCGGCCGGGCTCTGTGGGTGAAAACCTGGCCACCGTGCAACGCGCCCGCCAGCGTGCCCTGTCTTCAGGCCTGGACAAGGGAACGTTGATTCCACCCAATGTTTTTTCATCATAAGAGGTCTATTTCATTGATTAACGTTCTCTGTCATTACGACAGATCTCCGTCATTTGGAGTCCACAGAGGCCACTTCTAAGATCAATGTACAGTCATGGCCAAAAGTATTGAGAATGACGCAAATATGATATTTCTCATGATCTGCTGCCCTCTGGTTTTCATGTGTGTATGTCAGATGTTGTCATCACATACAGGAATACAATCAATGCTTGAATTTTGTCAGAATTCCTAGGTTTTTGTTTTTCCACCCGTCTCTTGATGATTGACCACAAGTTTTCAATAGGATTAAGATATGGGGAGTTTCCAGGCTATGGACCCAAAATCTCCATGTTTTGTTCCCTGAGCCAGTTAGATATCACCTTTGCTTTATGGCAAGGTGCTCCATCATGCTGGAAAAGGCCTTGTTCATCACCAAACTGCTCTTGGACGGTTGGGAGAAGTTGCTCTCGGAGGACATTCTGGTACCATTCTTTATTCATGGCTGTGTTTTTAGGTAAAACTTTGAGAGAGCAGACTCCCTTGGCTGAGAGGCAACCCCACACATGAATGGTTTCAGGATGCTTTACAGTTGGCATGAGACAAGACTGGTGGTAGCGCTCACCTCGTCTTCTCCGAAAAAGCCATTTTCCAGATGTCCCAAACAACTGGAAAGGGGATTCATCAGAGAAAATGACTTTGCCCCAGTCCTCAGCAGTCCACCCCCTGTACCCTTTGCAGAATATCGGTCTGTCCCTGATGTTTTTCCTGGAGAGAAGTGGCTTCTTTGCCACCCTCCTTGAGACCAGGCCTTGCTCCAAGAGTCTCCGCCTCACAGTGCGTGCAGATACACTCACACTTGCCTGCTGCCATTCCTGAGCCAGCTCAGCACTGCTGGTAGCCCGATCCCGCAGCTGAAACCCTTTTAAGGGACGGTCCTGGCTCTTGCTGGTCTTTCTTGGGCGCTCTGGAGCCCTTTTGGCAACAATGGCGTTGAAATGTTTTTTGGGGGATAAAGTTAATTTTCTAGGCAAATATTGACTTTGCAATTAATTGCTGTTATGCTGAACACTCTTTTTAACATTCTGGAGTATATGCAAATTGCTTTTATAAAAACTGAAGCAGTAGACTTTGTAAATATTAACATTTGAATCATTCTCAAAACTTTTGGCCATGACTGTAGGTACGAGGAGAAAAAAACTCTGTGTGTGTGATCCGCTTCCAACATTTTTATTGTCAGATTGTCAGCCAATGATATCATGTGCAGAGCGCATACGCAGCGGGACCCATAAAAGAGCGGAATGCAGATGATCGTTGTCACACCGAGGCATGACGACGAAAGGTGACAGGCCCATTGCATCAGGAAACAGGCTGCTGTTTCTGAGACCTCCCCGGGTGCTGTTCTCAGTGATGGCTCTTCACATCCAAGTCTGGCGTGTGAAGCCCGGTGTGTGCCCAGTCTGTAACTTTGAGTCACCCTAGGAGTCCAGGGTATAAAGTGCCCTGCAATAGAGACTGCAACTCTGTTAACGATAAGACCTGGTTATTTTGTAAAAATACGTAATTCATATCTTAAAGCTGAAAGACTCATAAGTTAATATTTATAATTCAATTAATTTACCGAAAGTGCATTTTCAATGTTATAATTTAAGTCAGGTAACTATTTACATATCTATTTTGCACATTTATTATTTACATGTGTGGATATTTACAACTACATTTTAAAACAGTTGAATCTGCTTCTTTTTTTTACCATATTCTAAATTCTAGCTTCTGATTGGTTCACACCAAAGCACAAAGTGATTGATGTTGTGAAGTTATGTTATGAAGTCAGAAAACTGCGTAAACTGCTGTTTGACAAAGTCAACTGTCTCCATCCTGCTTTTTCTCCTCCTAGAGAGTGGTCCAACCACCACACATCAAATCTTCACGTTACAATTGTGTCATTTGTATTGTTTCTACTGTTTGTTAGCAATGTGTTTATTGATCATACATTGTTGGATATGTTAAATTAGCGCATCTGATCTGTGAAGTGTGTTTTCATCACCGTGTGACAGACATCTCAGAAAACATCTGAACAAATTTACAAACGGGCATCATTTGGATATAATAATGGCATATGAATGATATAAATTGGTACTTTATCACATGAAAAAATAGGCCGGATGCTGTGAAATGAAGTTAACTGGATATTCAAAATTGGCAGTAGGAGTCAGAGAGTGTCTCATCTCTTTTTGTCCCTGTGATGGACTGATGACCAGTGGCCCCAGATTGGTTGAGATAAACATGCAACCTGCTCTATAAAAGCAAGCCCAAAAAATGACCAAGGGGTCACCCACCACTGTGTGTCAAACAGAGGTGACTTGTAAACACTATAAATGTGTACACTTATGACATATTCATAAGTAACTGTTGCATAATCAGCAGAGTGTCTTCAAAGCATCTCCCATCTGAGGACGGATCCAGTCTTTCAGTGTACTCTGTTTCACACATTCTTTAATACATTTTGATGTCTTTCTCCCATTCTTTAATACATTTTTCCTCATATAATCCCCACTTACTGCAACTAATTCTCACGCTATCTCGTCACTCATTTACTTGTCACTCTGGGCTCTGTAATAACTGTGTTTGGGTGTGAGTCACCTCAGGCGAGCACGCTAAAGGCATGGAAAGGACAAACTACCTTCCACTCATGTTTTGCTTTATTGTGGAAAGCTGAGAGATAATCCAGGGGATTCACTCTGATTCATGTCCAAAGCAGCTTCATGTTAAAAAAGCAAGCCCAATACAACCACAACCCGCAAAGCAAGAGATTTGCAAGTGAATTTAGGGAAAAACAAAGCTAAAGCCCCTATAATAAGCATACTTGGCAACACTGCTGGCGACCTATTCAGGGTTATTGCAACCCTACGACAGCTGGAATAGGTTTCAGTTTCTCGAGATACTGTAGAAAATAAGTGGCACAGAAAATGAATCAATGGATGTTATAATCCTCTGTACATTCATGAACAGTCATTAAAAGAAACATTCCTTGTTTCTGCTCCAAATCTTTTTTTAATGCCAGTTATTTTTCAATCTAGACATTATTACCATAATCATTGTGTGATTGTTCTGATTCTCTTTTTTAGTTTCTTGACTGTCTTTCTTTTTTCTTACTTTTTTCTTTACTCTTTTTATGTTCTCAGTTGGCAGTTTAGTTTATTTTTGAGTTCCCTGTTTATTGACTTTTGATGGATGTAATATTTCATTACCTCTTGGTTACTCACTGTTATGCCTTCATCTAGTGGGACTCTTGTTCTGGTTATTAATCTTTATTATTCTCAGTTCCCCAGTCTGGTTCTTGCTACACTCAGTAGTCAAAGCTGCAACCATGTCTTCACAAAGTCTAGTCTGTTCAAAGCAAACACAAGAAACTTGTGCCTCAAAAAATGGACCAGACTCAATGACTAACTCCCTAAATGTAACTATTGAACAAAACTCTAATACTAGATCAGCACTTAATATTCTTATACATTTGTTTATTTATTTTCATTTCACCATTATTATTATTATTTACTATTCATGCTCTGGCTCATGGGGCCTGGGTCCCGCTTCTCGGCCTGTGTCTGGGGACGGGATCCTTTGGGCTGGTTTGCTGTCGCTAATGGTTCCCGGGGGGCCTCTGGCCTACAGTGGTGGGTTCTCCTCTGGGGGGCTTTCCTGGTCGCCTCTGGGTTGGTGCCCGGTCATCTCTGTGGTTGTCCTCCTGGGATCCGTGCTCGGGTGGCCGCTGGGGGACCGGGTCTGAGGGCACTCTCTTCCTTCTTCAGAGGCCTGGAGGCTGGTGGCTCCTTTGCACTATAACTGAGCACAATCTGGGAAACCTGGGCTGCGGGTTCTCATTCTTTCACATACGCACACACACATAGTCACCCAGACACACGCCTCCTTAGGCTTCTGTACAGTTTCTGCACAATTCTGAGAAGTTCATTAATGTCCTGCTACCAGTGTTGTTGCTCTTGTTGCTTGTTTGTTCTTTTGTCTTCCCTGTGCCCTTTTGGATCTCCACCCGGTTTGCCCACAAGGAACAGTGTCCTTTTTGCAGACATAGCAGCTGGTTGTATGGTCTTGTCTTTCTTTCTTTCTTCTTCTAACATAAACAGTCCTAAAGTCACTAACAATACTTACATATACATGGTCATTCTGGCCAATCCACTTGAAATAACTGCCTGGTCTTACAGTGGCTAACAAGGGCCACGTGCTCCACTTAAATACACTTCCTGTTCCTGTATTTCTTCCTTTTCTCCCTTTTTTTGTTCCTTCCTTGTCTTTCTCAAAGGTCTGTATACCCTAGGTGCTCTATCTTCAAGACAGTAAAGTCACTATTTTCCTCACATCTTGTCCACTTACACCCAATTCCCTTTATGAACTCTAGTCTACAAAACAGACTGTGAAATAGGCTTTCATTGTAGCTATACACCACTAGACTATTTCAGGCCTTTGACTTATGGTGGCTATTTCCTGGAGAACAAAAAACTTTCTTCCTGAATCTACCTCCATTTCTCAATCGCAAGCCTCCTTGCCTTGCCCCCTTACTAACTTTGCCCCCCCTATGGCACCAACAGGATTGGCTCTTTCTTCATCTTAGACACTTTTACCTCCCTATGTTTATATTCGATGCCAGCAGATAAGCTTGTTAATAATCTGCAATGCCATCACATACACCAACATTGTGACAGACTAACCATCTAACAAACATACAAACAAAAAATTCGAACATTACCCATGACCTCTGTATGTCTGAGCTGCTGTTCTTGGATTCTATCTCTTTCCCTTGGCTGCGTTTGAAACCACCTCACTAACTTATTTGTGATGATTGTACTCATTGGGTTCTGCTGATTGCTCCCTGGTACCTTCACCCTCCCTGTGATGTTTACATTGTACCCTGTGTTTCCTGTTCAGCCAATCCAAGCCACGCCCCTCGTTTCCGTTATTCCTCGCACCTGTGTTTCTTCCTATTTAAACCCCCCTCAGTCACAGCCACGCTGCCAGATTATCGAACGCTTTCAGCAAGTAGTTTTCCAGCACTCCTACCTCGCCTGTATAATCACGACCACGCCTTGTTCCTCGGACCTGTCCCTTTTGCCTCGCCCTTGTCGGACTATTACTGATTGCCTGTCTGGACCTCGACCCACGCCTGTTGCTGTACTCCGCTCTCGCCCACTCCCACAGATTCTGCTCTCTGCCCCGATCGTGTATGACCTCCGCCCGTCTGACTAGGATTCAGGATCTGGAGTTGGTTCTCTGCTTCCACCACAAGTTGGCACGCTGCCCTGCATCAGCGCTTCCCTCCCCAGGCACCTCGTCCCGAGCTCCGCGTCAGCGCAGTATCTGCTCCACTTCTGGTTCCTCAGCCGATCCCCACATCTACTGAACGCCGGCGCTGCAGCTGACGATCCTGTGCCCGGTTTGAGCTGCCTTTTAATAAATATCAGACTTACCGCTCACTCCTGTGTCATGGCTGAATTTCTGGGTCCCTCTAGTGCACCATTACACTCCCTCCTAACCAATAAACCACCTTTTATTCATCCCGCAGTTCTGTGTCTGCTTTTGGTTCCAGTCCTCACTTGCTCCATAACATTATTCCATCTGTAGTCCCAGATACCACAAGCCCTGTCCTTACCTTGGTACATTTGAAATCCTGTACTATACTGGGAACTGGTGTATGCCTGTCCCATACAGTGTCACATCTAGGAACCCCTTAGCTACTTCCTCATGTAACAGTAAATGCATTTTTATGTTCTGAAAAAATGGAAAGATCACATCAATCTAAGGAAGATTCCAAACTGTAGACACCACTGCTTCATCCTTTCCAGAAGCCCTGAATTGCCCCTCAATAACATCCTTCCAAAATGGCACTATCTGCTCTGTATAATTGAATTCTGACTTGTACCACCTACCTAGATTCTTCACTGATAATTATCATTGGAATGCCTCTTTATCTGTTTTAAACTTTCACTCAAACAATCTATCTCCTTCCATTCCAAATCCTTTGCAACAGAATCTCATACACAGACAGTCACTTCATTACTTCTAAATTTACTTTCATACCAGCCAACACCTAGGTACAAAAACAGAATTAGCCAAACACCATAACAAATTATGGGGTTGCACTCTAGAGGGGTTGAACTCTAGAGGCATTTTTTGCAAGCTTTAACTTGCATATAAACATACATACAAAAGCGCTCCCACATCACGCTATTGAAAAATGTCACGCCCGCCATACAAGAAGAGAAGCAAATAAGCATATCAGAATGAAAACATAAACATTTGTCCAACTAAAGATTAAAAAATAAAACTGTAAAATTAGAAATCAAATATGTTCATCATAAAATCAGAAAAACAAAAGAGATACAAAACGGCTCCAACATTCCGGCCCCTAATTGATCATACTATGGCAATGCAACGCATACATTCACAAGGAGCCCTGCATTTCAAAGGAGCATTCAATACCGTCCATGCATTCAAATAAAGTCTTTCACATTCATTTTCTGAAGTCCCTTTAGGTATTCATAAATCAGAAAATATCTTTCTGGAAAAAAGTAGTCCTTTCAAAAGAAAAATCAAGTGATTTCCAAAGAATTCAAGAATTAAGTTAATTTTAGTCCATAAGACAACATACAGTAAGCATACCATAGTCATAGACTGTTCTTAGTCATATTTTCAGATATTCAATAGCGGTTAAATTTTTTTCGCATATAAAGCCATTTACTCAATCAATACCTTTACATATTACATAGAAAACATGAAAGCTTAATTCAATTAACCATTCTATGGTTAGTAAAGTGTACGAGTGTACTGGTCAGTAATGAACGGTCAGTCTGTCAGTTACGCCATGTCTCTGAGAAGGCAAAGCTTTGTGTTTGGCCTTTCTAGAACACCAGTCTGAGTCTTGACTTTGACACGAGGTACAAATCCTTTTGCATCAGGGAAAGTTTCTATTACATGTCCCATCGGCCAGGACTTTCAGGTTGACGTGTCATCAATGATGAGGACGATGTCATCAGATTAAAGATTTCTTTTTACCTCGTTCCATCTTTGTCTCTCCTGCATCAGTGAGAGGTATTCACATGTCCATCTCTTCTAGAAGAGATCTGAGAGGAACAGAACCTGCTTCCATCTTCTCCTAGCGTAGCAGTCCTGCTTGTTGAAGAGCCCAGGTGGAAGGATGGGCTTTGCTTTAAGCAGTAGTAAATGGTTCGGAGTAAGAGGTTCAGGATCTGTTGGAGCTCCAGATGTTACTGTAATTGGACGTGCATTGAGACATTCGTCGTCCAAGGTCTGTTCTTTGATCACAGAGTAGAGTGCCTTCTTGATGATCCGTATGAGGCGCTCCCACACACCTCCGTGATGAGAGCCGTGAGGTGGGTTGAATGTCCATTTCATTCCTTCTCGCATATGATTCTGTATTTTACTATGGTCCAGCTGAGCCAGAGCTTCTCTCAGTTCCCGCTCTGTTCCCACGAAAGTGGTTCCATTGCCAGATAGAATCTCTTTTACTTGGCCTCGTCTGCAGACAAATCTGCAGATGACTGAAATACAGGAATCTGTATCAAGGGAGTAGGCCATCTCAAAGTGTACAGCTCTGCTGGCAAGACATGTAAACAGGGCGCCATACCTCTTCATTCGACTACGGCCACTCTTAACCTCTATGGGCCCAAAGAAGTCCAAACCCGTGTGAGTAAACGAGGGCAGATCTGGTGTTACTCGCACCAAGGGCAAGTCCGCCATTTTCTGCTTCATAGCTCCTCCATGCCATCGTTTGCAGAGTGTGCAGTCACCGGTTATTGTCCTGGCTGCCGAATTGGCTTTTGGGATCCAATATTTTGTTCTTAGTTTGGAGAGCATTTGATTCTTTCCATAGTGTCCTACTAATTTGTGAGTGTGGCGCAAGAGTAATGTTGACAGGTGGCTGTCATTAGGCAAAATGGCCGGGTGCTTGATCTTTTCAGGCATAGCCAGTCTGCTCAGCCTGCCACCTACTCTCAGATTTCCATCCTGAAGAACAGGATCCAACTTGTAGAGTCGACTGCTTCTCTTCACATCTTGGCCCTTCTGTAAAGCATATACTTAATTTTCAAAAGAGTGATGTTGAATGAAAGACGTAAGAGCCTCCTCAGCAGCGGTGAGATCTTCTACTGACAACTGTCAGTCTGCAGGATCTGGTTTTATTGACAGGTTCAATGTGACACTTGTCTTCCTATTTTGGATCAGATGCTTCTTGAACTTCAGTAGCCAGGCTGCAGATCTGAGGGGTTTGTTCCATTCTGAGAAGTACTCTATGAAGCGAATTAGAGGACTCTTATAGGCTACTGTGGCAACAGTTGTGGCAGCTTGCTTTACCTCTGGGTCATTGTTAGACAGCTCTAGAGGGTCCATGATGAGCTTCGGCCAGGCAACTTCAGATTCAAACAGAAAGTCTGGGGCTTCTATCTAACTTGTGCCTTTTAGAAAGGTCTCTGCCCACATTCCTCTGGATGCTTAGTCTGCTGGATTAAGATCAGTTCTAATGTGACGCCGTTGTGACTTCCGTGTCAAGTCTCTGATGACCGTTACTCTGTTAGCCACAAAGGTCTTGATTCTCTGTGTGTCACTCATGATGTATTTGAGACCAGATGTGCTATCGGTCCAAAACACAGTCTACCATCTCAAACTCTAGTTCATTCGTCAGCCTTCAATCTATCCGAGCAGCTAGAACTGCTGATGTCAGCTCAAGTCTGGGAATAGTCACTACCTTTAAAGGAGCCACGCTTGCTTTTCCCATCACAAAGGCAATGTGAGGCGGTCCACATCTGCAGGTCAGTCGCAGACAGAATTCATCTTCTATTATGTGGTTGTTCTTTCAAAGTGATATTAAAGAAGAATGTGTCATATTCAATGTCCCATCGCATGCAAAGGGCACATTCTGCAGGAAGTTTGTCTCTCTCCAAGTCAATGTTCTTAATCTCTTTGGCCCGTTCCTCTGAGGGTAGTGAGGCTAGGACAGCACGGCTGATACTAGTCCATTTGGCAAGCTTAAATCCACCTGTGGCGCATACTGCCTTCAGGTCCTTGACCAGAGAGATGGCTTTCCTTGTGACAGCCAGAGAAGTTTTCCAGGAAAGCACTGAGTTTAGCCCTAATGACCTAGTCTTTGGCCATAAAGTCCGTGGTCCGTTAGCAGTACTGCATGATAGCTGGGCCACCGAGAAACCTCCTGTAAACTTGTTGGATTATGTTAATGGTTTCAGACATCGTCTTTACACAGCTGGACAATTGGCAAAAGAAAATTTGGCTAAAGCACAAGGGAAAATGAAGTCACATTATGATCGTCATTCAGAAAAGCGTCAGTTTAGTGTGGGAGATCAGGTTTTAGCGTTGCTACCTATTGTTGATTCTCCATTTCAAGCCAAGTTTCATGGTCCTTACACTGTAATCAAGCAACTTTCTGAACTTAACTATTTAATTTCTACTCCAGATCGAAGGAAAAGTCAGCAGCTTTGCCACATTAACCTTCTAAAACCCTACTTTGACCGTGAGTCTTTGCAATGTAAGGTTGAGGCTCCGGTTTCTAATACAGTTCTGACTGCCTGTGACATCCAGCAGCCAGCTCTTCATGGGGGGAGGAAGGTGTAATGCCAGATGAAGCTATTCTTTGTGGTAGGTTTAAGAATTCCGAATCATTACAAAAATCAGATTTGCAACTTTCCCATTTGCCAAACGATCAAGCCTTTCAGTTGTCTGCTCTAATTAAGGAGTACCCTTGTTTGTTTGGAGACACCCCTTCAAGGACCAATCTAATAGAACACGACATTGACGTGGGTGAGGCCAAGCCCATTCGCCAGAGGTTTTTCCGAGTCTCAGAGGAAAAGCGGCAGGTCATTGATAAGGAAGTTAAGTACATGCTTGACAATAATTTGGCTGTTCCTTCTTCTTCCAGTTGGGCATCTCCATGTTTGATTGTGCAGAAGGCTGAAAAGTCTCCTCGAATGTGTGTAGCAGAGTTCATTTTATTAATCTATTTTATTTTTCTTTATGAACTTTCTCAAAACTTATTTTATTTGAATTGACATGTCTGTTATATATTATTTCTGTTTTATCTTGCTTTCATTTTTGGACCCTAGAGTGTAGAAAGCCATCCTCATCTATGGATATTTGTTTTCCTTTGTTTTCTAATCGTATTTTGTTTTGGTGGGGAAGCTTTTATTTTCTTACTTCCTGTTTTTGCATCATATCCTGTGTTCCCGCTGCCCTCCTCAGTTCGTGCCGAGCTGCGCTGAGGAGAGGTAGGTGTACAAAGTTGTCTTTCATTTGTTTATTAAAATATTGAAAACGTTCTAAAAAATATGTTGTAAACTCACATATATATTCATGTTTAGCGCAGCACTATGCTGGGCATTTGTCTCCCACATTGGTGACACCCTTCAAGTTTTCTTTATCAACGTGGTTATTTTTTTTTCCTTTTCGGTTGGAGTGTTTGGGGAGAATCCGGAGCCTAGGAGCTGCTGTACTTAAAATGTTCTTGTTTTGAACAGGTATGTGTGTTGTTTCTTAAATTAATTTATTTAGTATATTTCTATGTTATAGTGGAAAATTGTAATTATAGGGCAGATTATTTCCGTTTAGGTTTCATTTTAATTGTTTTGTATGACTGTAGATTTATTTTATTATTGAATCAGAGAATTTTAGTTCTGTTTAATGCATTTCTATCTGAGTTCACGCCGAGCTGCGCTGAGGAGAGAGTGTTTGGGGAGAATCCGGAGCCTAGGAGCTGCTGTACTTAAAATGTTCTTGTTTTGAACAGGAATAAAGTTTCCCTGAATCCTGATTCCAATGTGGTTTTGACTTCCTGATTATGACCGTTACATCTGGTGCCGTGACCTGGATCCTTCGATCAGCCGCTGCCGATCACCGAGGTTCTGCCGTGTGCTTGGAACGTCGAATGCTCAAGTTGGTGGACTAGTGGGTTCTGTCAGACTCCATGTTGGTTGCTATTCGGCAACTGTATGTAACTGTTTCTGAGCAAAAAGAAAAAGAGGTCATCCCCCCCGTCAGGAAAGGTTGACACTGTGGGGCAACCTGGACAAATAATCGGCTACAACATTGGCACTTCCAGCTCGATGCCGAATGTTGAACCTGAATGGCTGGAGCGCAAGGTACCATCTTGTCAGACGACTGTTGTGGTCTTTCATGGACTGTATCCAGGTCAGAGCACGATGGTCCGTTTCTAGATCAAATTCCCGTCCCAAGAGATAATAGCGCAAACTCTCCAAAGCCCACTTGATGGCCAGGCATTCTTTCTCCACTGTGGAATACCTGGTCTCACGTGGTTGGAGTTTGCGACTGAGGTACAGGATTGGATGTTCTACCCCTGGTTCACCTTGAGCTAGAACAGCTCCCAAGCCAACCATCGAGGCGTCCACTTGTACCAGGAACCTCTTGGTGAAATCAGGACTCTTAAGAACCGGGGATGAGCATAGATGTGCCTTAAGGGTAGTAAAAGCCTTCTCACAGTCTTCTGTCCAGCTGACTGGATTTCGCTGGGCCTTAGCTGTGAGTGCAGTGAGAGGAGAGGCAATAGTTGCAAACTGGGGCACAAAGCGTCGGTACCAGCCTGCTAATCCAAGGAAGGACCGCACTTCCTTCTTGGTGCGAGGACGAGGAGATTTCAGGATGGCCTCCACCTTGTCAACTTGAGGCCTCACTTCTCCTCGGCCCATCTGGTAACCCAGGTAGCGTGTCTCCTGCTTGGCCCACTCACTTTTCTGGATTCAGGGTAAGACCAGCATGTTGAATTTTCTCCAGGACTCTGGAGAGATGTTCGAGGTGGTCCTCCCATGTCTTGCTGAAAATGACGACGTCGTCGAGGTAAGCTGCACTATACTCCTCGCATCCTTGAAAGATCTTGTCCATCAACCTCTGGAAGGTCACAGGTGCCCCATGAAGCCCAAAAGGCATCATGGTGAACTGAAACAGCCCAGTGGGAGTCTGGAAGGCAGTGTAAGGTCGTGATGACTCCTCCAGGGGGACCTGCCAGTACCCTTTACACAGGTCAAGGGTTGTGATGTATTTGGCAGCGCCAATCTTCTCCAGCAAGTCATCGATTCTTGGCATTGGATATGCATCGAACTCTGACACAGAATTCAGCCTCCTGAAGTCAATGCATATTCTCAGTGATCCATCCTTTTTAAACACAATCATGACTCGACTGCACCACTCAGCATTGGAGGGCTCAATGACTCCCAGCCGTAACATCTCTTCAATCTCATCCTTGAGCTTTCCCACCAGCTGCTGCGGAACACGGTATGGTCTCTGGCGAATTGGCTTTGTCTCCTTTAGTCGAATGACATGTTCCACCACCGTCGTTCTGCCCGGCCTTGGCTCGAACAACGGTGGCATCTTTCTCCACAGCTGAAGGAGCTGTGTGGTCTGCTCTGGAGTGAGATGATCTAGCACAGGTGTCACAGTGGTAGCCAACGCCTCCGGTCCTGTTTCCAGCTCGTCTTCATCTTCATCTGGGTCCACTTTCCTGACGAATAGCACCTTCGCAGTGGACTGAAGTGGACGTTCCCTCCACTCCTTTAGGAGGTTTACGTGGTAGGTCTGCTTAGACTTCCTCTTCTCAGGGTGCAGCACCTCATAGGTAACGGGGCCCATTTTGCGGGTAATTGTATAAGGTCCCTGCCACTTGGCCAAAAGTTTATGGGAAGAGGATGGCAGGAGCAGCAGCACTTTCTGGCCAGGCTGGAGCTCACGATGGCGTGCTTGCTGGTCATACCAGGTCTTCTGGTCCTTTTGGGCTTCCAGCAAGTTCTTCTTTGCCTTCTCCATGTAGCCTGACAGCCGCTCTCTCATTTCCAGGACAAATTTAACAATGCTTCTCTCATTCGGATCAGTTGAGGGGGCTTCCCAGCCTTTCCGAAGGAGATCCAGTGGGCCTTGAACGTCCCAGCCATATAAAAGCTCAAAGGGTGAAAACCCTGTTGATGCCTGTGGCACTAGAGTGGTTCTTCAGTGCTCACAGAGAACAAATGTGGCTTCAATGCATAGACGACTTTCATGGTTAACAGTAACTTATAAACTTAAATTAAGACTTCTCTTATTTATATGGAATGTTTTCTTTAAAAAACTGCCCTCATTTTTCGTTGAACACTTAGTCCTTGTCGAACAAAATCATAATTACTCAACAAGGCGGGCACGAGGTGGAGACTTTAAACTCCCTCGACCCAGGACAAACTCTCTAAAATCCACAGTCCATTATAGAGCCATATTTCACTGGAACCAACTGCCAATAACCACACGAACAGTTCAGAACAGAACAAGCTTCAGAAATATTGTGTCTTCAGAACTACTGCAAATGATAAGATGAACTAACCTGTGTGTATATGTTGTATAGTCTACTCTTGTTTATGTGTTTATGTTTTTATTATTTCCTACTGTGATTTTTATTTTTATTTTTTATGATCTGTTTATAATGTAATATAATTTCTTCATGTGAGGACCCCAGGAAGACTAGCAGCCATTTATTTGGCAGCTAATGGGGATCCTAATAAAACTAAACTAAACTAAACTTCACGGTAGGCAAATAGAACAAACGGCAACCAACGGTCCCAATCTTTGCCAGTGTCATCAACAAATTTCTGAAGCATCCGCTTCAGGGTTTGATTGAACCTTTCGACAAGCCCATCGGTTTGGGGATGGAGTTGTCTTGATGGAAGTGATGCCCAGTTGTTGTTGGAACAGGTGCATGAGCTGCCATGTAAAGTTGGTGCCTTGATCAGTTAAAATCTCATCAGGTAATCCAACCCTTGAGAACAGCTGAACCAGGGCTCGCAGGATAGCGGGTGCTGTGATGGTCCTCAGGGGAAAGGCCTCCGGAAACCGAGTGGCGTAATCGCAGACGACCAGGATGTACTGATGGCCACTGCTGCTCTTCACCAGGGGCCCCACAATGTCCAACGCAATCCTTCGGAAGGGAGTGCTGATGACTGGGAGTGGCTGCAAGAAAGCACGGTCAGATCTACTCGTCGGGCATGTTTTTTGGCATGTTGGACATGTGGCGCAGTATTTTTGTATGTCTGTGTACATTGAAGGCCAATAGAACCGTCCACTGACACGCAAAAAGGTCTTATGACGGCCCAGGTGACCAGCCCATGGTGCAGTATGTGCTAGGTGCATAACAAGCGGTCTACAGTTCACTGGAACTACAAGACGCTTACAGTCATTACTCAGCACTACTTTACATTACTTCTTCCGGCTCTCGGCGAGTGCAGACGTGTTTCTCTCTGCTCCCTCCCCTGCCCTTTTTGCCTGCTTGCTATCTCTGTCCTGTCGTATCTCAGAGCCTCTTTCTGCATTTTCACTTCCTAAAGCCTAACATCAACCATGGATTTGGTCGGCTGGTCTCTCAACGCAATTGTCAAAATCTTCTCTACCCAAAGACAAGCTGCAGGGGCTGCAACTTGTCCAGCCGGGACTCACCCTGCGGGTTACACGATGGATGCCTGGAGGAGCTGGAGGGTTTTATGCCTCTCAGTTCTCTCCGTGGAGGACGTCAAGGACCTATACCTATTTGGATTCATGATAACCAGGTTCCTGCTGATTGGTGTTGATGGTTACCTAGGTTTTCGAGAAATTCGGAGGCTGATGGCAACTGGTGGCGGGCTGCCTGTCGAGCCGGTTTACCGGAGCATCAACACTCGGACTCAAACCTTGTGCGAGTTGTCTCGCAAACATGATGCTCTGGTGAGCAAACTGGGGACTCAGTGGAGCAAACAGGAGGCTCATAGGAGCAAAATGGGGACGATGTCTGACAGCATGAAGGTGATGGGGAACACCTTGGAGAAGTTGGTGGTTCGGATGGAGGGAAATTAACACAATTCGGCTGGATTGGATCGCCATTGAGAGACCTGCTGAGGACTTAAGACAGACAAAACACGCTCTGTCTGGAACAAAGCTATCTCTCTTATCTCAATCTGGCCTCCCGAGAGCGGCCTTGCAGCTGCTGCTCTACAACTTTGCCCTGGATGAAACTGCAGACCGACGCTTTGCCCACCCCACCCACTCCCTCTTCCCAAGCAGGAGTTTGGGCATCACAAGGACAAATTCCATCCTGCCTGTGGATGTGGAATCCAGCTTGCTTACACTTACCCACACACAAGTACAGACTTCATGCATTCCTTGGACTCACTGCCTCGCTGTTACCATTCCCCTTCCTTCCAACCCCCCCATCCCTCCCTCCCTATGTGTCCTTGATGTTGTGATTTGACTGTATCTGTGCTTTAGTGTACTTAGGTGTTTTTTTATATCACTGTTACGTCCCCTGTAGGCCCCTGTAGCCTTTTTTTTCCCCTCTTCCCGCAACCGCTTTCCCAATGTATTCTTTTGGTTCTGAAGGAAAATCGGAGCGCCCTAGTATGGCTGCATACGTTATCCAATTTCGTTGTACGCATGTATAATGACAATAAAGGCTTTCATTCATTCATTCATTTCATTCAAATACAGTATATCATTGTCAATGACAAACTTTTGCTCCCTTAACCAACCCACCTTAGCAAACAACAACTTCAGAGATTAATCTTGACTTTGCAGAGCAGCAATATTTTCAGGCACATTCCACATGTTACACACAGAATCATTTTCAGGTTTCACTGACCACAATTGTTTCTCAAATCGCTGCTGGCGGCGGGATTTTCTAAGTACCTTGGTGCCTCCCTCACACAGACTACTGTCCAAGTCTGGTAGAGGTTGGACACCAGCCCTTGCCTGGGCTCGTGTAATCAAAGGACATGACACATCAATTACCCCATCACCACTCCCCTGCAAGTTAGTGACTGGCAGTTTATTTTCATTTAACAGTTCAAGGAGAACAGGTAAATCCCATCCCAGGATAGCATCCACCGGTAACTCCTCTACCACCCCCACAGTCACCAGATAGGGTTGTTCCCCTACAGCAACAGTTACTTCCACAGTGGGGTAGGGATGACGATCCCCATGTACACAGACAATGTCCACAGGTTGACTGTAATCCATATTACTAACTGGCACTTAGCTACGTTTTATCAAAGAAACATAACTCCCAGTGACCAGTAAAGCATTAACCTCTTGGCTATTGATAAGGACAGTTTTAAACTGCTGTGCAGTACAGTCAGAGTCACTGAACGTCCCCGATTCAGGTCGTGGTGGATAAACTTTAGCTTTACGAAGAGGGCATCCTGAGGCCTTGTGCCCCAGCTGCTGACAGTAAAAACAAACAAGATGTTCCTTACCAGCTCCTGGTTGGTTTAGGGCATAATTGGAGCTACCTGGCTGATAAGGCTCCCTCCTGGCTGGTCGTGGCGGCGGAGACTGCAACGGTGCTCGATGTGGTGCTGGTGCAGATCGTAGTGCCGGGCCTCCCTTACGAGCGTTGAGATACTGTAAGGCCAACTTGGCAGCGGTAACACCATCAGCTGGCTCATGTTCCTTCACCCACGTCATCACCTCGTAGGGAAACACACGCAGGAGCTGCTCCAAGATGATAGCCTCAGCGATCTCCTCCTTGGTGCATTCCTCTGGACTAATCCAGCGTCGATATAGCCCTCGGAGATGGTGGTAGGTTTCAGTTGGGTTTTCACCTGGCGGCACAGTGGAGGAGCGAAACTGCAGGCGGTAAGTCTCTGATGATATATCAAACTTAGCGAGCAGTGCCGCCTTCAGGTGAGGATAATGATGCGCGCTCTCTCCGTCCATGGCAGAGTAGGCCTCCAGTGCCTTGCCCGTCAGCATGGGGACGAGCCTACAAGCCCACTCATCCTCTGGCCATCTCCATGTCTTTGCTATTCTCTCAAAACTAACCAGATAGTTCTCCAGATCCTCTCCTAATTGATACTGGGGTATTTTTGGCTCACTGTAGTGTCTCCAATCAGGTCTCAGTCTTCCCCTAGGCTCAGGTTCATCGTCACCAGATGTCTCAGCTGCCTCAGGTTCCACTCTATTCGCCTGGAATCTTCAGCCTCCAGGGGTTGGGAGTCCTAACCTGGGGCTACTTGCTGTCATGGTAAGTGGTGTGTCAGACGGCGCTCGATGCGGAGCCAGTTGAGGATAAGCAGGTGCTGACTGGATCACAGGCTCTGCCGTGGGGATGGAAGCTCTCAGCCCTCTTAACTCTGCCAGCATAATTTCCTCCCGTCTTTCCTGGCCTATCAGGAACTGTCTCATCAACGCCATCATCTCTTCCCCTAGCTGAGGGTGTGATGCCTCCTCGTCTGGAGCGCTCTCCCATCCTGGCTCTGGCTCGTCAACCTCACCACCCTGGGTCCTCCTCTGTGACCGCAGTCCGGTGCGCTTTGGAAGGCGCGTACTTTTTTTCCAACTTGCCATCCCACTCCTGACACCATCTGTGGTGGGGTTCTTTTGAAAAATAGGCAGAGGTCGATTTCCAGTGCTAAGGTGTTTATTTTGTCCGTAATCCAAAACACCAGAATGCACAAAAATATTGACAGTGGAGCGAAAAATATGTACAACTATGTACAAAAAAAATAGAAAATTTAAAAAAAAAGTATTTCCATTTAGTTAGTGGAACTCTCTCTGCTCTGTTACCTCCTGTGTAACCTGACAGCTCTCTGTCTGTAATCTGACAGAACAAACCCTCTAGGCCGGAAGGGCTCGCCTTATATGCATTTTGGCCACTCCCACTGGACAATTTAACGCTAAATACAAACAAGATGCCTTAAGAGGCACTCACACAGGCTATGTCATGCTAACAAAAATAAACAATATATTAAATCAAAATATACCAGGTTTGATCGGTAGTTCAGGATAAAAACTCTCTGCATGATGAGCTGATCACCTGATCAATCTAACGGCGCCAACACTGCCCATTTAAACCAGGGAGAAGGATTAGATCGGCTTGGCCATGGAAGGAAACCCCACACAACAGGTAATTCAATGCTTAAATGTAGTATGTATGTATACGGAACATCCCCAAGTGTGCACCCATGGGGATTTTAACCAGCGGGAAAACGGGGCAAAGGAAATTAAACAAAGTATACAGAAAATGAATAGCGCGGCAGGGAAACGGGAAATATGAAAGTGAATGCTACGTGTATGTAACTTGGGTCCGTGACTTCGAATAATGGCCGAGAATAATTTAATAAATGTATGTGCGTGTACATGGATGTGAGTGCGAACGTCGCGTCTACCGGTAGATGTATGAGTGAATGCGTGACTTGAGATAATGGACGGACGTGCTCCGTCACAGTTTTATATACTATGGCAGAGGAAGATAAACAAACCTATGATATATTTTCCCCTGTTGGAAGAGGGAGAGGTTTACTTAGCCTAGAGAAAACCTTTGTTAATGACACTCCAGGAGCTACCTCTAAAATGCAGTTTGCATCGGATGATGGTAGAGACAGACATGAACCATTGTATTCGACACCCATTGATTCCAGTGAGCACACCACTACACATCAGTTACGTGAACTTATTGGAGAATTAGGAAGTCAAATTGGTGAATCCATAGCTAGCCGGCTCCTAGCCTGCCAGCCAGGACTTGTCCAGGATCCAGCTGGAGGGGACCCACTGGCGTTCCTCAGGGCCGTAGGCCTCCCAGTCGAGCAGGTACTGGGTACCCCTGCCACACTTGCGGGACTTGAGTATCCGCCGGACGGTGTAGGCAGGAGAACCGTCAACAAGCCGGGTGGGAGGCGGGGACGCGGAGGCGGGCGCCAGACTGGAAAGTTTAACAGGTTTTATGCGAGAGATGTGAAAGGTGGGGTGTACCTTCATGGCCGGCGGCAGGTGGATGCGCACCGCCACTGGGTTGACCACCCTCACAATCGGGAAGGGGCCGATGAACCGCGGTGCCAGCTTCTTACACTCCGTCTTAAGTGGGAGGTCCTTAGTGGAGAGCCAAACCTTCTCCCCTACCTGACACTGGGGTCCCGGGATCTGCCTGCGGTTGGCTGCGCGGGCCTGGTTCTGGGAAGCGGCGATGATGGCTCTCCTGGCCCTCCCCCATGCGCGCTGGCACCTAAGAGCAGACATACGGGCAGAAGGGACCCTCGACTCCACCTCCTCGGTGGAAAACACCGGGGGTTGGAAGCCGTAGACGACAAAAAATGATGACAGGCCGGTGGAGGCGGAGGGCGTGATTTTGATGGCATGGTCTGCCCATGGCAGATTCTGAGCCCACTTGGTTGGGTCGGACTGGCAAAAGATGCGGAGCTTAGTCTCTGCCTCCTGATTGGCCCTCTCGGTCTGGCCATCCATTTGGGGGTGGAAGCCGGAGGATGGGCTCGTCGTTATGCCCAACATGGAGCAAACTCCCGCCAGTAGCGTGACACAAATTGGGGACCCCGGTCGGACACAATGTCGGCTGGCAGGCCATGTAGCCGAAAAACCTCCCTGGCCAGGATAACGCCCATCTCCTTGGCCGAGAGGAGCTTCGGTAGCGGAACCAGGTGGACCATTTTTGAAAAACGGTCCACTATAGTGAGTATGACTGTGTGCCCGTCTGAGGGTGGCAGACCTGTGACAAAATCCATAGACAGACAGGACCAGGGACGGGAAGGTACAGGCAGCGGGCGGAGCAGACCTGCCGGGGGACGTCTGGAGACCTTCGCCTGGTTGCAGGTGACGCAGGCGGACACGAACCCCTGGACGTCCTTGGTCAGAGAGGGCCACCAGAAATGGGAACGGGTGAGGCGGAGGGTGTTGGAGATGCCTGGGTGACCGTACAAGCGGGAACTGCGGCAGAACTCAAGGACTCTTCGCCTTAGCCGGTCCGGGACAAAAAGCCGGTCCCTGGGGCAATTCTCAGGGACCCGGATGGAAGCCAGGGTCTCCCTAACCTCTCTCTCCAGCCCCAGGCGGGAGACGGCGCACCTCACAGAGTCCGGCAGGATGAAGTGCCCCCTCTGGTCCTGATCCTCGAACACCCTGGACAGGGCGTCAGGCTTAACGTTCTTCGCGCCTGGTCTGTACGAGAGGGAGAAGTTGAAGCGGCCAAAAAACAGAGCCCACCTGGCCTGTCTGGGGTTAAGCCTCCTGGCCAACTTCAGATACTCCCAGTTCCTGTGGTCAGTCCACACCATGAATGGCGTCTCGGCTCCCTCAAGCCAGTGCCTCCACTCCTTGAGTGCTAATTTGACGGCCAAGAGTTCCCGATTCCCAACGTCGTAATTGCGTTCCGCACTGGACAGTTTCCTGGAGAAGAAAGCACAAGGATGAATACGACCATCGCTTGCCTCCTGGCTGAGGACGGCCCCCACCCCAGAACTGGAGGCGTCAACCTCCACCACAAACTGCTTGTTAGGGTCGGGTGAGATGAGGATGGGAGCAGAGGTAAACAACCTCTTGAGGTCCCGAAAAGCCTTGTCAGCTGCCTCGTTCCATGTGAACCTAGCCTTGCCTGATGTGAGGGCGTGGAGGGGAGAGGCGACCTGACTGTAGCCCCGAATGAACCTCCTGAAGAAGTTGGAGAAGCCCAGGAACCTCTGGAGCTGTTTGCGGTCCACTGGGGCTGGCCACTCGACCACCGCCCTTATCTTGGCTGGATCAATTGAAACCTGACCGGGAGACAGAACAAAGCCAAGAAATGCGGTGGACGTGGTGTGGAACTCACATTTCTCGGCTTTGACGTACAGCTGGTTCTGCAGGAGCCGGAGGAGAACTGCGCGTACGTGCTGCTTATGAGTGGTGGGATTGTCAGAATAGATGAGAATGTCATCGAGATATACAAAAACATATTGACCAATCATGTCCCCGAGTACCTCATTGACCAGATTCTGGAAGACCCCCGGGGCGTTGGTGAGGCCAAACGGCATAACAAGGTACTCGTAGTGGCCAGTCGGGGTATTGAACGCCGTCTTCCACTCGTCGCCCTCCCTAATGCGGACCAGGTGGTAGGCGTTGCGCAGATCCAGTTTCGTAAAAATCTTGGCCCCTTGGACCTGGTCGAACGCAGAGTTCATCAACGGAATAGGGTAACAGTTTCTGACAGAGATGGCGTTGAGTCCCCTGTAGTCGATGCAAGGTCGAAGTGTCCCGTCCTTCTTCCCCACGAAGAAGAATCCCGCCCCGGCGGGAGAAGAGGACGGGCGAATTATCCCTGACCTCAGGGACTCGTTGATGTACTCCCGCATGGCCTGGGACTCAGGAGCAGACAGAAAGAAGAGACGGCCTCTGGGTGGAGTAGCCCCAGGTAGCAGCTCAATGGCGCAGTCAAACGGCCGGTGTGGCGGAAGGCTCGTGGCCCTGGCCTTATTAAAAACCTCCTTGAGGTCATGATACTCCGCAGGGACCTTCGACAGGTCCGGATAATGTTGCTCCGCCCCTCCCCGAGTCTCCAGGCGAGGTTGGGCGGAGGACAGGCACAGTTCGGCGCAGGAGGGCGCCCACCCCTTCACCTCGCCGCGTCGCCAGTCTATCTGGGGGTTGTGTCTATGGAGCCAGGTGGCCCCCAGAATAATCGGGACCTGCGGGGACTTAATTATCATAAACACCAGACTCTCCTTGTGATTACCTCCCAACACCAGCTCCACAGGCTCTGAGATGAGGCGGGAATGGTTAAGCTCGTGACCATCCAGAGCGAGCACACAGCGGGAGGATGGCCCAGGGTGGAGTTTGATGTTGAGCCGCCCTGCCAACTCCTCGTCCATAAACTCCGTGTCGGCCCCTGAATCGATAAAAACGGAGAGTCTGTGGGACTTGTTAGCGGTGATAATGGTGGCAGGGAATAACCGGTCTGGGGGAACTGCCAGCTTGGTGTAGCTCAGTAGGGATCCCCCTCCCCCTACTGAGCTCGGTCTTTTACCGGACAAGACCGGACCTGGTGACCAGCTCCTCCACAGTAGAGGCAGAGCCCCTGCTGCCGCCTGCGCAGGTGCTCCTCTCAGGGAAGCGCTGTCCTCCCCAGCTGCATGGGTTCAGGAGCGACTGCCCTCTGGGGTGGAGAGAAGGGCACGGGAGGAGCCGTCGGCGACCCCGGAGGGGGGTTAGCCCGGCGCTCCCTCCGCCGCTCCTGTAGGCGGAGGTCCACCCGGGCGGCAAGCTCCTCTGGCAGTCTGAGGGAACTGGGAAGCTCTCTGGTGGCTAGTTCGTCCTTTATCTGAGTACGTGTACGAAGACGTCCATCAGAGCGTATTCGTTCCACCGGCTCTCAGCGGCCAGCAGGTGAAAGTCAATAATATACGGACCTGTCTCCCTGTCTGAGGGACAGGAGCCCCCTGGAGGACTCTCCGCAGGGCAGCACCGGGCTGAATACTCTCTTCAGCTCACGGGAGAAGTCTGCGTACGAGTAACAGATGGGTGAGTCGTTCTGCCACTCGGAGGCCCCCCACAATCTGGCCTTGCCATCCAGCAATGAGATAATGTAGGCCACCCTGGCCCGATCTGTGGGGAAGCAGGAAGGCTGCAGTTTGAAATTAATTTCGCATTGGGTAAGGAATAACCGGCACTGTTCGGGATCTCCCCGAAAAAGCCCGGGCGGAGTCAAACGCGGCTCCGGTGGTGTCCCCGCCGGTGACGCTGAAGCCAGAGGCGGGGCTTGCGGCGGCAGAGACGCAGGAGAAGCTCGATCGCGGAGATGACCCAGAATCTCCACTACACCAGCCTCCAACTGTGAAATGGATCTCTCCACCCCCGCTCGCCACTCTCCTTCGGGTGCTGGGTCCATGTTTGGCCAGATCGTACTGTTACGAA